>JAJEJO010005049.1:488273-793151 GCA_020662805.1 Glaucomys volans | reverse complement strand
ATGAATTTCATGATTGCTTGCTCTATTTCTATGAGGTCCATCATTGGGATTTTAATTGGAATTGCATTGAATTTGTATAGCATTTTTGGAAGTATGGCCATTTTGACAATATTAATTCTGCCTATCCGAGAACATGGAAGATCTTTCCATCTTCTCAAATGCTCTTTAACTTCTTTCTTTAGTGTTCTGTAGTTCTCAGTGTAGAGGTCTTTCACAACTTTTGTTAGATTGATTCCCAAGTATTTTATTTTTTTTGAGGTTAATGTGAATGGGGTAGTTTTCCTAATTTCTATCTCAAAGGATGCATCACTTACGAATAAAAATGCATTAGATTTATGAGCATTAATTTTATATCCTGCTACTTTACTGAATTCATTAATGAGTTCCAGAAGTTTTCTGGTGGAATTCTTAGGATCTTCTAGATAGAGAATCATGTCATCAGCAAATAGGGATAGTTTGATCTCTTGCTTTCCTATTCGTATTTCTCTAATTTCTTTGGTCTGTCTAATTGGTCTGGCTAGAGTTTCAAGAACAATGTTGAATAGTAGTGGCGAAAGAGGGCATCCCTGCCTTGTTCCAGTTCTCTGGGGGAATGCTTTCAATTTTTCTCCATTTAGGATGATGTTAGCTGTGGGCTTAGCATAAATGGCCTTTACAATGTTAAGGAATGTCCCCACTATCCCTATTTTTTCTAGTATTTTGAACATGAAGGGGTGCTGTATTTTATCAAATGTTTCTCTGCGTCTATTGAAATAATCATGTGGTTCTTGACCTTAATTCTGTTGATGTGGTGAATTACATTGATTGATTTCCGGATGTTGAACCAAATTGCATCCCTGGGATGAAACCCACTTGATCATGGTGCACTATCTTTTTAATATGCTTTTGTATGCGATTCGCTAAAATTTTGTTAAGAATTTTTGCATCTATGTTCATTAGAGATATGGCTCTGAAATTTTCTTTCTTTGATGTGTCCTTCTCTGGTTTTGGTATCAGGGTGATATTAGCTTCATAGAATGAGTTTGGAAGGGTTCCCTCCTCCTCTATTTCAGGAAATACTTTGAGGAGTATTGGAATGAGCTCTTCTTTGAAGGTCTTGTAGAACTCGGCTGTGAATCCATCTGGTCCCGGACTTTTCTTTGTTGGTAGGCTTTTGATGACTTCCTCTATTTCATTGCTTGAAATTGATCTATTTAAGTTGTGTATGTACTCCAGATTCAGTTTGGGTGGCTCATATGCCTCTAGGAACCTGTTGATGTCTTCCAGGTTTTCTATTTTGTTGGAGTATAAATTTTCAAAGTAGCTTCTTATTATGTTTTGTATTTCAATTGTGTCTGTTGTAATATTTCCATTTCCATCATGAATTTTAGTAATTTGGAGTTTCTCTCTCCTTCTCTTTGTTAGCGTGGCTAAGAGTTTATCAATTTTGTTTATTTTTTCAAAGAACCAACTTTTTGTTTCGTCAATTTTTTGAATTGTTTCTTTTGTTTCAATTTCATTGATTTCAGCTCTGATTTTGATTATTTCCTGTCTTCTACTACTTTTGGTGATGATCTGTTCCTCTTTTTCTAGGGCTTTGAGCTGTAATGTGAGGTCATTGATTTGTTGACTTTTCATTGCTTTATTAAATGCACTCTCTGCAATGAACTTTCCTCTTAGCACTGCTTTCATAGTATCCCAGAGATTTCGATATGTTGTATCTTTATTCTCATTGACCTCTAAGAATCTTTTAATTTTCCCCCTAATGTCTTCTGTTATCCATGTATCATTCAATAACATATTATTTAATCTCCAGGTCTTGGAGTAGTTTCTGTTTCTAACTTTCTCTTTGATGTCTAATTTCATTCCATTATGGTCTTGGAGTAGTTTCTGTTTCTAACTTTCTCATTGATGTCTAATTTCATTCCATTATGATCTGATAGTATACAAGGTAGTATCTCTATGTTTTTGTATTTGTTAGGAGTAGCTTTGTGGCATAACATATGATCTATTTTAGAGAAGGAACCATGAGCTTCTGAGAAGAAAGTGTATTCGCTTTTTGATGGATGGAATATTCTATATATGTCCGTTAAGTCCAAATTAGTGATTGTGTCATTGAGTCCTATAGTTTCTTTATTCAATTTTTGTTTGGAAGATCTGTCCAATGGTGAGAGAGGAGTGTTAAAGTCTCCGAGTATTATTGTGTTTTGGTCTATTTGATTCCTGAAATTGAGAAGGATCTGATTGACATACATGGATGCACCATTGTTTGGTGCATAAATATTTATGATTGTTATGTCCTGTTGATTTATGCTACCTTTAAGCAATATGAAATGTCCTTCTTTACCCCTTCTGACTATCGTTGGTTTGAAGTCTGCTTTGTCTGAAATGAGAATGGAAACCCCAGCTTTTTTACTCAGTCCGTGTGCATTGTATGCCTTTTCCCAACCTTTCACCTTTAGTCTGTGGGCATGTTTTTCTATGAGATGAGTCTCTTGAAGGCAGCATATTGTTGGGTCTTTCTTTTTAATCCAGTCTGCCAGTCTATGTCTTTTGATTGATGAGTTTAGGCCATTTACATTCAGGGTTATTATTGAGATATGACTTGTATTTCCTGTCATTTTAGCTTTTTTAGGGTTTTTAGCTTAACCTTGTTTCTCCTTTGATTGACTCTTTCTTTAGGGTAGTTCCTCCCCATGATGACTGAGATTGTTATTTTTCATTTCTTCCTCTTCGAATATTTTGTTGAGTATGTTCTGTAGGGCAGGCTTTCTCTTTGTGAATTGTTGAAACTTTTGTTTATCATGGAAGGATTTTATTTCATCATCAAATCTGAAGGTAAGTTTTGCTGGGTATAAGATTCTTGGGTGGCATCCATTTTCTTTCAGAGCTTGAAATATGTTGTTCCAGGCCCTTCTTGCTTTTAGGGTCTGGGCTGAGAAATCTGCTGATATACGTATTGGTTTCCCCCTGTAGGTAATCTGATTCTTTTCTCTCGCCGCCTTTAAAATTCTATCTTTGTTTTGTATGTTAGGCATTTTCATTATAATGTGCCTTGGTGTGGATCTGTTGTAATTCTGTGCATTTGGGGTCCTGTAAGCTTCTTGTAACTGATTTTCCATCTCATTCATCATATTAGGGAAATTTTCTGATAATATTTCCTTGAATAGATTATTCATACCCTTGGTTTGTATCTCTGCACCTTCCTCAATCCCGATTACTCTTAAATTTGGTCTCTTCATGATGTCCCATATTTCTTGGAGGGTTCGTTCATGATGCCTAACCATCTTCTCTGTTTGTTGAACTTTGTTTTCAAGATTAAATATTTTGTCTTCATTGTCTGAGGTTCTGTCTTCCAAGTGATCTATTCTGTTAATTATGCTTTCTATTGAGTTTTTAACTTGGTTTATTGTTTCCTTCATTTCCTTGTTTCCTTCAATAATTTGTTTGTTTTTTTCTCAGAATTTCTATCTCTTTATTGAAGTAATTTTTTGCTTCCTGCAATTGCTCTATTAGCTGATTATTCATAGCCTGACTCTGCTCTCTCGTCACATCATTCTCTTCTCGGATCACTTTAATTATGAACATTCTGAACTCCCTTTCTGTCATTCCTTCTACCATGCTGTCTTTGGGTTCTCTTGATATATCATCTAGGTTTAATTGGGACACTTTCTTCCCGTGTTTTCTCATGGTGCTCGTGTATCTTCCCCTCTGTTGCTTGAGGGGTGCTTGATCAAGCGGTGACCCAAGAAAGGTGCTGTCCCACTACCTCCAGGTTGGGAATGATCAATGCTTCTGGGCAGAGGCAGCCTAGTGTTGATAGACAATTAGATACAGCAAGGTGGTAGACTCCGGGCCTGGGTGTGGGCCTGGGTACTAGATCAAGTTGGGGTGGTGTCACAGAACTGTACTCAGTGATGGAGACACTGGGCTTGAGAGCCCAGGCTGACCTGAACTCCTCGCTGGGGGTTCAGGCAGTGGCAGGTGGTTGCTCTCTCCTGGGGACACTGTAAGCTGGTGCCAAAAGCCCTAAGCTCCCCACCAGAGTCAGCAAACCCAGAGGCTCCTGGCCGGACCTCTCCAGACGCCGCTGGAGGCCCCAGGAAGCTGGAGATGGGCCCCCTCTGCCAGGGATGCCGCCAAAATGGCGCGGAGCAGTTCCAGCTCCCCTCCGGAGTCAGCGATCCCAGGGGCTCCTGGCTGACCTCTCCAGACGCCGCTGGAGGCCCCAGGAAGCTGGAAACGGGCTCTCTCCACCAGGGAAGCCGCCAAAATGGCGTGGAGTAGTTCCAACTCCCCACCAGAGTCAGCGATCTCAGAGTTTCCCGGCCAGACCTCCCCAGATGCCACTGGAGGCCCCAGGAAGCTGGAAACGGGCCCTCTCCACCAGGGACGCCGCCAAAATGGCGTGGAGCAGTTCCAACTCCCCGTCAGAGTCAGCGATCCCAGAGTTTCACAGCCGGACCTCCCCAGACGCCGCTGGAAGCCCCAGGAAGCTGGAGTTGGGCCCTCCCCACCAGGGAAGCCGCCAAAACTGCGTGGAGCAGCTCCAACTCCCTGCCGGAGTCAGTGATCCCAAAGACTCCCAGCCAGACCTCTCCAGAAGTCGCGGGAGGCCCCAGGTAGCCTGAGATGCTCCGTCTCTGCCTGGGAGGCCGCCGGCTGGTGCCGGAGCCGCGGCCAGTGACTCCAAAGCCTCTGCTGGGGACCCGCACTCACTTGTTGGCTGGCGCAGACCCAGGTCGGTGGCTCCGAAGCAGCTGCAGGGTCGGGCGCTCCCGGATCGTAGCTGTCCGGCTCCCGGATCGTCGCTGCCCGCGGCGGGCCGAGCCCAGCCCGGCTGAGTTGGTTCTGGAGCGGCACCTGGGGACCCCTTATATGTGCTTTGAATATAAAATCTCATTGAGAGCCATATTCCTGCTGTTTGAATCCCGAGCAAGTAGGAATCCATGGAGCAAGTAGGAATGCAGCCTTCCTCTAGCCCGCCATCTTGAATCTCCTCAGAATACGAATCAGACTTAAGGACAGCAACACCCAAGGATGTGTTTGGAAGAATGGGAATGACTTTGTAGTTCTGGCTCTGTCCTGCACTCCTTGATGATACGTGATATCTTGCATTGTTCCCTATATATGGCTACAACTTCCACACATAAATAATTAAGAAAGCAGGATCATACTCTTTCTTCTGGCCCACAGAAATATTTTCTCTCCAAGGTATCTTTGTTACATTGTGATCTCAGCCCTTTCGGATTAATCATGATACAGTATTACAAGTTTGCAGATTGTGGGAAAGAGCTACACTTATGCTACTGTGAGCTAGACTTATGCTGCTGTGAGTTTCTTTAATGATATGTCTGAACTAGCAGTTATATTAGTAGGCACATACTAAGATGCTAAGCAATGTAACAGATTATGCCATATGATCACCATAATAAATCTATGTGATAGGCATTGTTATGCACATTTTCCTGAAAAAGGAACAAATTCACAGAAGTCACTGTACTTAGAAGATGACAGCGCCAGGATTCAAATGCAAGTGTATCTTTTTTCACTGCTAGAGGACACTTTTGCTCACTGGTAGAGACAGGGTATAAAATAGAAAGAGCCTGCATCACAGAATCAGACAGGTTTTTGGTCTAGTCCCCAACTTCTCCTCTTCACTAGTCATGTAACCTGGATCTTTTGAGTTGGAATCTACAGCTTATTTCCTTCATTTTTAAAATAAGAATAGTCATGTGAAAAATTTTGTATTATTCATACGTAATTCCTGACACGTGGTGGAAACTCAGCAAATGTTAGGCCTCTTTTCTCCTCTTGTTTAACATGGTCAATGTATGCAGATATTGCCTGCAGAATAGAAAGAGTATGCAGGAACAAATTCATACAGAGATCAAGATTTGCAAATGAAGTATGGATAAGTATAAAGCCTCAGTGATATTGCCTGGATTTTCTGCATCTTCCTCTCACTGTTTCTTCCAAGGCACATTTTCATGAAAACCCAATCACCACTTGCTAGTTCCACATGCTCTCTTCTACTACTCCCTGGGCCCTCATTACAACTGGGGACTGAGGATAATTGGGAAGCAAAAATTTTCAGCCTTCAGTAGGGGAATGAGTGGCAGGAGCAGATGGAACACTTTAGAAGCAGAGACTGTGATTTTATTGACATCTCCGAAGCCAAATAAACCTGAGAATGTTAAGAAGAAAGGAAATTGATTTCATAGTTACTTGCTTTTCTCAAACCACGTAAGGACAAATCAAAAGCTATTCCGAATTGTCTTGCAAATATGTACATTATGTAAGCAAGTTCAAATTTATTTGTGTTTTATTATTTAGAGATGTGTTAGCCTATTTCAAAGTTTTTACATGAAGCTTTGGGTAAACTTTGAAAAGAGAAGGACGGAGCTTAGATAATGTGGATATAGTGAACTGATGTACCATGTTTCTGGGAAGGATGGTTGGTTTATGCAGAGTGACACATGGAAGGTAGTTTATTGTTGTCATCGTGATCATGCATGAAGTCTTCAGATTTGTTTCAGACATTGTTTATGCAAGTGTATCCAAAATAATTTAGTTTCCTTAATCAATTAGCAAAGAAATCACAAATCCAGTTTATTAACAGAGCAAAGGCCAGCTTCAAGGGGGCCCAGACCCTATATTTAAACAGCCAACATAATTCCTTCTGACAAATTAACTTGTGAGAGATACTAATTTGCATTTGGGAGGTTGCTGTATGGAATGCCAATCAATTATGCCATACAGATGTCATATTTTCTTGTTAGTTTCACCAATGCAATATGACCACCCATAGACTTGGTGCTGAGAGTTTCTTTAGCAGTCTGAGTAAAAGGTTCAGAGACTTTTCATATATTTCACTTCCCCCACTTTCCACTGACACCTCCACACCATTGTTTTATGTTTTGAAGTCAGAAATAATGTTCAAGTTTCATTGCTTAATTAAACTGTATTACTATGCTGGGATTCATTCCATTCTGAATCATTCTTTATTTCCAAGAGATGTTCTCTGGAGCAGATCTTCTCAAACTTTAATGAACATAAAAGTCATGAGGAGATCAGAATAAAAACAGATACAGATTGATTTAGTTCTGGAGCTCAAGTTGCTTCTTTCCTGATGTGCTCTCAAAAAATAATCTTCACTCTGAGTAGGTCCTGAGTCAGCAGATCAGCACCATCAGTACCATATGAACACTTGTGAGAAATGCTGACTTTTAGGTCCTTCCACAGGTATTTTTAGTCAGAACCACATTTTAATCAGATCCCAATTAATCCAAGGCCTGTGAAAGACTGATTTGGAGCACTGTTTCCCAACTCTGGAATTCCAGTGAAGTTGCCTAGGATACTTTTGTGCCTGGTACACTGGCCCCACTCAGACGTTGCATTAGAATCCTTTAGTGAGGTTTAGGGAGCTCTGGAGATTAGTGAATATTTGTTAAACAAGTTAAATTATTAATTTTCTACCAAATGCCAGTATAATGACACCCCAATACCAACTGGTAAAAGCAAGATTTGATTCTAGTGAAGAACTGGGGGGAAAGGAAAATAGGTCATTTTCATAAAATTAGATATGGGGGCATCAGATTTCTCAGTACCCATGCATCACCTGAATGCTGTTGTGCCTTGAAATTTCCTCTGCCAGATTAATTAGTCCATGACTTTTAAATTCACAGAGAGTCTCAGGACATAGAGAGTCTCAGGACATAGACTCACAGAGAGTCACAGGACATAGACAAAATGTAGGCAACTTCTTTGCCAAACTGTGACATGTAGAGCTCCTGTCCATTTTTAAATAGAGTCTTCATTCCCTGCTGAAACCTCACGAGCACAGTCTTTACAGTCTGCATTCCTACTGGCATTCTGATCTTCTGAATTCTCATCAGAAGTCCATTAATCTCTGCTTATGACATTGTAAGACTTCTCCATACTGCATCTCCAAACTTCTCCACCTTCCTCCTACAAATCAGTTCTGAAGGCTTATGAACCATATGGTCAGTTTAGTCACAGCAATGATGCAACTTCTCAGTACCAATTTCTGGGTTAGTCAGCATTTTGTTGCTGTGGCCAAAATGCCTAACAAGAATAACTTAAAGGACAAAAGTTTACTCTGTTGGTTTTTTTTTTTTTTTTTTTTTGAGGCTATTGAATGAGAAAAACAGAGTTGTTTTCCTCATTTCTCTTCAGATGATTCATTGCTTATGTACATAAATGCATTAGATTTATATGTGTTTATTTTATATCCTGCTATTTTGCTGAATTCATTAATTAGGTCTAGAAGGTTCCTGGTGGAGTTTTTTAGATCCTCTAAATATAGAATCATGTCATTGGCAAATAGTGGTAGCTTGAGTTCTTCTTTTCCTATTCATATTCCTTTAATTTCTGTGGTCTGTCTAATTGCTCTGGCTAGTATTTCAAACACGATGTTGAATAGAAGTGGTGACAGTGGGCATCCCTGTCTTGTTCCAGTTTTTAAAGGGAATGCTTTCAGTTTTTCTACATTAAGAATGATGTTGGCAGTGGGCTTAGCATAAATATCCTTTACAATGTTGAGGTATGTTCCTACCATCCCTATTTTTTCTAGTGTTTTGAGCATGAAGGGGTGCTGTATTTTGTCAAATGCTTTCTCTGAAGCTATTGAAATGATCATATGATTCTTAACCTTAAGTCAATTGATATGGTGAATTATTTTTATTGATTTCTGGATGTTGAACCAACCTGGTCTCCCTGGGATAAACCCCACTTGATCATTGTCCACTATCTTCTTAATATGTTTTTGTAAGCAATTTGCCAGAATTTTCTTAAGGATTTTTGTATCTATATTCATCAGAGATATTGGTCTAAAGTTTTCTTTCCTAGATGAGTCTTTGTCTATTTTGGTATCAGAGTGATACTAGCTTCATAGAATGAATTTGGAAGAGTTCCCTCCTTTTCTATTTCATGAAATCCTTTCAGGAGTATTGGTGTAAGTTCTTCTTTGAAGGTCTTGTAGAACTCAGCCGGAAATCTGTTTGGTCCCAGGCTTTTCTTGGTTGGTAGGCTTTTGATGACTTCTATTTCATTGCTTGAAATTGATCTGTTTAAATTGTGATTGTCCTCTTGGTTCAGTTTGGGAGGATCATATGTCTCTAGAAATTTGTTGATGTCTTCAGGATTTTCTATTTCATTGGAGTACAGATTTTCAAAGTAGCTTCTAATTATGTTTTGTATTTCAATGGTGTCTGTCTTGATATTTCCTTTTTCATCATGAATTTTAGTAATCTGAGTTGTCTCTCTCCTTCTCTTTGTTAGGGTGGCTAAGGGTTTATCTATTTTGTTTACTTTTTCAAAGAACCAAATTTTTGTTTTGTCAATTTTTTGAATTGTTTCTTTTGTTTCAACTTCATTAATTTCAGCTCTGATTTTGATTATTTCCTGTCTTCTGCTACATTTGGTGATTAACTATTCCTCTTTTTCTAGGGCTTTGTGATGTAAGGTTAGGTCATTGAGTTGTTGACTTTTTATTCTTTTCTTGAATGCACTCAATGCAATGAATTTTCCTTTTAGTACTGCTTTCAGAACCCTAACACAGTTCTAGGACATTCTTACCATTATTGTTCCCATATGCATTCCTGAAGAAGGTTCAGGCCAGTCAATGAACAGGAATGAAAGTCCTTTGAGTTGAGCAAACTCCTTGGACAATGAAGTCCTGCTGTTTGAATGGCTTAGAAACAATTTAACAATTTGCGGCTTCTCAGTCCTTGAGGCCTAGAGACATGATCTTATTACAAAATTATTTGGTACTAGTGGACTCTGACAATCTAGCAAGTCATATGATCTGCACATGTGCTAATCTAACTGCACTATGTAACCTAATGTAACTTGATATAACCCTAGAACAGGTAATAAAACTGAACTGGTTTCCCACAGGAGCCACTTCTTGCTGTTGGGGGGGGGGGGGGGGGACAAAAAAAAAAAAGTTTGTTTTGGCTCATGGTTTCAGTCCTTGATTAGCTGGCTCCATTGCTCTGAATCAAAGATGAGGCAGAACACCATGGCAGAAATCATGGGAGCAAGGAAGCAGAGAAAGAGAGTAGGGAATGTGGGGTGGGGGGCAAGATATAATCCCCCAGGGCATGCCTCCAGTGACCTACTTCCTTTAGTCATAACCCAACTGCGTACACTTACCACCCCAGCACAGCAGGCCTTTCAAATTGCTAATGCACCAAATTGATTAACCCCTGATCAGGATACAGTTCTCGTAACCTAATCATCTCACTCATGAATATCCCTGAATTGACTCGGAAACTTTCGAAGGAAACTTCATATCCAAATCATAATAATGGGGAAAGAAGCATGTGAGTGATTCTAGAGGGTAACTGTGAATGTGCAAACAGAGAGGATATTTAAATTCAAATCTCAAGAAATACAGCAGCAAAAGATCTTTTGTAAACACGGAAGTAACAGATGAGACTTCTAAAGAAGGAGGGAGTTTTCCTCTAGGAGCATGAATCAGTGTTGGGTAGAGTTTGGGAAATAGGTTTTCTTTTTATAAAAAGCACGGTCTCTACTAAGTAATAGAACAAACCTTAAGAAATATAAAAATTAGAATTTAAGAACAATAATATGTGGTCCTTATGATCCTATCTCACAGGATTCAGTGAGACTATGTGCTGTAGCAATCTATTACCTGCAATATTAATATGGAATACACTGTAAGCATAATTCGTCCTTAGTCATCACTCCATGGTGAACCCTTTATAATTCTTATATGCGATATGTTGCATGCTACTGCTATCACAGAAGTTGCATTACTGTTTGCCTTTCTAATGCTTTTGCTTACAAGCATCTATTCCCTAACTAACCATGAGTTCTCTGGAGAAAGGTTCTATATTTTATTCATATTATCTTGTCTGTGCATAGAGTAGGTGCTCAATAAACACTGCCTGAATTTAATTGGTTAATTTAAATTGATGATATAGTTTCTAAACCTAACTATACATCGCTTGTCTAAAAAAATTTTTTTAAATATGAAAGTCTTTCTTTCACTATCTGATATTCTGATTTAGTTGACATAATGTGGATACCAAGAATACATATTATTCAAAATGCTCAACACATGATTCAGATGTGCACCCAGAGTTAATACTCCTGAAATAGAATGTGTTCCATGTACTAAGAGAAATGCTGTGTGCTATGAAATTCGGAGGAGAGTGAGAGTGAGTTTGTAGAGGGTTGTTTGGAGGAGCCATCACTGAATGGACACTTCCAATTCTGTGTCCCTATAAAATCTACCCATGTGCTGATGGCCTGGCCCTTGTTGCCAGAGTCCATTGGTATCAAAAGTGCATTCTTAGAATAAGTATAAACCCTGAGGCTCTAACAAGAATATCATGGTTTTATTTTTAAAGGTTGCATAACAGAATATTTTTTCACCAAGTTCTTTATCCAGTGGAGTGCAACTAGTTTCTCCTGAACCTCAATATAATTTGTATGCTTTGCTTATAATTTGGTAATTTTTCCCTTGCAAATATTAGAGAAAATATAGGCTGGTGTTCACAAATTAACGAGTGCTGTTCCGAAGGGTGCCCATCTCTCACTCAGGTTGTAGCACAAGCCATTAGCCACGCTGAGCTGTGTCTTCATGCATTAAACGACTACAATTATTACTGATTATTTGTTTTGTAAGGTTATTATGAGTATCTAATGAAGTGGTTCATGGGGAAGCTGGGTCTAACTGTAAGTTTTTACAGATCTCAGGAAATTTTGTTATTGCTACTGCTTAAGCTTATTTATATTTGTCACAATGTAACTATTTTTTAAATAACAAAGAATAAAGGACTGCTGTACCGGGTGCTAAGTGTAGGGAGGTGCTGGAAGGAAGTACATCACTAGAGGCATGCCCTTGGGGATTATATCTTGTCCCCCATCTCCTTGTCAACTTTGAGATGAGGATCGTTGGTTGGTTCAAATGGAAATAGCAAGCTTGAACTAAGAGTTTGGTGATGAATGTGGATGATCCAGGTCAAAGGCAGAATTCTCACATATCCCAGGGCATTGAAATGTTTGGGTAGGATATTATACCTGTGAGGGAAAACGAAAAAGAATGATAGTGTAAGGTTGCAGGTGAGAAATACCATTTTATATTTTGATGAATTTTCACTAAGTTCTGGGATATGACTTGTGAAATTAAAAAATTCATGATACAGCATACTCATACCAATGAAAATAGTTTCAGGATATTAGAAAATTAGATAAATTGGTAGATACAGGAAAATTAATTTGGAGGATAATTACATATATGTGTGTGTGTATATATGTGTGTGTATTTGTATAGTACACCTCTAATAGTTATATATTTACATATATTATTTTATATACACATTTTCCTAATGTTGTTTTGCTCATTTCAAATGTAAGGATTCTGTGCATGATCAGACATAAGCTTCTTAAGCATAGAAAAAAGGATAGTTCATTTATTTATAACCTGATAGAAAATCATCAGTGGGGGCATCTGTCTCAATTTCTAATGGAAATATGTATGTCATTTACAAAGTAAAGATCTCAGGTTCTCATCAACACCAGAAAACTCAAATTGTGAATGTTTGCAGTCAAATGAATGAATTTACCTGGTGCAGCCAGATCTGATAACCCACTTTTCAATGGTCCTTTTTTTTCATTACAATCATACAGCATTTTTCTATCATAGAAAATTTTAGACAAGTCATTTTGTGTAGAGTTATAGTTTAGGTGTGAGGTGTCCCCCAAAGTTATGTGAAAGACAATGCAAGAAAGCTTAGAGGTGAAATGATTAGGTGAGAGAGTCGTGCATAACCTAATCAGTGCATAAATCCTCTGATTGGGATCAGCTTGGTAGGGAGGGTGTGGCTGGAGGGTAGGGTGAGGTGGAGGCCTGCCTTTGGGGTTTATATTGTGTCCTTGTTGAGCAGGACTCTCTCTCTCTACTTTCTGGTGTGAGTCCTGAGTCACTTTCGTCCACACACTCTTCCACCCTGATGTTCTGCCTCACCTCAGGTCCTGAGGAATGAAGTTGGTCATTTGTAGACTGAGACATCTGAAACTGAGCACCAAAATAACCTTTTCTTCTCCTCCTCTCATTATTCTTGTTGAGTCTTTTGGTCACAGTGGTGAAAAAGCTCACTAAGACATTTAGGAATTATCTACCTTTAGGGATGCAAGGAAGACATTTCTCCACCCTGTGCATATTCACCTAGGGGCCTTGAGGATAACAGCATCCTCCTTTTAAAGCAAAGTTAAGTTGTCCTTTTTTGATGTCATCTATTGATGGTCCTCAACTTCTCTCTCTCCTAGAGAGTCTTCCCTGATTATGGAGGAAAAGAGTAATTTAAACATCTTCACAATGCTGTCATATCTTCATAAACATTAAATATAAATTGCATTATGGAAAGGCCAGTTGAAGGCAGGAGAGAATGAAAAGCATTCCTCACACCGTAGGTGCCACTGACAACACAAGGTCACTCATCCACTCTTGGCTTCTTGGAAAGGGGAAACCCCAATACCATTCCAGGCCACCAGATTTGTGTCTAAATTTAGGCATTCTTTGGGGAGCATGAGTGATTAAAAGAGGTGCCAGAGAAAATGTAGGATGTCCAGTTAAATATGAGTTTCAGGTAAATAACAAATGGTATTTTTAGTATAAAGGTGGCTTGATTTTAAAACAAAGTATTTCTGAAATTCCTACTTAACTGGATGTTCTGCATTTGTTCTGGCTAAATCTAATTACACTTTCTTTAATGTTGTTTTGGTTGGAAGTTGTCTTTAGGGTATTAAGTATTATTTTCTATGGATTATTTCAACAGAGTCAAGTTTCTATTAACATCTCCCATATGCTGTACTTGCCATGGCAAAGTGACCCGAATTTCCAGAAAGTGTCAAGATAAGAGTACTTACTGAGGCAGTCAGAATTGTAGTAGGGCTAATATTCCTGGGGAATGCAGAAGGTCTGGGCTTTGGGGCCTTATCCATAAGTGGGAGCTCATATATAGGGTGTGGTTGGGAGGGCTCGTTCCTTACAGAGAGAAGTGGATTGGACCTTCTTATGGGAGGGAGTGTGGGACTCTCACAACAGAGAGTGTGCTAACAGATGAGAAATGCTGGGCAGGAGGGATGTCCTAGAACTCCAGGATACTGCTGGACATTGTGAGGTGCCCCCTGACCCCCAATGCCATCTTGTCAATGACTGTTACCCTGTTAAGAATTCTAATTCATATGGCTTTTAGTTTCTTCTTTCCTTTTTCTTTTTCCTTTTAAAATTATTATTGTCCTTCTTTTTGGTTATTCTTATTATTTATAATGTGATACTTAGTATAGCCAGACCACCAAGGAGAAGCCCACTTTGGAAATGAGCAGGACATTCCAATTGGGGTGCTTCAACTGAGCATCAAAGGAAGATGCTGTACTAGAACTAAGCTCTCTGTGCTCTTGAACAATCACCACAAAGGTGAAGAGATGTCACAGTTACAAGTGCCGGGAGAACCCATGGCTTGTTGTGAAGGAGTCGGAGCAGTCGATATGAACAAAGGAACATTATGCACCCTTGCCAAGTTGACCTAAAAAGCTCCTATTAAAATAATCAAATTTAAACGATTAGTTAATATACCACTGGGAGCTATCCAATTTCTTCAGAAATTAGAATTCTTTTATGAATAGAAATAGCAATTGATAGCAGACATGTCCAGGCTTACTCACGGCCAATGTTCTGTCCCAGTGGGGAAAATCTGATATGTTGACAGTTTGGAACCCTTAGTTCAGATTTTGGTTTTAATTACATATTTTATTTTGGTGTAAATTTACATTTACAGAAAACTCATAAAGATAGTACAGGGACTTCTTGTATATCTTTCACCCATTCTCCCTAATCCTACGTAATTATAGTGTATCAGCATTATTGATGTATTGGTCTTAAAAACTTAATGCTACATTTAAGTTCCTGGATTTTGCTACAAATGCTGGAGAAATGTGGTGTGTACTCTGCCAAGTACATGAAAAAACAGATTAAGAAACTTACACTATTCTATGCAATAGGTTGGGGTACGGCTGGACTCCCACTTTGATTTATATGCTTCTCAATGAGTGGTAACGGATTGTTTACCAGTGGTTCTCAAACTTGGATGTATCCTAAATTCACGTGGGAAGATACAAGTAATGTTGATGCTTGAGTCCTACCCAGACATTCTGTTTTGGTCTGCTTCTTCACCACTGTGACCAAAAGATCAGACGAGAAGAAATTTAGAGAAGGAAAATATATTTGGGTCTCATGGTTTTAGGGGCCTCAGTCCATAGATGGCCAGTCTATTGCTCTGGGCTCAAGGTGAGGCAGAACATAAAACAGAAAGGCATGGCAGAGGAAAGCAGCTTAGGACATAGTCATCAGGAAGTTGAGATGAACAAAATATAAACCCCAAGGGCATACCCCCAATGACCCACCTCCTCCAGCCACACCCTACCTATCTACAGTCACTATCCAGTTAATCCACTCCAGTGGCCTTATGCACTGGTTAGGTTAAGGCTCTTGTAATCCAATCATTTCACCTCTAAATTTTCTTACATTGTCTCACACTTGAGCTTCTGAAGGTCACCTCATGTTTAAACCATAGCAATACTGATTATTAGTATGTGGTGCAAAAGATATTTGTATACAGAGCTTGTAATGATGAAATCAGGTTAGTCAATATTTCCATCTCCTCAAACTTTTAAGAAATTGATTAACATGTAATAATTTTGCATATTGTTGGGGTAAAGTGTGGTATTCTAATTTATGCATACAGTATGTACTGATCAAATCAGAGCAATTAATATTTCTATCTTTTTATCATGACTTTGTGTTTAGAGACTTTGAGCTCCTCTCTCCTAATTATTCATAAAATATACAATAGTTACTGCAAATTATAGTCCCTGGTCTTCTCTGTAGAACACTGTAACTTCTTAGCTCTAACTGCCTCTGGGTAGCTGTTACCTAACCTCCCATTACCATCCCTCACCCTTACCCTCCCACACTCTAGAAGTCACTATTATACATTCCAATTGACTTTAAAATGCTTTGTGCTTTTAAACTAAAGGTTACACTGTATGCTCTCTACATTGGAGTTTGAAGTCCAAGTTAATATAGCTTTTGGAATGTAAACTGTGTATCTAAGGACATGAATTATGTGGGATCCACAATGCCTGGCACACTGGTGTTCAACAATCCTATCATAAAAATGAATAAATGGTTCCTTCGGAGGGTCATTTTTATGGTGGAATATGCCTTTAAATATTTTCTTTTTGTAGTGTTTCAAGCTAAAATATAATTAAAACATAAATATTTTAAAGTGTCAGACAAAAACGTATCTGATGCTCTTTGTGTGATCTACCATGAAGACACTCCACAGATTTGTACTCTCATTCGTAGATCAAGACCCCATGCCAATGGCGGCTGAACACCCAAGACACAGGAGAGCCTCAGTGGAGACCCTCCCACTGGAGCCCTGGACATGACGAGGGCCACCCTGGGCTGCTTAGTCACTCACCTACCAGAATCTTCAGCAGGCTAGCACTTGTTCTAGAAATGTTTTGGTAATGCAAGAAAACAATCTCTAACAGTTTTAATAAGGACAGTAGAGTTTGTTTCTCATTTGCTTGTTTTGTCTGTTTTAGAATCAGGGCACCCATACTACAGCATAATAGAGTACATCAAATTCTTTATTGTGCAGTTTAAAAATCATTTTTATTTGATGTTATTTACCATTTCAATATAAGTAGAAATATCTGTATTATTAGCATGGAAACATTAGATGACTTAGTGACCTTCTGTAATTTTTAATCCTTATTAATAGTTTGCCTATCTTATTTATCTCTGTGTGCTATCTTTCCTAATTACACTAATTGTCTTTCATTTGCCACTAAAGCTATGTTAAGAACAAAGTGTCAGTATTTCAAATGCACAATTTGAAAAACATGATGGGGTAGAAATTCCTCTCTTAGTAGGGCCTAAAAGCATGAGGTGGTTTTCTTAGAACATTACTCTCATTCTGAGAGTAGATCTACTGTTTGCAAATCTCATAGGTAATGATAATGAAATCTTGATATCTAAAACAATATCTGTAATCAAGAGGAGTCTGATACAAACACATTCTTTTACTGCAGATCTTGGTACTGATCAGGTATTTAATACCATAAAAAATAAATAAATGAATTTTCTCAACAAGTTTTATGCATTATTTTTGAACACATGAAAGCACACTGGAATTAATCAGAGCATTTTTATGTGCAAGGAAAAGGACATGATAGAGAGCTATTTTATTTGGGGGTAGGAAATTTCCAGAGGAGAAGAGATTGACTTGTTAGAAGTATTGAATCAAAAAATTCTGGCAGGTTCTCCAAGATTATAAAAATCTTCATTTCTTAGCAACAACAAATGCAATCAAATTTTTAGTTCAGTATTTACACAGTTAAAAACTCCAGGAGCCTTGAAAATGCCTCAGATGTTGGTTAAAGGTTTTTAAATTACTGGTTGACCTTGGTTTGTCTCTAGCTGTTTACTTAAAGCAGCCCGAAAACAAACAAATCAGTGACAAAATAGATGTGTCCATGGGTGCCAACTTGATGAAATCACTGGGAAGGAAATAACTTGACATTACCAGTCTAGTGGCAGCAAGCACACTCCATGAGTGATTTGAGACCTCACAGTACAGGGACTAAGGTCCATGGTGAATGGGTAGTACATGTCACACTTACCCTCCTGCTGACATTATAAACTTTGGGCAAAATATAAAAAGCAACTATGTAAAGGTATCAGAGAGTGGCCAAGAGAAGGCAGAGTGGTTGTGAACCTTGAAGGAAGGGAAGACCCCAGCTGAGAGCCACGTTGACATGGCTGGCTGCCCTGAGGGACTCCCCAGCTCACAGGCACTCAAGGGAGTTGGGCTCAACCAGGAAGCAGCCCCCACTGAGGCATCAGAGAGCAGAGCAGGGGCTACAAGGGCAGTAGGAACTAAAGGGGAGAAACTCTGGAAGTGTCTGCTCTTGCTCTTTTTATCTTTGATTAGATCCTTCTAGAACTCCAGCCTCATTATTTCAAATTCTCTCTGATAGCTCCAACATCGCAGTGATCTCTGCCTCTAATTTTGAGGATGTCCATCTGTCTGGACAGTGGGTTGTTTCCATTAAATTTTTTGCAGGGCTGGACAGTTTTGAACTGAATCCCAGACATAGTATGCAGAATGGTTAGGGCTGCAGTAAAGCATCTTTACACCCAGGATGGGGTCCTCTGTTCTGTCTGAGCATGTGCCTGGGAAGTCAAGGGTTGTGCTCACTTTGGGCCATAGTTCCTTCCAGCGTGCACCAGCTTCAGCTTCTTTTAGTGTTGCCTTGGCCTTTGGCTGGGTGCTGGGGTGCCCCAGCTTTTCAGCAGGATCTGTGCCATCACAGAACTGCCACACTGCAGAGAGGATCTCTGTCAATGGTCTTGGTCCACCCCAGTGGCACAGTCAGTGCTGTGCCACGGGAACATTTGGGTAAGCCTTGGTTGTCCTGGTCACCCTAATCTTAGGTAAATCCTGGTGCTTGGGCTTTGAGGGCGAGGCAATCTGAGCGTTCCTGCTTCCCTCTGCAGGTCAGTCTCACTCGTATTTGAAGTGCATCTCCCTCAACTTCAGGAGTTCCCCATGGTACTAGACCCAGGTCCCCTTCCTACCCATATCCAGGAGTGCTGGCACCTTCCTCCTGCCACAGGTGAACCAAATCTGCATCCTCTGATCTTCTATTTCTAGGGAAGCCTCTGCCTAACTGGGATTTATACTGTTTTGTGCAAAAGTTATGACTTTGCAGTCCTTCTGTCACTTTCTTATGATAATAGACAATTTCCAGCTTTTTCCTACTCCCTAGAAGCAGATAGCCTGTCATTCTTTAGATGTATTCTTACTTATATTTTGGATGGTTCCTTTTTATGTTATTTAATGGGTAATATTTTAAATATATATTGGTTACTTAGTTCTGGTATGTAGGAATACAACTGATTTTGTATGCATGTATTGATATTAATCTTGATAGTGACCTTGTTCAATTCACATATTAATTCTAATAGATTATTATTAGGATTTTCTAGGTATTCAATTGCCAGACCACAAATTATTTCTTTCTTCCCAATTATCATTAAGTATGTTTCTTTTTCTGGTCCTATTAACCTTCTAAGACCTTTAGTATAACATGAAATATAAGTGAAGCAAAATTTTTATCTCATGAGAAAGTATTAAAAATGTTATCATTAAGTACAATTTTTTTTTGCTATAGAATTCCCTCAAGAGTCTGTTTTTCACTGGAGTATATTACTTATACTGAATGGCATGCTTCATTGTGATAAATTGATACATCATATGATATTATTTGATCAATTATGTTTCCCAGTAGTGCCCCTAACTCTCTTCTCCTTATTTCCCGGGTCCCCTTCCTATACCTTATTGGTCTCCTTTCTACTTTCCTGATCTTTTTTCCTCACTAACTTCGATTTATGAGAAAACATACAAGATGATTCTTGTCTTGCTAAGTCCAGCTTATTTCACTTAACATGATGCTCTCCAGTTCCATTCATTTCCCTGCAAATGACATAATTTTCATTCTTCTTTGTGGCTGAATAAAAACTCCATTGTGCATGAATCCCACATTTTTTCCATCCATTTGTTTGTTGACAAACACCTCAGCTGATTCCCAAACTTGGCAATTGTGAATCGTACTATAATAAACATGAGTGTGCATGTATTTCTGAAGCATGCTGACTTTAATACTTTGGAATAAATACCAAGGAGAGGTATATTTGGGTCACATGGTAGTTCTTTTACTTTTTTTGGTAACTTCCATAATTATTTCCAAAGTGGTTGTACTAATTTACATTCCCACCTACAGTGTATAAGAATTCCTTTCTTTTTTTCTGGCGTTCTTACCAGCATTTATTATCTGTGTGCTTGATGATTGGAGTGAAATGGAATCCTAATGTAGTTTTAATTTGCATTTCCCTGATAGCTAAAGGTGTTGAACATTTTTTTCATGTAATTTTTGGCCATTTGTACATTTTTTTGAAGCATCTGTTCAGTTCTTTTGCACATTCATTGATTAGGCTTTGTTTGCAGAAGTTTTTAAGCTTGGTGCCACTCTGCTTACTGATTTTTGCTATTACTTCTTGAGATATGAGTGTCCTGTACAGGAAGTCAATGCCTAGGCCATATGTTGAAGTGTTGCTCCTATTTATTCCTATATAAATAGCAAAGTTTCTGGTTTTATACTTAGATATTGGGTCCATGTTGATTGTACCTCTGTACAGAATGAGAGATGGGGGTCTATTAATTTCGTTACCTATGGGCTGCCAGTTTTCCCAGCACCATTTGTTAAAGAGGCTGGTTTTGGGCAGCTTTGTCAAGAATCAGCCAACGATAGCTATGTGGGATTGCCTTTATGTCTTCTATTCTATTCCATTGGTCTATGTTTCTGCTTTTATGCCAGTACTTTTATGCGATTTTTGTTATTATGGCTCTGTAATATGCTTTCTTTTTCTTTTTTTTTTGTGGGGGGGTAATCGGGGATTGAACTCAGGGCACTCCACCACTGAGCCACACCCCCAGCCCTATTTTGTATTTTATTTAGAGACAGGGTCTCACTGAGTTGCTTAGCACCTTGCTGTTGCTGAGGCTGGTTTTGAACTCGTGATCCTCCTGCCTCAGGCTCCCCAGCCACTGGGATTACGGTGGGATTAACGTGCCTAGCCTTGTTTGGAAACTTGGTATTATGATGCCTCCAGCAGTGCTCTTTTTGCTCAGAATACATTGGCTATTCTGAATCTTTTGTTTTTCCATATGAATTTTATGATTTTTCTCTAGTTCTGAGAGGAATATTATTGCTATTTTGATGGGGATTGCATTGACTCTGTAGATTGCTTTTAGTTATGTAGCCATTTAAACAATAGTAATTCTGTCTATCCACAAACATGGGAAGTCTCTCCATCTTCAAATGTCTTCTTCAATTCCTTTCTTCAGGGTTCTATAGTTTTCGTTGTAGAGGACTCTCACCTCCTTGGTTAGGTTTATTCCTACATATTATACTTTATTTATTTTTATTTTTTGTTGGAACTATTGTGAGCCGGATTGTTTTCCCGATTTCTTTTTTAAGAGACTTTTTTATTTATTGTTTCAATCTCATTGCATATTACTGGCCTTTTTAGGTTTTCTATATCATTTTGGTTCAATTTTGGTAGATTGTGTGCATGTGGAAGTTTATTGTAATTTAGTTTTGCAAGTTAGTACTGAAATTCTCTGAATTCAATGATATCTGTTATATTACACCCTTTTTAGTCTCTAGTTTTATTAATTTGGGACTTCTCTTTCTTTTACTGAGTTTGGCTAAGGGTTTATCAACCTTCCTTACTCTTTGCTTCATTGATCCTTTGTATATATTTTATTCTCTCATTAACTTTGACTCTAATCTTTATCATTTATTTCCTTCTACTGGTAAGGCTCGGTTTCTTCTTCTTTGTCTTCCTCTTTTATTTAAGGGTTTATGACATATAGTTTTCTAAGACCTTGAGACGTATCATTAGGTCATTTGATAGCTTTCTGATTATTGACAAATAGTAGGCTCTCCTAGCTATAAACTTACCTCTTAGAACTGCTTTTGTGGTATCCCACAGACCCTGTCATGTTATATTTCCATTTTTGTATGTTTTTTAAGAATTTTAAAATTTTCTATTTCTTCAATGACTATCACTGAAAAGTTTATTGTTCAATATTTATGTATTTTTATAATTCTGTAGTTTTTTTCCTATTGGTTTATACTTTCATCCCTTTAGGGTTTTAAAAATATTTTTCTATTTGCTAAAACTCGCTTTTGACTAATATATTATCAATTTTGGAGAAAGTTCCATGAGTGAATGAAAAGAAAACATATTCACCTCTTGTTGGATGAAATATTCTGTAGATGAATATTTTTAAGTCCATTTGATCTATATTATAGTTTAAATCCATGTATGTCGATTTTGTCTTGTTGACCAACTTGATAGTGAGATTATTGTATTGAAGTCCCTCACTATTATTGTAATGAGATGTTTCTCTTCCTATATGTTGAGCAATGTTGTTCTTTAAAATTAGGCATACCAAAGTTCAGGGCATAAATAATTATAAATGTTATAACTTCTTTTTGATTTGTTCTATTTACCAATATGCAATTTCCTTCTTTGCCTCTGCTTTGTCTGAAATGAGAGTTGCTGCTCTTGCTTGCTCTCAGATTTGATTTATATGGAATATCATTTTCTATTCTTTCACTTTCAGTTTGTGAGTTTTTTGCCTTTGACATGTGTTTTTTGGAAAAAAAATAGTACAGTTCGTTCTTGTTTCTTAATCCTATCTGCCAGTCTTTATCATTTAATTGGAGAAATAAGACCACTTATGTTTAGTGTTATTATATAGAGGTATGTGTTACTTGTAGTGATTTTGTTTTATTTACAATATTTGAAATATTACTAATTTCATTTGCTTGTCTACTTGTCTAATCTGATTTATTCTTTCCCAGGTTCACTTGGTTATTTTTATCTTCCTCTTTTATGTGAAGGATTCCTTTAAATATCTTCTGTAATGCAGGCTTAGTAGTTATAAATTCCTTTAGTTTATGCTTATCTTGAAAAATTTTTATTTCTTATTCAAATCTGAAGGATAGTCTTAATGGCTATCATCGTCTTAGTTGAAGGTGTTTTCTTTCTGGGCTTGAAACGTATCATTCTAAAGGTTCTCCTGGCCTTTAGAGATTTTTTCTGAGAAATTTGCTGTTATTTTGATGGGTTTGCCTTTATAAGTGATTGGTGTTTCTGTCTTGCTACTTTTAAGATTCTTTGCTTATCCTAAAATTTTGGCATTTTAATGACAATGTTTATGGAAACATTCTTTTCTGGTCCTATTTGGAGTTCTATAGGCCTTTGGATTCTGCTTGTTCATTTCATTCCTTAGGGAAACTTTTTACTATTATCTCACTGACTCTTTTCTATGCCATTAGCCTGCTTTTCTTCTCCTTCCTCAAGACATATACATCTTAAATTTTGTTTTTATTTAATGTTTTCCCAGAACTCTTGTACATTCTACTTATAGTTTCTTACCTTTTTCTGTATCATTGAATAGTTTATATCAACCACTTTATTTTTGAGTCCTGGTATTCTTTCTTCTGCTTTATTTAGCCTGTTGGTGAGACTTTCCACTTAATTTTTAAAAATTTGATTAAGTTCTTCATTTCTAAGTTTTCTGTTTGATTTTTTTTAATCTATATCTCTATGGAAATGTTATTACTGATATTTCCTCCCTTAGCTCATTCCTTAGTTCTCCTTTAAATTCATTGATAATTTTAGCAATAAGTTTTTGAATTCATCATTCATTCACTTCCATATGTACAGATTTGGTTAGTGGGGAGTTATGATCTGTTGGAAGCATCTGGCTAGCTTATTTCCCCATGTTTCCTGTGATTCTATGTTGTTGCTTGGGCATCTGTTGTGATGGATTTGTTTTCCTCTATTATGTAAGCATTTATGTCTTTATAATGTGCCCTGGGGGAGTATAAGTCAGCATCAAAGCACCAAATCAGCATGGTCACCCACTGGAATTGCTTAGTGAGAAGAGAATAACCACTAGCAACAGTGGTAACTTAAGAACAAACCATACATCAACATATAATAAAAATTTTATTAGTAAAATACATAATTCTAGTAATCAAATGGAAAGTTAAAGAATAATATAGATAAAGCTGAAAATTAAGCATTAATGAAAGCATGCTTAATGCTAAATTGTGAAGGATGGACAGAAAAAAGGGAAGAGATAGAAAAGAAAAATTGGGGAGAGAAGTAAGGAATAAAAAGAATGGAAAAGGTTAGAGATGAGAAAGAAGAAAAGAGATAACAAGAAAAATCCAATTAATTAAAAATATATATCATTAGATATAAGTATGTAAAAACAAATAATGAAGACACCTAAAATTATTCACATAAAAAGCAAATGCAGTGATATACAGAGATTATGATTACATCCTTGCTGAGATAAAAAACAAGCTGTGTGGGAGGACAGAAATAAATGAGAAAAAGAAGAAAACCAGAGAAGGGAAAGGAATAAAAATGAGAAAGAAGAAACAAGACATTGAGCAAAAACCCAATTAATTGAAAACCAAAAATAAAAACTTAATTAAAACAGCTACAAAAAAGGGAAAAGCACCACAAAATAATTTACAAAAACAGCACATACAACAGACTCATAAAAGGATGAAGATGTCTCCTTGTCTGGGTGTTTAAAATAAAGACACCTCTTTCACTGGCTTGAATTTTATAATCCGCCAGCTGTGGGGAGGTATATGGGACACAGGTGCACCAGAATCTCTTCGTTCTCTGTTCTGACCCAAGCAGGCAGCCTGTTAGGGGAGTTTGCAGGCTGAGCTGCAGCCCTCTTGCCTGTGAGCAAATATTGAGGGAGAGTTGCTCACTCAAAGAAAAATTCCCGTGGAGAGCTCTTTTCTTCTGTACCCATAGATGGGAACATGGCTGCAGTGGCATCCCCCGACCAGCCCTTGTGCCCACATAACTGTGGACCAACCTAGATTGTACTACAGCCCACTCCCTGAGACCCTTAGTCCATGGGTTAGGGGTGGGTGTGTGTATTTGTGTGTGTGTGTGTGTGTGTGTGTGTGAGAGAGAGAGAGAGAGAGAGAGAGAAGCCTACAAGTGCCTGAGTGTGTGGCATACGGCCAGACCTGGGGATTCGCATTGGCAGGGCATGAGACTCCTTCCTTCTCTCTTCATGAAAGTTCTGTTTACGTCCTAAGACGTATCACACCTGGGTCATCCTTGGCATGCCTGCATTTAGTGCCATTCGATTTTATGAATAGTATAAAATTTCCTGCAGATTTTGGATAATGATTCACTCTCCATCCTAGTTCTGCGTGTTTTAAGGGTTTGGTTTCTTGTTTGTTTGAGCAAGAAGATAGGAAGGATTAAGCAGGTGATTTTAAGAGATGCCATTTTCAACCAGAAGGGTTGAAACCAGAAGGGAGTGAGAAGACTAGGTTATTTTCCACTTGAAAAGACATTTCTACTTTGTGAAGCTGTCACATTGTCTCCCAGAAATATCACACGAGGTCATCATCACACCATCATTTTTCTTTACCTTGCACCTTCTTGTGTCCTTTTTCCTGAATCTCAACACCAGTGCAGTTGTTGCTCAGAGCTACTGACCATGGACTCAATTGATCCTCCCTTTAAACAATTCCTTGGAACCCAGGGTCATCTAAAAGTCAACTCTCTTTCATGATGAGAGAGCTCTATTTTTATGGTGACTTAAAGTGTCTGAAAAACTAATTTAAATGATAGATTAAAGTGACACAAAAACACCCTAGGCACAGTCATTTCGCATAGTGCAACAGATTTTCAAAATAAAACAGCTTTTATTTCAACATGGGATCCTCAAGAGGATTGGATACTGGTGGCTATTAAGTCCTTCATACATCATTAATTCCTGACTAGGAAGGTGATAAATCTTTTCATAAAACTACTTCAGTGTATGTAAGAAAATAAATAGAGTTAAGATTATGTTTGACTTTATCATAGACTACAGGTATTTTCTAAAACAAATACTAAGTTTATGCATAAATTCAGTTTGCTAAGAAAGATATAATTCATGCAAAGACTGCTGAGGATATAGGTTCAAATATCACCTCACAAGTTCCCCACATCTATTAATGGGCTTACCTTGGGACCTTACTTTTGGAATTTCACAAGGACAAGATTTTTCATGTGTTTCATGGATCCAAAGTGCATATTCAGGGGCAAGATTGTTTGTAATCTCCATAATCACCTGTTCTCAAGGAATGTCTGGGCAGTTTTCCTTCTGGACAAATCCTGGTCAAGGGACATAGTCTAATTCAAAGGAGACAACAGCACTGATTCCTTCTAGTCTGGAGTCAGGCATAGCTTGAACCTCAAAGCCTTACCCAAAGAGGAAACATTTTTTGGGAGGGATGCTTGCAATAAAAGATAGGGTAGGGAATACTGAAATATGGATGATTTTGTGAATTTCTTTCTTAGGTGAGTTTTAAAGGGGTTAAAGGCAGCAGAAAAACTGTCAGTAGTAGTTGAAGCAATGAATCTTCTAAAGCTATCTTTGAAATGTTGTTTCTAAGGAACCCATAAAAAAATTCAGCAAAGCAGAAAAAAAGGATACTATCTGAACCTGATTAAAGATTATTCTTTCCCTATGACATTTTAAAAGCAGGAGCCAAATTCAATATGTAAGTGATTTTAAAACACTTAAGATTAACATGAAAGCTTTCCCATTTTACGTTCATGCAGCCACTACATACAAGAGACAGATGCTAATTAAGATGGAGAAAGATATGCTTTCATTTTCATTTGGCCAATTTCTGACATGGTGTTTGCTCACTAAAATTTAATTGAGAAAATATATTCGGTTGCTCAAAGAATTGGAATCAGCCTTACTTTGAGAGAGCACAAAGTAAATGAAAAAAATCCATTGTAGAAAGTTGGTAGAAGTAATGTAAGTTCACAGTAACCATTACTTTTGAGTTTGTACTCACATCAAGTACAATATGTTGTACTTGAATTCTGCAAGTCTCTGTAGTTTCAGCTGCATTATGCCAACACAATTATTGACACTCCTAACCAAATACATTACCCTAGCAGGGAAAATACAAGCCAAGCTGATGAAAATTAACCTACTTGTTTATGACTCTAAGTGTGAAATACTATCATGCAGCAAACCAACATGGCAGACCTAGTATTGCAAGATGTGAGAGAAACTATCCAGAGACTGGCTTAAAATCTCCAAGTAGATTTTTAGGACATGAACAGCTTGGCAAGTTTCAAAGACATACATGAGATTGCATGAGTGTAACTGAGACGCTGTTATTCAAAATTCAATTCCATCTGGAAAATATGAGGAATAACAGGATCCGTAATGGTGTATATCTTTTCTCTATTGGTGATTGCGCTCAGCTGAGATCCTGCCACTCATATTGCTTGAGATGCAAAGCAGCTATATTAATGTTGGAACATCCTTCACTCCTCATTTTATGCAATTTGTTCATTCATTTATTCAATTATCAAATTCAGCAAGCATTGATGAGTGTGATGATTAATTTTAGGTGTCAACTTGACTGGATTAAGGGATCCCCAGATTGTTGATATGACATTATTTCTGCATGTGACTGTGAGGGTGCTTCAGCCAGAGACTGTTATATGTGCAAGGGAAATATTCACCCTCACCTATTGTAAATGGGCATCATTCCTCAGGCTGAGGGCCCACAGAAGAATAAAAGGCAGAGGAAAGGCAAACTTGCTGGCTCTGTCTTGGAGCTGCAGCACCCTTCTTCTGCTCTTGGACAGGAGAACTCCAGGTTTTCTGGCCTTTGGAATCCAAGTCATGTACTAACACTGTCCACACCTTGCCTGGGTTCCCAGGCCTGATTCCTCATATGGGCACTTCCACCAGCAACTCCTGAGGTCTTTGAACTGGACTAATTCATGCTACCAGCTTCCCTGGTTCTCCATCTTGCAGATGGCCCATCACGGATTTCTCAGTCTCCACAATCACATGAACCAATTTACCTAATATATTCCTTCCTGTTGCCAAACCCAGGTCTGGAAACTCATCCTACAGAAAAACCAATGCCTGAGAGACAAGTGCTGGGGAGAAAGAAAGGTTTTATTCAATGGTCAATGAATGGAGAAGCAAGAGCTCTGCTCATAAATCAACTCCTCAACTCTTATGGAGTTGAGAGTTTACAGATACAGGAAAGGAATACCAAGGGAGGAAGATAGGCTAATAGAGGGAGGAATATTTATGTCTTCTCTTGGAATTGGTGGAGCACCTCCAAAAACTTGGGTATCAATTCTTTTTGATCCAATGTTCCCAGTCATGGTGGCTTCTATGTCTGTGTTTAGCCTTGACGCAGGAGGTGAAAAGCTAGGCAAGTCTAGGTCAGATTAACTCTCTATTATAGTTTCAGACAAAACATTGTTTTAGTGATGAACATGTCTACATCCAGAGCCAGGAAGAATCTGACCCAAATGTGGGTCTGCCAAGTAGACAGGTAGACAGGCACAATATAAAGGCAAAGATGGCAAGCCTTTCATCCTGTTCAGTCACCCATGGGACTTCTGCATGCCCAAGTGAAGAGTCAGTGTTTTCAGCAAAAATGGTCTTTTAGTTCCTGAAATGTAACCTAGGCAACTGCTATCATATTAACCCACATGTCAGAAATGGTATCTATGTAGCAAAGCTAGTGGGAGACTAATAAAGTATTTCCCTGCTGCATGACCTCCAAAATTGGTGATTTAAAGTCAATTAAGAGCAAGCGAAGCAAGAGGGCCTATTTAGATTTTCCTCAGTAACACTGTTTTAGACAGCTATTTCACTGCTGTGACCTAAAAAGAACAACATGGTTTTGGAGATTTAGTCTATGGTCAGCTGACTGTAGCTCTAGGTCCAAGATGAGGCAGAACACCACGGAGGAAGAGTGTGAAGGAGGAAAGCATTCAGGACATGGCAATCAGTAGCAGAGACTCACCAGGGACAAAATCTCAACACCCACTGATCTACTTCCTCCAGCCTCACCGTACTTGCTGACAGTTACCAATCAGTTATCCATCAGTGGATTAATCCACTGATAGATTAAAGTTATTGTGATCTAATTGTTTCACCTCTGAACCTCCTTGCATTTTTTCCAACAATGGGGGATACCTCATGTTTAAACCATAACACATTTCTTTCTTTCTTTCCATCTATATCATCTATCTATCTATCTATCTATCTATCTATCATCTATCTATCAATCATATGTATGCATTCATAATATAATAGGTTGTCTGGAGAACCCTGATTAATTCAATCACCTTTTCTGCTATGAGCACAATTGTAGGCACACAAGGAAGCCATGCATCACTTCAAAATGATTAGCATTAATCATATGTATAAACAGGGTTAAATAATATACATTGGTTCCTTCTTTTCTACATCCACATACATGTGTTCCTTCTTTTCTATTATTATTTTCCCTCAAGTGTTTTTTATTAATTCTCACATTTATTTTAAAATATGCTGATCCATACCAATTTTACTCTTTGCTGAATGTTCATGCTCACACTCAGGGCCTCCCTTTATCCTACTCAATCTGCTTCTCCTTTTGTGAAAGCATAAAAGCATTTTATAAATTCACAGAGAATTCATACCAACAATCCCTGAAACCATAACAGAACTGCAATAACATGAAAAGAAACTGTGCTTGCTTTTCCCCCGGCAACCACCCCACCTTCAGCTTTTTTCTCTTCTTTTGGGACATGTTGTCTTTGTCATTGGACTAATTCCCTTTAGGCTAGTCTATCATGTTGTTTTGTTATTTTGCTTTGAAACACCATTTTTCTGAATTTAAGCATATTACTTATTCATTATAGAAAATTTGGACAATACAGAAAAGTTTCCCCCAAAAACCAGAGCTGAAGATACTTCCCTCCAGCCTTCTATTACAGTTTATACAGCTTTTATTTTCTGATACTTTTGCTCCTAAGAAATGACACAACAAAATCCGATTCAATTGTACTGGGACACCAGACTTAGAAAATATATATATGGGACATCAAGTTAAACTTGAATGACATATAAACAGCAAATAATATTTTTATTATGAGATTGCCCTGTGCGTAATACACATAAATAGGACATACTTATAGTAACTTTTTTTCATTGTATTAAATTTAATCTTAATTTTGTGTCCTGTTTTTAATTTGGCAGCAGTAAAGAAAAATTTGACTTGTTTGAAAACTACATATGCTATATTTTGTATTTAATAAAACTATAAATCTAGTCATAGTAATGCACTAGTTATTCAAATGAATCATACATTGCTTATTTTTCTTTTGAAGTAATATTTACTTCAATGTTGTATAAAAGCACATAAGCTCATTTTTAGTTTACCTTTAACTTTTCAAGGTAAAATGTCACCTAAGTAGATTTGACTAACATATATTTTAAAAACTTCACCTGTTCTTTAGAGTCCTTCCCTTACCTGTTGCTATTTAAACCATTTTAATCACTGATTATCCCTTCCACTCCTGTTTGTTTTTTCTTGTGATTATCTGGTCAAATTCTGCTACATTCTCCCTTGTTCGTGGCATTGCTGTGGATTTCAACAACCTTCACTATCATTTGCATTAATTTACAAAATCTTACATCTTTGACAAATTTTCAGTTTTACCTTTATTTATTGGTTTTCTACATGCCATTTTGGAAATACCTCTAACAGAATCAGCAAGAGACAGTAAACAAAGATAGCAGTTCAATAAACAGGAAGACCATTGGTTCCAGTCAAGGAGGAATGTTGAGAAGGAACTAGTTCCATAAGAAAAGAGGCCATCGATAATTTTTTTTGACACTGTGAATTTGACTTCCCTTTAAACCATTGCATTAGGTTGGGTTTGAAATTTTCATAATACTGAGAAATAACCTTGCCAAAAAATCTTCATGGTGCTATTGTTGGTAGTTGGTAGTCTGTTGAGGGTTCTTTCAGAAATTTTCTAAGCAAATGGAAAAGTGTATGTGTGTGTGTGTGTGTGTGTGTGTGTATAGTCATGTGATGCTTGACCAGTGTATCTGTGTAGAGTGGGTTGCTGAGGATATTTATGTATACATATGTGTGCATATGTGTGTGTATTTATGCTTCTGTTTAATGTGCGTATCCACAAATGGTGCCTCCCATACACATGGCTCTGTATTTTCTTTGCTAAGCACTACATAATAGGGATTATGCCCCATTAGTTATAAGACAGTATTATTCTTTTAAACTGATAACCTGTCTATATACTATTATTTAAACAGTCATCTACTAGTGAATTCTTACGCATTTTGAAGAACTTATTCATATTCTATTCTGACTGTAAAAGGAACCCACTTGAAGACACCACAGGACTGGGTGCCAGCACACTTTCATCAGGGTCATGGTTCCATTTCTTTTAACTCATCCACAAGTTTAGCATGACTAGGTCATTTGGGGATTTACAATATTGTCTATGGCTCCAGACATCACATTTAAGTTTTAGGCAAAAAGAAACTCTGGTTGAGTCAAATCTTATAAAGGGAATTTTCTGAGGGTGAAATTAATTTGTGTTATTTGGATAAGTACTATTTGTTTACTCAACATTTAAGGATTTTGTAAAAATCTTTTCTGCTATCACATATTACATGTGTATTAATTGTAAAATTTTAAATTTATTGAGACTAATTTTATGGCTGAGATTATGTTTCATCCAGCTGAATGTTTCTTGTGCAAGTGAGGAGACCATGTCTTTTGCTGTTCTGGGTTGGTGTGCTTTATAAATGCCCCTTAGATCAAGGAAGTTGATAGTATTCGAACCTTCTAACTCTTTATGTATTTCCTGTATTTTTGTTCTACAAAGTATTGAGATAACACAATTAAAAACCTTAACTATCATTGTGGACTTTTTATGTTTCCTTGAAGTTCTAATAATTTTTACTTCACATATTTTGAAGCTTTGTTAACTATTTGCTTATTTTGAGATGGTTATGTCTTCCTGATGAACTGAATCATTTAATGCTATAAAATGAACTTTTTTTTATCTCAGTTAATATTCTTTATTCTGATATTTGCCATATCTGATACAAACATAGTCATTCTTTCAAGGATAAATAGTAATATCTGCTACCATCACCATCACCATCATTGGGAATTGTTCTTTTTTATCAAATACCCACTCACTTGGTAGGTGAAAATATTGTCATAATCTGTATTATTTTAATCACTTACAATTTTTTACAGACATTGATTCACTTTTATTTTTTTTTGAAAACTAAAAAAAGAATATATCATCATCCTAAATGTTTCAAATGTACTTAAGTTTCACATACATTACACAGTATCTAAGTGGGAAAGAGAAATAAACTCAAATAGAATTTCTTGATGTTTCATTAATCAAAAAGTATATGTCAACAAATAAGCTAATTAAGACTAGTGGGAAGAGGTCTTCTTCTTGCATCTCTATTATATTCAGAACCTAAATGTAGTTTTTTTTTTTTTGCTTCCACATTTTTTTAGAATTTATTTAATTAATTCACCATATCAGCAGACTTAAAGTTAAGTATCATATGATTAATTCAATAGATGCTGAGAAAGTGATTGATAAAATACAGCACTCCTTCATGCTTAAAACATTGGAAAAAATAGGGATAGTTGGAGCATACCTCAACATTGTAAAGGCTATCTATGCTAAGCCCACAGCCACCATCATTCTAAATTATTCTTAATTTTAAGGTTGCTTTCTGTTTGTTTTAGGCTTTTACATTTGTTAACCTTCTATTCATTTTTACCTATTTTAGATGAAAGTTTCAATTTTAGCCAATTGATTTGCTTGACTATTAACCTTCTCTTTGTAAGAGTTAAAGCAGATTTATTTACAATCCTGTGCTTTCCCTTTCTGTTTCTGCAGTTCTAAGATTTAATTATGACCACGTAAATTTTGTGATTTTTCTCTGTGATGTATTTTGTTGTTCCTTATCTACTTTCATCCCACATAAATAGTTTAAAGGTGTGTTGACCTGGTTTCTGATATTTTTCAGATATAACCTCTTATTCCATCTATACAATAAATTCTATTATATAAAAAATATTTCTAAGAACAATACACTGTAGGCTATTATTAGACATTAATTTGGACAATACAGTTTGAAAAAAGCTAGTATCATGAAATATCATTATTAGATCAACTTAAAATTTTTAAGAAATCTTAAATGTGATACTGTTGTTGTGACACAGAGCAAGGGGCATACCCAATATTATCTTTGTCTTGAATCCAGTGTAGTTCATGGACAACTCAAGTGACAAGTTCCATTTCAGCTTAGGCTCTTAACATTACTCACTACTCTTTTTCTTGATGTAACACTGAATGAAATTAATGAATGACCTGAATGGTCAACTGTCCTGCTTGATTATTCTTGAGGCAATGTCCAGCTGGAGTTCCCTAAACTGAGTCCAGAAGCTGGTCAAATACAAAGGAGGACACTACAATGTATAAGTCACCATGGAAATCTCTTTCTTTCTGTGGTTATTTCATATAAACTTCACGTTAGAACTTTGAGTTACCAATCGGTGTATGCTGATTTAATGAATGTTGTTATGGACAACCAGTTTCCTAAGAAGATGAGGAGGACTATCCCATTAAGTATTTACAATCACTTCAAAAAAAGGTGTTTTGTCCCTAAAAACAAATGGGAAATTACAAGGTATGTTATTATGTAGTAGGAAATAATATAAGAAAAATAGTAATGTGTAATATAATATGGTCACATAATATTATGAAAATTACAATTAATTTACCTTTTAAAGAGTTTTGTAAAGAAAAGAGTGGTTAGATGTAGATACATTGAGAGTATATATGCTGTACTTACATTTCATCAATTCTCAAGAAGAAAAATGATCCTTAAGATCATTCAGAATGAGAAGAAAAATTAAATGAAGATGAAGATTGATTATACTTATAATTACCTTGTAGACCAATTTGGGGTTTAGTGAAATGGCACTAAATTATCCATAAATATGCAGCTGTACCATTGCTTGAGTTCATTTCATGTTAATAAAACCAGGACTTTCTAGCATCAGAGAAACCTATGTTCCCTATGTACCATCATGAGGGAAGTTCTAAGGACATATCTGTGGATGATTTGATGATGAAAGTAGTGGGCTTTCAATTAAGAACTGACTCAGCCTTCAAGTTTGTGAACCTCATAGACCGAGTGTGTCTCCCACTGATTTGGTCAATGAGAAAATAAATACTTCTGGCATCTGTGTTGCTTTGTGTTATTTAAATAAATGATTATTGGCATAAAAGAGTAAACAGAATCGAGATTCTATTGAGTTCAGCCTCCTGGTGTGTCTGTATTGGTAATTGAACTTGGATAGCTAGCAATATGGCAGTCTCCCACTTGGCCTGATTTCCTCACCTTTGCCAAAGTAATCCACAAGAACTCTCAGATGTAGATATATATAAGCAATTTGCATGAGCTCCAAATATGCAAGAGGAGGAGCCATTACAGTTAGTCAGGTAATCTGACTTCTCAGCTTTCTTAACACTTGTTTGTACCTCCTTGTTCCAGCTCTTAGAAGCCAGGGACCCAGCAAGTGCAGGGTTCTGTGAGCCTCATGAAAACCAGCAGACAATGATTTCAAGCACCCAAGGAAACCATGGCTGATGAGATTCCTTTGAATACAAAAGAAAACTGAACTAAATACCCCAGTCTGATGATTTTGTGTCCTCCACAACCCCATGCATCTTCATGCTTAAAGCATACCCCATCATCCAGGCCTATAGTACAATCTAATTCTAATTAGCATCTTTTCATATTCCCTTGTGCTTCTCCTGCCTCAGTAAACTTTCAAAATTTCATGTGGTTGCCTCTTTGTAAATTGGGAAGAGAAAATAAACAATTTGAGGATAAAAAATAAAGGCACTTATTTCAAAAATAGCTAATTGAACTGTCATTTTTAGAGACTTCAGTAATAGAAAATTTCCTGAAACATACTATATCCTGTTTCTGTTAAGTTCAAGAATCATCCACACACAGGGTTCTAGTAAAAAGCAATTGTTATCTGGTTAAAACATTCACAAGAGATTCTTATCCGTGTTAACATTTCATGAAGAGACATTTTTATATATTTCTTTTTCATATTTCTAATGTCACATATGAGATCTCATGAATTTATATTGACCAAAAACTAAAACCAAGAAAAATTTTAAGTTTTTATAACCTCAGTTTATAAATCCTCATTATTATGGTTTAAAATTAATTGTTCAATAATTTATGTACAATGAAATTGCTAATCCTTACCTCTGTCCATAACCTTAGCACAAATATACATAAAGATCATGTTTTAAGAGCACTTGTGAGTCTCTTGTGTGACCTGGAGCACAGTTAAACAACAGAGCCCATACTTGCTTTGTTCCTTTGGCCAGATGGTAGATCATCTTGGGAAATGGTGTAACCTGTCACAATGCATAAGTGCGATCTAGTGTGAAAAAATTCTGCAAGCTAGGGTCACTATCTGTGGAGGCCCCATGCTATCTCTCATTATTTCCATAAATTAAAATTTTGTATATTTCCTAATAACCAGCATTGAGATTTGCAATTATGAATCACTGACTAGAGTCAAGGAAGCATGAGAATTTAATGATTAAAATGTTTCCTTCTAATTGAAGTAAGATGAAGTCTTAGAGTTGTTTTAATTTGCATTTCTCTAATTACTAGAGATGTTGAACACTTTTTCATATATTTATTAATTGCCTGTTCATCTTCTTCTGTAAAGTGTCTGTCCAGTTCCTTGGCTCATTTATTGATTGGGTTCTTTGTATTTTTGGTGTAAAGTTTTGTAAATTCTTTATAAATTTTGGAGATTAGTGCTCTATCTGAAGTGTATGTGGAAAAGATTTTATCCCACTCTGTAGGCTCTCTTTTCATATGATTGACGTGTCTGTGGGGAAAAAGGCACACTTTTACATTGCTGGTGGAGTTGCAAATTGGTGCAGCCACTCTGGAAAGCAGTGTGATTTCCAGAGTGGCTGCATTCCTCAGAAAACGATTCCTCAGAAAACTTGGATTGGACCCACCTTTTGACCCAGTTATCCCACTCCTCAGTTTATACTCAAAGGACTTAAAGTTAGCATACTACAGTAACACAGCCACATCAATATTTATAGCAGCTCAATTTACAATAACTAGACTGTGGAACCAACCTAGATGCCCTTCAACAGATGAATGGATAAAGAAACTGTGGTAGATATATACAATGGAATATTATTCAACTATAAAGAAGAATAATATTATGGCATTTGCAGATAAATGGATGGAATTGGCGAATATCATGCGAAGTGAAATAAGCCAATCCCCAAAAACCAAAGGCTGAATATTTTCCTGACAAATGGATAAAATACATTCGGGTTGGGGGCTGGGAGTGAGAGAAAAATGGAGGAACTTTAGATTACAAAGAGGAAAATGAGAGGTGGAGGGGACAGGGTATGAAAGTGGAATGAGACAGACTTCATTATCCTATGTATATGGATGATTACATGAATGGTATGAATCTACATCATGCACAACCATAGAAATGAAAAGTCATACCCCATTTGTGTACAATGAATCAAAATGCAGTCTGTAAAAATAAAAAATAAAAAATTTAAAAAATGATTCCTTTCCTATTTTTTCTATCAAATTTAAATTCATCTATCTTAAGAAGATGTTAAGAACCAGAGAAAAAACATGCTCTTGAGTATATCCAAAAAAAAATAAAATACTACAGCCACGTGTATAGCAAAAGCATGTGCATTTGAGCTGACGTGTAGATTTTGTTCCTATGAATAAATGAAACACAATATCAAAGGATTTATGTTTTGAATGAGACTTCCTTAAATTTAGTGGCAGGATTTTAAAATTTAAGACAAAAGACTGTTCTTTGAGTTAAAAGGTCTGAGTTCAAATTGCAATTCTTCCATTTCTTATAGGACACTAGACAGCTGACGTTATATATCATCTGTCAATCAACTGGTGATCTTAAAATAGCCCAATTTCAACATCAGTGTTAAGACTGAATGACAGGACCTTTGGAAAATAATTTATAAGTTAAAAACAATGGGTACATGATGCTATAACTTTAAAAAGAAGGAAAGAAACACTGTCTAATTTCTTCTGTTTTCCTGTTGTTTCTTAATTTTCAGGCCAGATTGCTGAGAATATAAATACATGTCTATTTCCATAATGCACCATAGATGTTCTAAATCAGAATCTCTGCCTCTGAGCACATCATTTTATTTACCCTCCCTCTGGGAATTATAATAGGGGGCATCCAGTAAAGAAAGAAGAAGTGATTTTCTAAGTGATTAGATGGTAATATGGACTTAATGGTTTCTCTCACCCCCAAAATTCGCATGTTGAATTGTGTACCCCCAGTCTTCCTTGTGACTTGATTGGAGGTATGACTTTTAAGGAGGTAATTAAGATTAAATAAGGTCAGAAGGCCAGAACCCAATATGATAGAATTGGTTCCTTGAAAAGAAGAGAAAGAGCAGCTGAATTCTGGCTTTTGGCCATGTGTGAATATGGTAAGAAGGTATTTGTCTGTAAGGCAGGAAGAGTTCACCAGGACCCAATCAGCTGGCACCTTAATCTAGGACTTCCAGCCTCCAGAACTATGAGAACTATGAGAAAATAAATTTCTCTTGTTCAAGTCACACAGTCTATGGAGTCTTACTCATCACACCCAAGAAAGACAGATGGTATCTTAACATATTTTGTGTTGCTAGAACAGAATACCTGAGAGTGGATGCTTTACAAAGTAAAGAGGTTTATTTAGCTCACAGTTTTGGATGCAGGAAGTCCAAAACCAGACAGCTTCATCCTATTGGCCTCTGATGAGGGTCTTCTGGCTGCATCACAACATGGCAGATGGCATGATCTGGCAGAAGTGTGAGAGAGATCACCTGGTGAGAAAGGAAGCAAGAGACTAGGCAGGATCTAGACTCCCTTTTGCATAACCACTCAATCTTCATAGGAACTAATTCACTTCTGGAGACCCGACACACTCTGTGAGGCCAGCACACTTCCCCCAAGCTGGTGTTCATGAACCCATGATCGTCACTAAGCACCACCTCCTAAAGGCTCTTCCACCTCTCGACAGTGCCAGGGTGCCAAGACCCCAGAACATGGGCCTCTGTGGGACAGATCCCATTCCAGTCCAGCACATGATGAGGGGGAGGTGGTCAGGAGGGTGCAGCAGAATCTTTAGACTTCTCTTAAATATAAAACCCATTTGAGGTACAAATAGCTAAAACAGCCTTCTGCCCTCTCCTCCACGGCGTCCCTTTCCCACCTGACCTTTTCTCCCATCGCAAGCCTACCACTGACTTTGGTGTTGGAACTTCTCTTTCTGCTGGCTCTGATCCTGGTTTTCCTTCATCCAGTGACCGACTTATATTTTCTTACACAAACCTCTTGTGACTCTGGGTTCCTGAGTTTCCATCTCAGGCCCCTTTACTTTATTTCCATGCCTGACAACTTGGTTCTGGAAAATGCAGTTGGAAAGTCGGTGGCCAGACTGTACTTGCTATTAGTCCCGTTCCCATAGCAGCCACCCACAGGAATGCCGCTTCTAGAGCAAGCCTGCTAGTACCGTCTGCAGCTGCCCCTCGTGGCACTGAAGGAGCAGCTGGTGTCACTGTGGATGCCAAAATTCAGCCCAGCCCTCTGGGTAGATGAATAGTCACCCAGCACTCTGCTTTATGCCCAGCGAGACATTTTTTTTTTCCTACCCGAAAACCTAACATAATGATCACACATGGATGCTAAGTGTCTGACTTTCATGAAAGTATCACCATCTCTTTACTCTGCAGAAAATGATTAAAACCCATTGAAAGATCACAAAAGAACACTGACAAGGTGCCGTTTCTAAACCTCATCCTTCCTGCCTCTCCCTCTCAGAGCCTGGATCTCTCAGTCCTCTGAGTTCACTGTCTTCTAAGTTGGTATTTTTTTTTTTCAGTCATTTGTACGCCCATTCCCTAATTCACAATTCAACCAGAATTGCTAGAGTGAATGCACTTGTTGAGATTATTAGTGTTGGTTAACAAGAATTTGATGTAATTAATGCTGTTTTTCTAACCAAATCTCTCAACCTTACTAGACTTTTCCCACTCATGCAAGGCCACTGTGCCTGGAGAAAGTCACCTCACTGAAAACAGACTGAGGACATGGCTGAGGACCATGCTGACTCAAAGGACAACTGAGGGGAGAGAAGCTCTGATCTCTGTTGCTTGCTTATCCAACACCAAAGGGATCAGGCACCAAAGGGGCAGGGCTTTGGATCAGGCACCAACGGGGAGGACTTGGGCTCCCAATGGGGAAGACTTGGTCTCTAGACTTTATTCAAATCAAACTTTTTCTAAGCCTGGCCAACCTTACCCATAGAATGAGGAGTTGGAATTGTGGCTCTCCAAGGCAACTGTACCTCTCAAGCTTCAGCAAACCTTGAATTCTATGGCTTCTGCCAGCTCAGCTCTGAACACTAGTTTAAAACAATGTAACTGGAAGGTTTTAGAAAATATTACTGACACACAACCAACAGGCAGAAGAGTGCATGTACGTTAAGAGTCTAGCTGCATTTCCACAGCCTGGATGCATTCATAGGACCAATGCCTGGGTCCAGAAACAGCAGATTCCAGCAACCCCCAAACTCCTGCCTGCCTGTTTCAGCTGCCCCTCCCAGGAAGGAGCTATAGTAATGTAAGCCAGGGCAGCTTTCCACAAAATGTGTATTGCTAGAGGGGAAAAGGCATTTCCTAATCATAAAATGATTGATTCAATTATCAGCAAGAAACAATCCTAACTCTGCACAGGATAAGGGATTTAAAGCCCCAAGAATATACCAAAACTCTCTTCTCTGATGCTTTAAGTCAGAAAGACTAAGTGTTGGACCAAGTTTCGACAGGCTCTGAATATTGCCACATGAAGCCTGGCTCCCCTTAAGTCCATTAAAATACGGGAAACTGGCCCCACACCAGGCTCTTCTTCCACCTGATGTTTCCCATTTAAAATATGCTTCTTGGTGCACTCAGCTGACTTCAGTTCTTCCCCCTTCACTCGGGACCAGTGATTTGGTCTATTTTCTACAGAACAAAATATCTTATTTGGCCACATCGCAAGTGGAGCAAACTAATATTTTATATATTCCGGTATAAGGTCTTACACCTCTCTCACTAGGTTTAGTTACTATTTCTTTGATGTTTTAAATGCTATTTAAAATGGAATATATTTTTCTTGAAACTTTAATTGTATATGTCTAAACTATAATAATGTTATTGATTTTGGTATGCTGACCTTGTATGCTTAATTGACTTATTGTTATGTTCATTCAGGAAATTCTTTTGTATGCTCAGATTGTATCCAATCACATATTAAATGAAGACTAACAGTGTTAGTTCCTTCCATCTATAAGTGATATACATTTTATTTAGTTCTCTTGCCTTATTATATTGGCTAGATTTTCTAGTAGAAATTATGATAGAAATAACTAGAGCTGACACCATTTTCTCCTTCAATTCTTAGGGATAAAACTTAATATTTTATCCCCAAGTGCGATACTTGCTTCATGTTTTTGAAAATACCATTTTCCCCATGAAAGTTTTTTCTCTATTTTTAATCTACTAAGTGCTCTTTTCCTTGAATGTATGTAGATTTTTCTCCAAATAATTTTTGATATGTTTTCTATCATTCTTTTTTCCCTTTATTCTTTAAACATGTAAAGTTACAATGAATAGTATTTCAACTGTCGATGGACTCTTTCATCCACACAGTATCACTACTTGGTGACATCTATCTGTCTATTGAGCAATATTCCTATTATATTTGCATTCATTTTAAGAAAACACTAATCTTTTATAACATCTTTTAGATGCAATAGAATAAGCACTCACAACTTTGTACTCATTTGCTATCACATTTTCATCTGTCTTATTTTTTTGCTGACAAGTCAGCTCTTACTCTTGCCATCTCTATGAATACATTGTGAAGTGTGTGTCTGTGTGTCTGTGTGTGTGTATTCTGGCAGAGTTTATAATTTTCTCTTTGTCTTTAGCTTTGAGCAATTTTCTTGAGATAAGCCTTGGGGCATTTTCTTTGAACTATCTTTTTAAGAGATTTTTAAAGTTCATGTAAATATAATATAATATTTTATGAGTGTTAGAAATTGTATGACCATTACATGCTCAAATCTTGCTTCTTTCATGTTGCTCTTACATTTTCTTCTAGGATTGTAATTGTAAGAATTGTAGAATTTTTTGTCATCATTATTTTTTGCTTGTTTGTTTTTGTTTAATTTTTTTTTCTTTAACCAGGTCCCATGTGTCTCTTTTGTTCTTTTTATTTCTTTTTAAGTTTTAACTTATTTGGTTTCTTTGAACTTCAGTCTGGATTTTTTCCATTAATCTATTGCCAATAGATTTCATGAGACTGAATTTGAAAATAAGACACTTAAGAAGTGAATAAGTTATAATGAATCCATTAGGATATGGCCTTTAGCAATCTGAGTTGTATTTTTAAAAGGACAGAGATTTGGACACACAAATAGATACAAAGTATACCTGTACAAAGATAAAATACCATAGGAGGACACAGAAAAGGGGAGACCATCTGCAAGGGGAGACCAAGGAAAAGGGGAGACCAAGGAAAGAGGCCTCAGAAGAAACCAAACATACCAACACCTGCATCTTCTATGTCTAGTCTCCAGATTCTGAGTAAATAAATTGTTGTTGTTTAAGCTACTTAGACCATGATATTTTGTTATGTCATATTTTGTTATGGCAGCCCTAGCAAACTAATACATGTATGTTCTCCATTTTGCTAATTCTATCTTCAGCAGCATCTATCTTTTCTTAAAAGTATGTTGAATTTTCAGTTTGTGATTATATTTTGGAGGATTTTAAAATTCAGTTATAAAAAATAATTTCCAGTTTTGGGGTAAAATTATCCATATTTATCTATTTTAAAATGTTACTTGCCTAAATTTAAAAATCTGTGACTGATCATCGCAATAGGTAGATCACCTACAATACTGTTTCTGATATCTGCATTTTCCTTTTGTCAATGTTCACTTTTTGTTTCTATTTTCCAACATGGTATTATTATATATTATTACTAGTATCATTTACTTATAAGGTACTATTTTATATTGCTATTATTTAATCCTGAACATTGTGTATAAAAACTTGCAGACGATCTGGAGGATATTTTCTTCTAGGGTGAATACGTTTTCTAATATGCAGATAAAGAACAGACATACAGACATGATTCAGTTGAAGTTTTTGGACTGTAGGTTTGTCTATACTCTTAGGTTGCAGTTCTATTAAAATCCTAAACTGCTCCTCATCAGCCCTCAACTCTAATGTTTGTTTTTCTGACACTGTAACACTGTTAAAACTCTAAGTATTTAGCCACCTAGCATCTACATTCTGCTTTGCTTATGAAGCATTTGTATGGTTTTCATTTTTCTCACATGCACACCTTAGGAATTTTTTAGTAATTCAATTTAAAAATTTAAAAATTCAATTTAAAAATTCAATTTTTTAGTAATTCAAACTGCTTTTATAATAATTAATTTCTTCCTGTGAGTTATCTTTCCACTAGGATCTTGGCTTCTCATCTGACAACATTGGTGGTCTTGATCTCCAACATCTGCCTCCAAAGTCCACAAGCTCCAAGTCCAGGGAAGTTCTTTATTTTTAGCTTCTGTGTCGTGTGCCATGTCAGCAGATGCCTGAGTTTTCAAAGCTGTGCAGAAGACCTTCTTCACTTATAGGTACCACTTACATTTGGGGTGTTGATTGTTTAAGTTCTCCCTGACTTTATTCCTTTACAATATATTCTAATTGGTTTTAACTTATTTCTATCCAGCTGTTAGAGATTTCTTAGCAAGAGTATTGCTATGATATCAGCACTCTATCATAGTCTAAAATGAAAGTTTTAAGCCAGACATGGTGGTGCACACATATAATCTCAGTTATCTGAGGGGCTGAGGCAGGAGGATTGAGAGTTCAAGCCAGTCTTAGCAAAATAGTATGACCCTGTCTCAAACAGCAAAACAAAACAGAACAAACAAACAAAAACTCCACAAAGATTCCTCTGTGTATAACGTGATTTATTAGCTCATTAAATCATGACAGCATCATCTCCATTTTGTGGTTCAGTAAAATTAATGATATGGGAATAAAAATCACTTACTAAAGATCATGCAGCTATTAATTGGCAGAGCAGTATTTGAATGGAGAAAGTTTGGCTTCAGAAGTCATGCTTTTTATCAGTGTGTTCTACTGCAATTAAAACAAAACTCTAAAAATAGTGGCAAAATATTATTAATAATATCTTCAAATAAAAGGTCCATGGAAAGAGAGCCCAGGCTGCTGCAAGGGCTCTGCAGGATCCACTCACATCAGGACATTTGTGTTTCAGTAAGTCGAGACAAGGGAAAAGAGGGATGAGATGGTGTCTTCTACAGGAAGCATGCATTTCCCCAGAAACGTGACTATATATCTATTTAAAATCCTTTAAGACTCTCTTAGCTTTCACAAACACTCTTAGCTAAAAAGAATCTAAAAGAATTGTATTTGCTGATTGCGTTCAAGTATACAACTAGCAGTTAAAAAATAGAAAAAGTTTTAACTTTGGACTTTAAAATTTGGCATATGCTTTTTGCTTTTTTTTCTCAGAAGATAATTTCCAAAAGTGATAGCTAGGCATATCAGCAGAACTCTTCATTCGAGTCCTGCAGTGTGGATGTGCACATACCAAGCACAGATTGTCTTACTTGGCCGCAGATGACTCATTGTATTCTAAGGAAATCCTCAAAAGCTGTACCTTACTTACAATAGTCTGCATGAATTTGCTTTGTGCAGATTTAAGAAGAGGAGCTATTGTTTGGAGGCAATTTGGTCCTTCTCCATGTTTTTTTGAGACACTGAATTCCAAGATTGAAGAAACTTTATTTACTTGTTTTTGTTTTTGTTTTTTTAAATTTACTTATTTTGATTCATTGTACACAAATGGAGTACAGCTGTTGTTTCTCTGGTTGTATACAAAGTAGAATCACACCATCTGTGCATTCATACATGTACACAGGGCAATGATGTCTGTCTCATTCTGTTATTATTCTTGCCCCCCAACCCCAACCCCACCCCACCCTTCCCACTATGCTATCTATCCTTCCTCCATTCTTGCCTCCCTTCCACCCCGCATCATTCACTTATCAGAGAGATCATTCAGCCTTTGGACTTTTAGGATTGGCTGATCTCACTTAGCATGACAGTCTCCAACATCATCCATTTACCTGCAAATGCCATAATTTTATTCTTCTTTATGGCTGAATAATATTCCATTGTGTATATGTACCACAGTTTCTTTATCTATTTTAGAAGCATGTTAACATTTTGTAAAACAATTGATGTGTTGTGCAAAATAGAAAGCGGTGAATGTATCTAATCATTTGCCATGTCATATATGTTTGTAGATGCAGACCCATGTTAACCGTAACCATCAGCAATGCAAATAGCAAGGGTGGACATTTTTTAGTTTGTGGAAGAAAAATCTTTGTAGTAAGTTAGACTGGGTTAGAATTCTGTCTTTGACACTAAGTAGCAATAGAATTCTAAAACATTGAAGAGAGGCCAGAGAAGGATGGGGATCAGGTCTGGGCAGACAGGGAAAGGGAAGTTACTGGGCCACGGAATTGGTCACATGGTTAGGGGCATGTAGGGATACATCACAGTGAACTCCACTATTTTGTTTAATTATAATGCACCAAAAAATATTGTTACCTTTCTCTGAGACCCAGTCCATAGTAGAAAGTTGAGTCAATATTGTATCTAAAAATAACAATAACTAACTCTAAAAGCAGATTATTTAAAAGTAAAGATGAATATCCCAAAGGCAAAAAGTTGGAATTCAAGTTCCAAGTGCCTGCATCTTGTGAAGTGTCTGTGTGGAACTGCAAGGAGTGGCCCAGATGCTGTCTTTTCCGTTAAAAGATTTATTCAACTTCTCGAGTTTTTTAAGCTGCTTCTTTTATTTTCTAAAAACAAAAAAGAAAAACAAAGTCGAATAAAGGGGTGAGAGCAGACCATGCTTATGTCCGTCCTGCTCTGTTATTCTGTGCTTACAGTGACATCTTGCCAGGGCAGCTGCCAGTGGAGGCTCCCACACAGCCAGCCTGCAGAGGGGGGCAAATACCAAGCCAGCTCTGAATGAGCCTGAGGATGCCAGGCAGCAGCCGGGGGCCTGTGGAAGGATGTTCTCACACAGGGAGGCTCTCTGGGGAGGTCAGGGCGAGCCTGCCCTATGAGTCCCGAGTGTCGTAGGAGAGCAGGGAAAGGAGGCTGAGGGAGGTTTATATTGTGGCTGGGGTGGGTCCGGAAGAGTGTTCCGCACGTGGTTTAAATTGCCCATCAGCATGGCAGGAGGGAGCGCGCAGACTTGCCCATCTGTGGGGTGGAAGGGAGGAGGGCGGGATGAGGCCTCATGCTGGAAAACATGCCAGAGTGGAGTCCAACCTGATGGAACGTCTGCTCTGTACCTGGTCAGGGGAGGGGAGTTTTGGCTGGGGATAGGTTACATGTGGAGGAACTGAGGACAGAAGCAATGAAGAAGCTCCCTAAGACCCACCTCCATGAACGACTCCAGACCACATCGCTGGCTTGCAGTAAGAGTGAGACGGAAGCTGACAAATGCTTTCAAGGGTTTTAGGACATTCTTCTCCTCAGCCCCCAAAGGCAGAGGACAGGAATAAATTGAGGCAGTGGGCTTCCTGATGCTGCTGTGTCCTCCTGTCTCTTTGAGAGCTCCCTGACATAGCAGCCCTGGCGCCCATCCTAACCTTTCCAGGGTAGGCAGGGTGAGGTTGGCTTCCACAAGAAAGCTCTGGAGCAGGGATTTGGAAATGAGAAAGTCAAATGGAGGAGAGGTGGGGAACGGTGGGGAGGGTAGAAGCTAAAGCTCATTGGTTTTTAGGCCCATGTGTCAAATATCTAGATGACATAACAAGATGTTGAGCTCCTGCTGTTGGGTGAATTGGAGCAATTCCAGATGTAAACACTTGATCTACCATGGTGGTATGAGCAGAGAGTAAAAACTACACAGAAGGTCCTTTTGGGGGAATGCAGAATCCCTAAATTCCATTGATATTCTGCCATTAATAACAAAGCATTCCTAGACAACCCCTAAATTTGGAAATTCCAGTGCTAACTTTCCTACCCAACTGCTAAATACTTTTTTTTCTCAATATTTTCAACTGACTGAATGAGACCCACTTACAGTTATAAGAACAACCTGCTGGACTCAAGTCTTCTGATCTAAAAGGTTCATCTCAACAAAAACAACCTTCACAGCAACCTTTGTATTGGTGTTTGACCAAACACCTGTGCACTGTGTACATGCACAGAAGTTAAGCTCACACGTGGAATTTCCTGACAACCAAAGTGCCTTTGTGCTTCTGACTTTGTTGTCACTGATCTCAGATCTCAATCTGATGCCTTCTTGGTAACCTTTTAAGCATATGAGCCTTATCCTGTGGTTCCCAGTCCTAAATCACTGGACATCTCCATACTCCTTGTCAGTGCTCACACTTTATCTTTAGCAATACTCAGGTCATACCTTGTTTCCTGTCATTAAAGTACATGTATTTCCCCAAGTAGGGATTTTCCTCATGGAGTGGAGGACACCTCAATCTGTTTATCTCAGTGAACAAGTGCAAGGAGTTGTACAGAGGCAGAGGTCAACCAATGCAAGACAAATCCGGGTCCCGCATGGATCTGCTTACCATGGAAAGCCATTTCCTTAGTATCTTGCATTTGGAACCATGCAGTGCTCCTTGCCTGAGTTGTGGGACCCATTCTACTGACTTGATAAACTGGTTAGGTTCATGTCCTGAAAGCTTTGTGCTCAGGGCAAGAAGAGGAAAAAGCATATGAGAAAATGGCATCTCCTTTGCAGGCAAATAGATCTGTGATTGAGCTCTTCTCTCCATGTGTGATGTGTATACAGATATTCTATCACAAGTGCAGATATTAAAGTGAGAACTGACAGTTCTCCCTCTGTCTCCTATATAATTGCCTCTAGTCCTGAGGGAGAGTTTGTTGAGAGGAAAACAAAACAACAAATAAGCAAGATTGCAGCTTTTCTTTTGCTTCCTTCTCTCCTTCCCAGCAGACAATGAATCCACCACGATTTAATGTAAGCAGATTCCTGAGTATGACATTGACTGTCAGAGCCACATCTACAGAACACTCTGGAACTGCTTCTGTTTTTCTAGATTTTTTTGAGATCTATCGACAAATATAAATTATATATATTTACAGTGTACAACATGATGATTTTTTATTATGCATATGCATTGTGAAATGATTACTAAAATCAAGCTGATTAACATATGCATGGCCTACAGAGTTATCCTTTTACTCTGTGTGGTAAGAACATTAAATATCTACTCCTAGCAGTTTGTAAGTACACAGGATGTTATTAGAAACCACAGTTATTATTCTGAACAATAATTTTCCAAGAATTATTCATCTCGTCTAACTGGAACTCTTTATCCTCCAAGCAACATCTCCCTATTAATCTCACCCTCAACCCCTGGCATACACCATCTTCCTCCTGCTTTTATGAGTTCATCATTTTTAGATTTCATATATAAGTGGGGTCTTGGAGTAATTGTCTTTCTGTATCTGACCCATTTCACTTACATTATTGGATCTGTTTATTTTTATTAACTCGTAAAAAGTCTTTAAGTACAAGTGTTTAATGAGCCAAAGGGCAGAAAAACTGTGTGTGTGTGTGTGTGTGTGTGTGTGTGTGTGTGTGAAGTTTATTTCTGAGTCAATTTAATCTCAGTCTGGGAGCACAAGCATTTCCCTGAGCTTTATTCCGAGACAACAGTGTATAAACAATTGCAAACGTTTGTCATGGGGCACGGGTTGGGAGAGAAATTCAGCTAATAATTACACAATCCATTTAATGCTTGTGATTAAAAACAACATCCCTCTCTCTTATCCATTTAGAAAATAAACAAATATATCTAAAATTGAAAAGGCAATAAGCAAACACACTGGAATTCCATCAATAAGCGTTAACATTATTTAACTGTTTACCCTTGCATCTCTCTTGCCTCTTACAAAATCCATATTCCACTGTATTTCCAGAGGGATTGTCTGGCTTCTAAAGAAACAGGGAAGAAAAGACAGTGTTGGTGGGAGTGTTCAGAACCTGGGCAGTTGTCACCAGGCACTATTTCTATTTTTCAGTGCAAACTCTCCTACTAATCTCTGGAGCAATCCTTAAAATATCTTTAAAATATAATGAATATTGATCTACCTTTAAGGTATTAAGATTTATCTTTCAAATAATTTCAAGATCATGCTAGGGAGACTGGGTATATGTTTGCTGACATGAGTCAAAAGTTGACTTACCAGATTTTAGTACTTGCTTTTGTTTCAAAGTGATCTTAAAGGACTGAGGAGAAGGGAAGTAGGAAAAATTCTCTGGGGTTTCTAAATATACAAAATCAATCATTCATCATTCCCGAAGACAACTGGCAGAGCCGAGCCCTTTACCTTTCAGACAGCCAGCAAAGCCATCTTAGCCATTTATGGCTAAAGCGAAATGCCTCCAGAAACCCAAGACTACGTCTCCCTTCTGCATACCCTCTTCCATTTTCCTTTCCCTTCTTATAAATTAAATTTACCTGGTACTTGTGGCACCACTACCAACAACAGCAAAATAAGTCTATTCCCTCATCTAAGTGAGACTAATCTATCTGTTCTCCTAGTTTACCAGGTTCCTCAGTCCATGGATCCAATATGCACATGATTTCAAGAAACCCAACAGAACAGAGCACTCACCAAATAAGAGAGGGAGGTCAATCACCCTTAGTGAGGCTGAAGGCCTCCTAACCAGTTTGCCCTTCGAGATAGGACAACATGTGTGATGCACATTGCTTTTTCATTGATAAGTCAATCATGTGAGATGTTTATGGCATCACTTGGATATGGCAGAACAAATGCTGAGGGTCTTTCTTTAATAAGGGTCTAGGCTAAATGGAGAACCACCACTTCAGGAAACTATTCCAGAATCAAACTAGGGACTTTATAATAAAACACGTAAGAATAAAACTTTTCCTCACCTACTCCCCTCAAACTAGCCATTAGCTATTTAAAATTTGAATTCATTTATATTTCTCAGTAGACCCAATATGATCCACAGACCAGTAATTACATCCTTGGAGACTCTTGGAGGTTGTTGCCACTTGCAAAGGAAAATGTCCCAGGTGTCTGTCTGTCTTATATCTAAAGGGCTAAACTCCTTTGGAGTACATAGAATTTTCTGTCCCTAAACATCCTGCAGACAGATTAACTACACACTATAAAACTTAGGAACAAGGAAAAAGAGGATTGTGGGGAGGTATATTTCTCCTCTTCCTGGTGAGACAAAGGTCAACAGAAGCAGGAAGCAAGTGACCAACACTCTGACCGGAATATGTTCAGACTAATGACTTAAAGACAAAATAGAACTTCTAATATTTGGTCAAAATTTCTCAATTTTCTGACTTCCAGTCTCACTGAGATATCAGAATAACATCTAGCAAAATCTATATTTAGCATGTAAACTCCATGAGAAAAGATCCACATATCTTATTTGCTGCTGAATCTTTAGTATCAAAATATAGGAGCTCAAAATACATTTGATAAATAACTAAACACATGAATGCCTAGTATGTGGTTGTAGCTACTGTGATAATTGGGGGCAGAGACATGACTCATCTAGTTAACTGGTGGGTCAGTTCACAAGAAAGACCCTCCAAGCCTGAAGAACTGGGTAAGTAGGATTCTTAAAACCTCCCTCCCCAAGATTACACCTGCTAGACATGCAATTTAACATGAATCTAGTCCTTTGGAAATATTTATAATTATGCAGAAATTGAGGTTACTATGTGGGGGGTTCTGCCTCCTCCAGCATGGATGAGGAAAGGGGTTTCTGTTCGAAAACTGTGCTGGCTATTGATTGACCACTAAGAAATTTACCTAATCAAATAAACACAAGAGCAAATAATCCTTTTAAATGGGAGGGGGTGTGACAGATTGGGCCAAACCAAGATCTGGCCTCAAAACTAAAAAGGAGGAGCCCACCTTCCCTTTGTTTACAGTTGCACAGGTAAAGGGGGACCGGAGAGGCTGCTTCTATGGGATAAGGTGGAGTTAGGGAAGCCATTTGCTTAGAGAATTAGCATTCCCTCAGATGGTGAGCCACCTCTGTACAGGGCTACCTACCCCAGGCTATTTGAAACAGTCTCTCATGACTGCCAGTTCCTGGGAGTCAGACCTCTATATCCCATGGCTCAGCCAAGGCTGATTCTGCTAAACATGGATGGCTCCCCACAGTTACTATGTATGGGTTCTTAAAACAGGGAGGGTCTCTTGACATCCAGTCTAATCACATGAAACCTTAAAATCAGGTGGTGTTATCCAACTGGTTCCAGAAAAGGAAGACAGATGAAGAGGAGACATGGAGCCAAGGAGATGTGAGAGAGATGTGGGACATGAGAAGGACTCAGTGCTGGCTTTAGAGATTAGGAAGGGAACCTCACACTGAGCAAAGTGGGTTGCTCAGAAGCTGGGAATAACTCCAAGCTGACAGTTGGTAGGGAAGCAGACCTCAGTCCTACAACCCCATGGAGCTATTCTGACAACAGCCTGAATGGTTGGAATCCTTGGAAACAAGTGTGTCCTCAGAACTTCCAGAAAGGACTACCATCCTATTGTCAGTTTTGTAACACCCCACGCAGAGATCCAGCTGGGCTGCTATTGAATGGGAATCTAAAGTGAAAGAATTCACCAAAGAGAAAGAAGATGGGCAACCAAGCTTGATCCAGGCAGAAAACCCAGTGATCAGGAGGCATGACACGGAATTTGACTTATTGGTTGTAATTCAGATTTGTCAAATTATCGGGGCCCACAGAAACACTGCTTTGGAAACTGATAAGTAGGTGACAGTAAAAATAGAGATATTGTTTACTCACCACTAGGTGAAGGGATGCCCCGTATTCCTGGTACCCACGGTGCACAGGGGTCTGGGAGAGTTAGCCATGCTGTGAGCAGAGATGGGGCCATGGTAGACATGGAACTGGAAATGCAGAGGGACCGCCCTCACTGCTGCAGACTGCCTGTCACACTACCCCTGGGTGCTTAATAAGCTTGACTCTTCTTCCCCTAAATCTGTTCTCTCCCAGTCTGTGGCATCTGCATGCACGAAAGTGCTACCTGCCATGATTTTCAGGCCACAAAACTTGAAACCAGGCTTCATTCCATTCTTTTGCTCTCACCCTGCACAACGCAGGCTCTACCCAGCCCATCACCCAGGCCTTTGGAAACTAATTATGCTGCAAACCTGTTTCATTGCTCTTCACCTTGTTGCTGCAACCTCATTCCTACAACACCCTTTCTTATTTAAGCCTCATCCAGCTTCTTAGCTGGCTTCTCTGCCTCCACACTTTCCTTATCTTGCTTTCACAAAGACCATCACTAACTCCAAACAGCTCATCTGCTACACAGCAGGTCAGCCATCTTTCTAAAGCATAAATTAAACCATGTCCTTTCTCTGCCTAAAAGAGCTTCACGTGACCAGAGCATAATTTAAACTCCATTTTGTGGCCTGTAACCTCTCAATGATCTTGCCAGGATCTTCCTCTCCACTTTATCTTCCTCTGTTCTGTCCCTGTTTTGGCACACCAGTTACACTGGCTTGTCCGTGTCCTTTGGGCAGCTGGCCCTCTTCCTCCTTCAGGACCTTGGTTCTCACCCACCTCTCGGCTTTCAATGTTTTTGTTGTCTTCTCAAGTTTCAAGTCAAATGTCACCTCCTCCATGGTACCCTTGACGTGCCACCTAGGGTACTTCCCCATGACATTAACTCATGGTATTGTCTTCATAAAACATTCAGTTTAAAATATTTTTTCTTAAATATGTTCCCCCAGTCTTGTCTTCTATTTTTCAGTCCTCTTGTCGATGGCCTGTGTTCCTTTGAAGAGCAAATGCAAATTAAAACTAATAGAATTTTCTCCGTTGAGAATAAGGGAAGATACTTTCCGCCTCCCTTTTCTTAAAGCACTTTACTTTAGAAAACATACACTTGTAAGCTCTTTCTCTGCCTCTTTAAAATGTACATAAATACTTTTAAAGGCTAAAAATGCCTCTTGCTAATTGGACAACCCAGAAATAATTCTTAGGAACCTGAGAGCTGTATCTTCATATTGCAATCCTCAAGGAAGATAGTGCCCCTACCTCCCACGCCCTGGGAGGTCAGGCTCCTAATTTCAGCTGGCGCCTGGCTCCCAGTTATGAACCCAGGTCAGATCATAGATACAGAAGATTACCTTTTCCTTTTAATGGCATTTAGTAAGCACAGGTGGCTACCCCGATTACCAAATAAATTAAAGATAAACTATGCATGACAAATCATGGTGTCCATTCTCTTACTTGAGCACTAATTGTTTACCTTGAGAACTTGCACGTGATGGGTGCATCTGTTTACCTGCATCAACAGATGAGATTTCTTTCTGATTTTGTGCTGTCTTTAGTAGATTTGCTGTGATGTGCTTCACATTATGGTTTAATGCTTATTCAAGAATAAAGCTGTTTTCTTTCTCTTCTACTTTTGTGAAAATATTCTCTGGTTCTGGAGTGATAAGATTTTTTTTTTTTTAATTCTATCTCCATAGCACCCTTTGCCAAAATGTGAGACCCACTGGAGGGAGGGCATGTGCTGTCATCTCTAGTGGGGACATTGATGTGGCACGCTTGGTAGGCACTCCATGAATATAAGTGACCAATCAGCAGAAATAACCAGGCTGCAGGGTGGATGGGTCGCTCTGCAGAAGAGAATCCAGCAGCAGACGTGAGGAATGGGGAACTGAGGGCTTACTGGTCTCATTTCAGAGCACACCCAGGAGAGACTTCAAGGTTACCCAGATATTTCCTTGGAACGCCTCCACAGGTATAGTCACAGACGAGGGGAGACTGCAGTTACCCACGGAGCTGACATTATTTCTGAAGAAGTCAGACAAAAAAATACCTCGGATTAAATGGTTCTTGTCCAAGTGGTGAAAAGTTTGATCTGCTTCCCATTCAGTGACTATAAATATTGCTGGAAACATTGAAGTAAACAAAACAAGAAGCAGTAGGAAGTATTATAATGTTCTCCTGGGCCTCCTTAGCTGAGGAGAAGAGGAGGAAGGCCCCTGAAGTGTCAGGATGATTGTATTCCTGCTTAGAAAATAGAATTACTTGTGGAATTAAGTAAACAGAATTTCTGGCTCTTTGTGAAATAAAATTACAAGAGTCTGCATTTTTTAATAATATTAACTTAGGGATAGGTGGGAAAAAATGTAAATCTCCTACCTTAAAAATAGAGAAGACCAACCATGAGAGAGCAACCTTCAGCTATAGACTTAACTCAGCATTGAAGCACTCAGAATGCATTGACATTAGCAATGGGCTTGAGGTTCAAAACACCTCTGGCTTCAGCAGGAGCCTTACAGAACTTGCCGCATCTACTGCACCAATGCAGGGGGTGGGGCTGAGTGTGTAGGTGAGCGAGAGTGGGAAGAGAAGGTGGGTTGTTGTTCATCATCTAAAGGTTCATGGAAGACAAATGGCTCATTAAAACAAAAGCCAGTAATGGGGAATGAAAGGAAGGGAGCGGGATGGGCATAGGAAAGTTGGTAGAATGAACTGGACCTAACTTTCCTGTGTTCATATGTGAATGCATGACCAGTGTAACTCCACGACATGTACAACCACAAAAATCGGAAGCTATACCCCATGTATGTTTGATATGTCAAAATACATTCTACTGTAATATATAACTAAAAAGAACAAATAAAAAAATTTTAAATAACAAAAATAAAAAGCCAGGAGTTGTCTACAGTCAATTTTAGACACACATTGAGCTCCATGAAGTTCAGCCTTTGCTCTCTATTAGTAGAAAGAATAATATGTCCTTTTCCTTGAAATATTCTCTCTACCAGTACTTAAAATTTTCCTGCAGGCACTTTCCCAATATGCCCTGGAAGTTCTTGGTGTGGATGCCCTTGGGTATGAGTTCTGCCAAGTTGGAAAGGCCCTGCACAGGCATTTATTCATTACCATCTTATCAGCAGAGAACAGGGAACACTGGGACTAATTGAAAATGGTCTTCTTCTCCTCTAGGTTTCAGCAAAGAGGAGATTTTGAAGAGATGAGTCATGTAGCTTCAGGGAGAGAATTTAAAATGAGAATGCCAAAAAGGTCCTGCAGTTGCAGCATTGAAAATACTTGATTATCTCTGTCAACAACAACCAAGAATAAATGTGAATAGTAAAGCCAGCCCTGAATTGTTTGGAGGTCAAGGAAGGTCTGTGTATTATTAGTGGATCTTGGTCTAGTTTTAAAATAATGCTTAAAACTTTGAACTTGAGTTACAAAAAGCACATTATATTTCCAACTTTACCATTTGCCAAATGGGTGACTTTGGGAAAGTTAATGAACCTAAACCTTAGTCTGTCAACCAAAAGAAGGGATCAAATAATGCCCGACCCCATCAAATTTATGACTGTGATGTGAGTATATACATAGAGAGTGTTACGAAGGATCTGATAACAAGGGTTCAGAAAAGCTGCTGTTAGAAACGGTCATGTTCATGGTCATGAATTTCACAAGCCATGCACTAAGAGGTGCAAAAAGAAAAACAATAACTTTTTACAGCTGACTTATCTTCTTTCAAGAATTCCTACTGTAATTGTACATGATGTCAGAAGCATCCACCTGTTCTTTTCCAGATAAAGTGAAATACTTCTGAGTTTTGGAGTCATTTCCATTTTAAAGTCAAAACATTGATTTCCATTTTTTTCTCCTTCCTGAAGTCATCTTCAAGGTCCTGGATGTCAGTAAACAGAAACGAGGCGTTGTCTGTCCTCTTATGCACACACTCGAAATTTAATTTAGTCTGTGATAAGGAGTGGAGAAGCAGAGCCCAAACTAGGACACGGAATAGTGCAGATTTTTGTGTCTACTTCGGTAAAAATAAGATGACAGTCCTGCTGGGTATGCTCAAGTTCAGATGTGAAGTATGTTTTGGCTTCGATCATAAATGAATTAGAAATAGTTTTATGTTCTTAGAAAGATCTGGTGTATTATCACCGAATACATCTCTTAAGTTACAATAAATCAATAAAACCAAGAATTTATCCTTAACTTAAAAAATATGATAAATGGCAGGTTGGCTAATGACAATAGAAAGGTCTAGTTTCTGTGAATGACTTTGGGAGAGAAGGCAGGTGAGCCTTGCTTCCTCTTCTCTGATGGAGTTACTTCCTCCCCGTCTCTGTGTGCTCTTTATCTAGAAAGTAGGATTAACTTTAAGTGTCTGGTGTTAAGAATGTTTATTTAACCTCACAGTTTTAATGTTTTCTAGATTAGTAAGGGCCATTTGATAAATGTCTACATTTCAAAGAGATGTTTTCCCAATAATGAACTCTCATTGCCTGCCTGTATCCCCCCAAACTCATGGACAAAGGAGGTGAGTGAGCATTTTTAGGGGACACAATCGCTTGTACTATTGCACCTCCCAGACATACGCTGGAACCATGTCCACTCTGCTGACCTGCACACTCTATCAACAGGCTCTTCAGCTCCTCACTGCCTTCAGCCAATCACACAGGAGCAGGTGGGAGTTAGGGTGTCCATTTCCCAGGCTCTCTCCCTGTTGTGGGTCAGCTGTGTTTCTCTAAAGGACACAGCTCCTGCTGTGAGGCCTCTACCTGTACCCATACCCCACTCTGGCTCAAGCAGGGCGGGGGTCATAAGAGCTGCTCTTTGATTGTCTTCCCGTGTTGAATCTTAGTATCCCTTCTTTTATACACAGGGTTTTATTCAAGCTCTCTTCAGTTCAGATGCTCCATTTCTTTCTTTCTGGCTCACGACTATAGAAAGAATCTAATATGTTCTTTTTTTTTAATTGGTATGTCTTTTTCATTGACCTATATTGACAATGACAGAGCTTTGCAAGAAATGTCAGTGTTCACTAGAATCATATGATAGTTGTGGATTATTTTCCAGAGAGAGAGAGAGAAGAGGGGCGGGGGGGGGGGGGGGAGGAATAAGTTTTCCTGGAAGGAAGTTCTGCACAGGTTCCACAATGAGGAAAATGGATGAGATTGATGCTTCCTGGTAGAACTTCCCAGGACATTCATCACCATTTTTAGAGAATCCACCTGCCTATCTGTCAAGTATTCAGGATCCAGTAGCATGGAATTAAAGGGTGATGATTGATTTGATTAATTCCAATAAAGAAACAATGGGCTGTCTTGGAATCTAAGACAGCATTAATGGAAATATCTATTCCTAGGAAAGAAGGAAAAATGTTATTTTTATACTACCACACTTGTTTAGTTTTTGGAGTTTCTTAATTCAAGTTTCATCTGCTTTAATGTTACCTGTGTTTTAAATGGGTTTTTAACAAATCATAATTCCTTTTCTTTACCTCCTTTGCATTCTTTACATTCAGTAAATACCTTTTAGGTGTAGAAGTTTGTGTCACAGGTAATGAAGATCCTTCAATAAAATACATAAAGTAAAATGAGAAAGCAAATCTTATTTTAAGGTAAGAATTTTTCAAAAGGATGTTATATCCTTAAAAGACTGCTGACTCATTCATAGAATGGATCACATTTATACAAAATAATTATAAAATATTACAGGCATTATAAAATTATCATAATTTTGATAATCAGAACAACTATAGGATGTACTGCACATTATTCTTCCTTAGCAGATATATCCAAGTGTTCCAAACTTGGTAATGGCTTTTGGTCAAGTATTCCTACCTGTATCTCTGACTCGGTTTGAGGAATAATCTATATATGAAGACCATAGAATTAACTATGCTATTTTTCTGATAATTTTTGTTTCGTTTTGTTGTTTTTTGGTTTTGTTTTGTTTTGCTTTTCTTTTTGTTTTTAATTGTATTTCTGTAGTGTTGGGGATCAAATCCAGAGCATTGTGCGTACGAGGCCAAAACTACCACTGAGTTACAGAGGAAGCATTGTGGATTTCTTCCTTTTCCTCCTTCTACCTCCCCCTCTCCCTCTTCTTTCTGCTCCTTCTCTTCTTCCTCTTCCCCCTCCTCCTCCTTCTTCTCTGAGATATATTCCAAATAAATAATTAATGAAACATCATATTTAAAAAAAAAAGATGTCATTTGAAAAACCAAACGATAATAGGGTACATAACTTTAACCAAAGATTAGAATGTTCCTAACAATCCCATCCTGTTTTTGGATGAGACAATCTATTTGTTAGAGCAAACAAAATGCTTTCCTGAGGATAATGGCTTTTGATTTATCAACAGTGACAAACGGTGGTGAGTTTTTGTGTGCTTGGCTACAAGAGATGGATGTGGGGTACGTCTGATCTCTATCAGGAGGGGAGGGAATTTGAGGAACAAGAACTCACAAGGAAAAGGCTGTCACTGGAAGATGATTAAAGAAGAAGGAGTCGACTGTGAGACCAAGGAGTGAAAGTGAGGAGAGAAAAGGACTCCCGAGAGGTATTTTCCACTGAAGTGCCAGACACCATGTGAAGATAATATCCACCTTCAGTCTCTTCCACAACACTGTCAGTGAGTTTTAAATAGCTCACTAATGCCTTTGATGTTATTTATATGCATTTTAAAAAATCAGATACTTTATGGAAATTATGATTAACATTTTTTGTTGCTCTTGTTGTTTTTAACCAAGCACCAGGCCCTTATTATTAAATCTCAATTCCACTTGGGAACGACCTTGATGATATAGTAAAATAATGTTAACTTTATTCAATATCAAGCCTTAAATATACCTCATTTTGATATTCTGAGGATGAATGAGATCTGTGCTTAAAGCATACCCACCATGAACTGCAGTACAATGGCTTTTTGTTTTGTTTTGGTTTTTTGAAGCATAGTCTTGCTGTGTTGCCCAGGCTGGCTTCAAACTCCTGGACTCTCTGTCTAGTCTCCTGAGCTCCTGGGGCCTCAGTGTGTGTCACTGCCACTCCCTCCATGGGTGTTTCAAGGAAGAGGAGCTATAGTTGGTTGAGGTGCAGGTGAACTAATACCTCTTTCATAAAACATGATTTTTACTTGGAAAAATAACCGGCAAACTAAAGTTATCCCAAAAACATTTTCTAGAAAATGAAGCAACGGAAATTGAAGGAAAAAAATGATGGTACTTGTTGCCAAAGGGAGATTTGAACTTTCAAGTAAAAATTAGACTTAAAAAGTTTATTGTCCAGCCCTGCAAGTGGGCTTTCTAAAGATAGCAGCTCAGGTCTGGGGTACCAGCTCGTTCCCATGCAATCCTGCCACAGAATCATAAATGGGTAAAAGACCATTCCAGGCAGAAGATGGAGCAGTAGATTTTAATGTAACAAACTATGGTTTATGATAGGATTTCAGGTTCCATCTTGAAAATAACCATTACATGATCAACAACTTTGAGATTTGATGCAGTATTAAAGAAATAGACCTACAATTATCTATAAAGACTATCAAAATTCTCCTATTTTTCCTAACTGCACATCTTTGGGAAGTTGAATTTCCCTCTTTCTCTTCAACCAAACAATAGGGCATATGAAGTTGAATTCTGAAGCAGAAATGACATTGAATCTCTTCTGTTAAGAGAAACAGCAAAGAAAATTGCAGAAAAAGAGAGCCATGCCCATCTTCTCATTGAATCATTTTTTGAAAATTACAATTTTTTCATAAATGTATATCACTCGTATTAATATATAATGGTTTATTAGTTCCATTTAAGAATGAATTGATGAATACATATTTAAAAATATTTCTATTTTAGTTTCTAAAATCAAAATACAGAAAGAAATAAACCATATAAATAAAAAACTTTAGGGTCAGTCATTTATAGAGTATAGACATGTCTTGAGACCGAAAAGGTTTGAGAAATGTTGGCTCAGAATAGAAAGATCTAAGTCCAGGAATTTATAATCTGTATTGGTTTTCTGTCTTCAGTAAAATGTCAGTATGGTAAGAAGAGTTCTGAGAGTTGTGAAAGCTGAACATTGGGCCTGAGACTCTGCCAGCCTGTACTCAGAGAGGAAATGTAAAGGAGAATTATGCCAAGATGCAAATGAACAGCAAAGGAGGTTGAGCATAATATGTCACTCTGGGCCCCAACAGTGACTTTCCCTTTAAGAATAAGCATACAGGGGAAAAATACAGCTTTAAAATATTTCTTTTTTCTATTCTCGATAAAACAAGAGAACACTTCAGACACTAATATGGCAAAATTTCACACAAGTGTATCTGCATATGACCTGGAATCCAGCAATTCCATTCCTAAGAACTTATTCATGATAAAATTCTTAAGCATATACAAAAGATGTTTGTGTGAGCATATTCATTCCTGTACAATTTATAATAACAAAAAATCTGTCCCACAGCAAGGTCAGGGGCAAAGTGAGTTTGTTAAAGTAATGGGATTTTCTTGCATCTCAAAATGAATGAAGTAGTGCTGAATGTATCAATTTGAATAAATCTCTAATAATGCCATAGAGTGTAAAAAAGAAGCCTGAAAAAGGATATGTATACCATTATGCAGTTGTTCAAAAAATATGAAATAGTCTATGCAAAGTTTTAAGATACTATTAAAAACAGGATGAAATGCTAGCATTATGACTTATGAAATATTCATTTTTTTCTGTTATTAAGCTTTTCTCTACTTTTCTCCCTATAATTTACATAAATTACTATTTTTACACTCAACTTCCATTTCCGCTATAAATGCTTCTGTCATTACTACTATTTTTACGTGCACATAACATTTCAACATAGATATTTACATTTTTGTAAACTGCATTTGATTTGTACTGCAATCAGATGAATCGATCCCACTTTTCACTGCAGGAGTCAGATTTAGTCACTCCAGGAAAGACAAAATGACAAACCCAAGGTCATATACTCTGTAAGAGATAAAGTCAGAATGAAACATGGCTTCTGATAATAAATAGATGATATTTTGCTTGCTATGTTTGCATATTACAGTGATATACACATGACAATTCAGGATTTTTTGTGTTTTTTTGGGAAAATGTAATAACCATAATACCAGTCTCTGAATAATCAATACTTATCAAACATGATCTTCTAATCTCAATTCTAAATGCATTAGATATCTTAGTCACTAGGTCCTCACACCAATGGTGTAAAGAATCTACTATTATTAATTCAGCAAATGAGGAAACAGGTACAAAACATTTAGAAATTTTCCTAGGTCCTGCAGAGAGTAGCAGCCACAGTGAGATCTGAACTCAAGCAGATCTCATTCCTAGCCTCCTGCCATTCTGCATCACAAAAGAACTCTTTGTTTCAAATCCTCCTAGTCAAATTGGTAAAGTACAGCATTCTTTAAAATGCTTTTCAATTCTGATATGATTTTCATAAAAGGCACTTTGTGAGGGCTTCCTAAATACTTTTAATTTAGCTCAATTTAACCAAGCTTGTTTCTCAGCATACTGAGTAATTCGGTTGGCAGTAGTACAAGAAAATGACCCCAAATGAAGACATCTTAATATTATTTAAAAATGGTTTTGCAAAAATTTTCAACCTCAATGGACATTTTTTACTGTTCCATTTAATTTTCTTTCCTCTAGAGATGGCAGTATAATTATTCCACATACCATAATTAAATTGCTCACTTAACGGACATTTAAGAATATTTGGGGAAAAAAAGAGAAAGTAGACTCCAAGAACAATAAGAAACTTACTGGTGAGTGTTCCTTTGGTTGAATATTTCTTCTGATGAATTTGTAAGAAAATATAACAACTATTTAGTGTGCAAAATAACTATCAAAAATGGTGTGGAATTTTGGCATCTGTTATGGTTCAGATGTGAGCTGTCCTCCAAAAGCTCACATTTAGACAATGCAAGAATTTTCAGAGGCGAAATGATTAGGTTATGAGAGCCTTAACCTAATCCGTGTATGATGAATCCACCGATGTGGATTAACGGGTGGTAACTGGTAACTGTAGGCAGGAAAGGTGGGCTGGAGGAGGTGGGTCACTGGGGCGTGCCCTTGGAGTTTATATTTTATCCCTGGTAGCAGAATGCACCCTCTGCTTCCTGATTGCTAAGTCCTGAGCTGCTTTCCTCCTCCACACCGGTCCACCATGATATTCTACTTCACCTTGGTCCCAGAGCAATGGAGCCAACCATCTATGGACTGAGACCTCTGAAACCGTGAGCACCAATAAACTTTTCCTCCTCTACATTGTTCCTGTCAGGCTTTTGGTCACATCAATGAAAAAGCTGACTAAAACATCAACAGCTTTTGACATGAATGCTGGCTTCATTTGTGACAATTAATGTGATCATCTTCAGGAAATGACCCTTTTGCACAGAGTAAAAATCAAAATTCACAAAACCTGTGAAACACAGTGCACTTGGGCCTTTTTTTCTCAACAGTTTTACTAACTTTTAGGGATTTCTTTTTAAACAGAATAAATTAATTTATTTTGATCTTCACTTTCTCTGCAATGTTCTACACCTTGTCACATCTTTTGAAAATTTTAAATTTATCCTAGTGTGTGTGTGTGTGTGTGTGTGTGTGTGTATATATATATATATATTTATTTACATGAATATAAATAGGAATATATTTTAATAGATATACAGCATCTATTTATAGTTATATTCTACTTTCACTGGTTAACTATTAGTGGATAATTATTTCATTGAAAGTATTTGACTATTTCACCATTATCAACAAAGCTTCAATGGATTCTATGCCAATAATTTTGCATATATGTTTGCAAGCAAACTTATATTCAGGAGGAATTTATAGCCGAGTTTCTGAATTAGTTTCTCTGTGGATAAGAAAATGACCTTTTAAATTGATGAATAATTTATTTCTTGCTCATAGCTGTCACTATATGTGACAGTAAAATTGTTCTTGATTATTTATTCATTTGCCTTTCGTTCACTGACCATCTTGGGAGGATAATATTTATAAGAAATCTTCTGTGTTAAAAATGATTAAATTTAATACCTGGGCACATACCTGAAATCCCAGCCACTTGGGAGGATCGCAAGTTCAAAGCCAGCCTCAGCAACTTAGCCAGGCCCTAAGCAACTCAGTGAGACCCTGTCTCCAAATAAAATACCAAATACGGACCAGGGATGTGGCTCAGTGGTTAGGCACTCCTAGGGTTGAATACCCAGTACCAAAATAAATAAATAAATAAATATTATTAAAACTCAAAGTTCAAGAGTATTTGGTTAATACTAATTATTGTGGGGAATTATCTTGTTGAAGATGTCTCAGTAGCATGATTAAGGCAGATTTTGGACGTTGTGTCATTTTTGAAGGAATGTAATATATTAAAAACCACCGTTAGCAAAGAACATGTGTCCGACAACATTATTGGAACTGTGCATATGCTAAAGAGGTGGAGTCTTGTGATTTTTGTATTGTGGCTCCATGAGAAATGAGGAAAGTTTTGTGCATTGATGAAGTTTTTGCAGAAGATACCTTTTGGGTGCATTAGTGGGAGGGTAGGGCTAGGACTCAAAGGGGACTCTGCCGGCCTCGTGGGCTCTGGAGTAAACCTGCTCTCTCCCTAATGTGGTTGTGACCTGCGTAGACAAGCCCACAGCTGAAGATCTGAGTATGTCTGCCATATCTTCTCTGTTTTCATCATTGCAGATGAAAATGCTTGGCCCGAATGACCCTGGAGTTTCTTTTTCTGAAAACTTTGGAAAGTCAGTGTGGGTTGTGAGTACCTGTGACTCCTGCTGTTCCCCCTTTGCCTTTCTTGCCCCTTACTGATGAACTCCTACCTGGTAGTAGGGTAGAGAACCAGCAGTCTTTCCATTAGCTTGCCCTGTGGTAAGCAACCAAGTCCCCAGGCATCCAGATCATCCCCAGTGCAGATCGCTGCTCTTGAAACTTATTTAAGTAAACAGTACACAATTCTCCATCCTTCATTCTTTTGTGTGTCTCTAAAGTGTCTTCTGTGTAGGTTTTGAACCTATCTTTGGATAGGATAGAAGTAACAAGTGGGTCTAGAATGTTGTCTTTTTGTTTCTGTTTTGCAGTACTGGGGTTGCAGTATCAGGACACTGACATACATCCCAAGTCCTTTTTATTTTTATTTTGAGATAGAGTCTCACTAAGTTTCCCAGGCTGGCCTCAAACTAGTGATCCTCCTGCCTCAGCCTCCCCCGTAGCTGAGATTATAGGCCTGCATCACCACTTCTGGATGGGGTTAAAATGTTTTTCCAAGCACAATCTGATTTTATTTTTGTCAGAGATGTGGGATCAAAGGACGCTATGGTCACTGGGAGTCATGAAAGTACAAAGCCCCAAATACCAAACTTCTCCCATCCTCAGCACTGCATTTGATCTTTTTAAAATGTTCTTCCCCATATTAAATTGTAAATACATAAAAATCTCTTAGGGAAGGTATTTTCCATGCCATGACACATTGCCAAGCAAACATGGCTTGGCCTAAAAGGATTGATGAGAATAACAAGTGTCAAAAAAGAAACTTAAACATGAACAACACCACTTACTTTCTGAGATGCCATATCGAGATAATTTATAAAAATGTGAAGTTTACTGAGTATCAAGGATTATATATAATGTTCCTGTTGTTACCACCTGTCCAACCACATGAGGATCAGCTGTCAGACGTTTAAAGGATTAATCTCACATCTGGGCAATGAGCCAGATGGAAGAAAACAGTGACCACTGATTTCAGAAAAGGAATCACACACCACCTTTGACCTTGAAATGTTAGAGTTGCTGACCTTCAGTGAGGAAAGTATTTATAGCTTATATTTCTGTTGGTAAAATATTTCTCTGACAATTTTGTCATTTTTGGACTTTTATCTATATGTTTTCTCATAGCATCTTATTCTTAAAGCAAGGTACAATCATATGCAAATAGATGAAGTATTTTTATGCATGTGCATCTACGTTTTGGCTTTGTTTCTTTTTTTGGAACCGGGGATTGAACTCAGGGGCACTCGGCCACTGAGCCATATCCCCAGTCCTATTTTGTATTTTATTTAGGGACAGGGTCTCTGAGTTGCTTAGCACCTTGCCTTTGCTGAGGCTGGCTTTGAACTCATGATCCTCCTGCCTCAGACTCCTGCCGGGATTACAGTGTGCCACCACACTCGGCCCTGCATCTACTTTTATAGCTACGTATCTTCATATATATGAATGTATAAATTTGCCAAGAACAGCACCCATTACAATGCTTCTCGTTAATTTCATAATGGATCAGTGACCCCCAAAAGCTCATGTGTAAGATAATGCAAGAAAGTTCAGAGGAGAAATGATTGGGCCATAAGAATCTTAACCTAATCAGTGCATTAATCCCCAGATAGGGATTAACAGTGCTAAATGAAGGGGTAGGGCATGGTTGGAGGAGGTGGGAATTGGGGTGTAGTTTAGGGGTATATATTTGTATCTGGTGAGTGGAGTCTCTCTCTGCTTCCTGATCTCATGTGAGCTGCTTCACACACTCCAAGGAATGGAGCCGGCCTTCTGTGGACTAAGACCTCTGAAACCGTGAGCCCTCACATAAACTCCTCCTCCTTCACAGTCGTCCTGATCGGGTCATTTAGTCACAGTATTTAATGTCAAGTAGTTCTGGGGAGAATTCAGAAAGAAAACCTGTTTTCACATTCTTCTATGTGTCTGATTATTACTAGGTGGTTTCCGATTTTAATTTCATTTATTCCTCACCCGATAATGTGACAGAGGAACATTAACTCATAATTTATTAAGGAAATGGAGATTCAGAAAGAGTAATTTTCACAGGATCATAAAGCAAATGTGAGGTCCTGAGGAATTGAACCCCGTTGTGCCTATTTTTAAACCCCTTGGTCTCCTTCCTTCTCCATGTGGGTATTAGAGTTAGCATCAGTGATGAGCACCACTAACATAGTTTCCTCACTTACAATGAACCAGGTTTTATGCTAAGTGCTGTTTAGGCACCATCTCTAAAAATCTTTTCAAAAAAATTATTATGGTACTCATTTGATAAAGGGACAGCAGATGTCCAGAGAAATAAGATTGACTTCCCCCATGCCATGCAGAGAGAATGGGGATGAAGAGGGAACCAGACCCTCTTAAGCTGCATTTCTCTTCCACTGACTGAGTTCATTGGAGACAGAAAGAGGGCTAGAAGGCACTGCTCACTTTTAACATAATGGGTTGTTTCCATAGCATGAATCTTACACTTGCATTGTACTTTTTCTGACTGTAATGTATGTTTCAAAATGTTCTCATTTTGTGCTAAACATTTATTCCTCAAACCTTTTGAATCCTATTAAAAAGTACTTCTGCTCTGCTACTATGAAAATCGCCCCATGAAAGAAAGGATTATGGATGGAGTTATGGCTCCAGTGGTGTTACCATTTTCATCATTGCTATGCTTTTAAAACCATATCCTCTATAATTTCTGATTCTCTCTTCTCTTTAAAGCCATAAGTGGCTGAAATAATCCATATAAACACTGAACACAGTGTTCCCTTAGGATGCTGATTTAATTTCTATCAGAAAATTGGAAGCCATATATGCAAATTGTTAAATTTTTAGGGACATTTCATTCCCTTTCATTGAATTACTTAATGCATCAGAATAAAAAATATATATTATATATTCCAGAAAAATTTTGCCACCAATGCAGTGAGGTAAGATGAAAAGTCTTATTGGGAAAAGAAATTTAAAATTAGATCAGAATGATATTTTGTACTTTAATCACTGTTGTTATCAAATAAAGCATTCTTTTGCTTATAGATGAAAATGTTTCAGAAAGTTTTTTAAATAAATATTTAAATGTTACAGTTTATAAAATTTGTTTGCCCACCCATCTATGTTTACCCCATTACCATACCAATGACAGACACAATAGAAACCTCGGTCTGTCATCAGAACAAGTTCGCATTCAGTGTTCCCTTCTGCTTTCCAGTTTCCCTGACTTTTCTGTCCAGTTCTCTCCAGGGCTCCAGGCACTAATTCTTCTTGACATGACTCTGCTAGCAAGTCTGAGAGCCCTGCCTATGACGGGCAGTGCTGGGGGTCTCAGGGGATAAAATTATGACCCTTTAAGTAAGTATGACCAAGCTTAATTCAGCTTCTGAGCACCGTGAAACTAGAAACATCTGGACTGGGTTTTAATCCAGGCCTCTGAGCTTCTGGGTGATTACAGATCAAATGTCCGCAAGGGAATTGATTGTAGGAGAAACTGGTGCTTCTGGATGATTACCTGCTAGTGATTGTACTGTTCTTGGTCTTAGTTTAATCATTGGAAAATATTTATAGCAGGGTTGGACCTTTCCATCTCCAAGATTTTATAATCCTTGATGATGAATGTAGAGATTAGGGATTTGAACAAATCATAGACCCACTGTACAAAAAGATGAATGCTTCAATTTGGAAAACTTCAATTTGTGGATCAGGTTAAAGAGACACGCCATGCTTCCAAACTGCATAATTTAACCTTGCAAGCAACAGCGCATAGATGGAAATTTTTAGCATACGTTAGAAAAGAAAAAGAACTGAAATCAACAGTCTAGCTTCCACCTTGGAAAACTAGAGAATGAAGATCAATGTAAGCCTAAAGCAAAGTGAAGAAAAGAAGTAACAGGATCTAGGACAGGGATCAATGAAATTGAAAACAGGAAATCAATGGTAAAAACCAAGAACAAAATGTTTCTTTGATAATGTAAATAAAATTGATACACATATAACTAGAATAATGAAGAAAGAGGTAAGAAGGCATTCATTTATAGTATCAGGAATGAGAAGCCACTAATAATAATGAAGAATAAAAGAAGATAACAAAGGAATATTACAAACAACTCAATACTCACAGATTTGATAACATAAAATGGAATTGGCTAATTATTTGAAAGACAGAAGCTATCAAACTCACACTAGCAAAACTAGAAATCTGAAAAGGCCAATATCTGTTAGAAATTGATATCGTAGACGCAAAAATCCTTAATAAAATGTTAACAAATCATATTCAATAAAATATAAAAATTATCCACCACAGTCAAGATTAGTTCAAAGAGCATTCAATGTGATTCATCACCAGAACAGATCAAATATTAAGTTCGTATAATCATATTCCAGGTGAAGAAAAAGCGCTTGACAAATTCTAATATGTCTTCAAGTAAATACTCTAAGAACTCTGGAAAGAGAAAAATTTCATCAACATGATCAAGTGCATGAACTAAAAAAACAACAGCTAAGGTCACACATAGAAAGAACTGCTTTCTGCCTAAGATTATTTTGTACCATTGTAAAGAATAAAATAATAAAACAAACTGACCAACAAATAGAAAAATCATGCACTTTGCAGATGAGGATCATAAAATAGTTTTTATAAATATTGCAAATATATTCAAGGATATAAAGAAAGTACAAAATAATGGAGAGAAATTAGGGAAATATAAAACGATGCATATGAAACTTGAATGAAGATACCCAAGAGAAAGGTAACAGTAGATTGGACAGATGAAGAAAGAGTAATGACGTTAGATCTAGGGAAATCAAAATCATCCACAATAAAGGACAGAAATATATATATATATATTAGAGTAATGACGTTAGATCTAGGGAAATCAAAATCATCCACAATAAAGGACAGAAATATATATATATATATATATATATATATATATATATATATATATTAACAGAGCTCCAGTGACTTATCTAAGAATATTGCACAGTTTAATAGGCATGTAGTTATGTCCCAGGAGAGCAAAAATAAAGCAGCAGAAAAGAATTATTTAAAAATATGTTTCAAGCTTGATGAAAAACATAAATTTACAAATTTGTGAGGCTCAACAAACCCCATTCAAGAAAAGTAAATATGCTAAAAAAAGCTAGTTCTGTTAATGACATTTATTCTTAGTTAAAAAACTTTTCACAGATAAAATCCAAGACTTATTTATGATTAAAAATCCAAATAATCTAGAAATAAAAGGAACTTTTTTGTACTCATAAAAGTGTACACACATACACACCCACAAATCACAGCCACAATTGTACTGACTGGAAAAGTCTGGATGCTTTCCACCTAAGACCCAGATGTCTGTCCTCACCACTTCTCCACGTACTCCACTGGAGTTCAGGCACTACACCAAGGAAGGGAAAATATATAGAAGGCATTAAAATTGGACAGACACATTAAATTTTCTTTCTTCACCTATGATATGATTGACTACATAGAAAAACCCAAGAAATCTACAAAAAGTTACACAAACACTTCAGTGAATTTAGTAAGTTCAAAGGATAAATGGTTGAAACAATAATGTCAGGTGCATTTCTATATAATTGAGACAATTATAAATTGATTTTTAACATTTCATAATAATGCCAAAATACTTATGAATCAACTCGACAAAATGTGTAAGACCTATATACTGAAACTTTCAATGTCATGAGAATTTAAAATTTATCTTCACAGAGGATATACCTGTATCCATATAATAATTGTGAAATATCTTTTTTCTCCAAAAATCTTCTATAGATTCAATCAATCAATATCAAATTCCAGAAGGATATTGTGTAGAGAATTGTCAAACAACTCCTAAAATTCAATAGAAATTGAAATGACATAGAACTAAAAACGTATATGGAACAACTCACACTGCTTTTGGAAAAATAAAGCATCAATCAGTTTGTAAGCAATTTGCAGTATAATACAAAGAAAAACATTTTTCCCATATTACTCAGTAATGCCACTCCTTATATTTATCTAAGAAAGAAGGAAACTCCTGTCTACACATAGACTTGTATAGGAATGTCCGTAATAATAGTAGAGAACTTTAAATAATTTAAATTTCTATCAGCCAGTGTAAGAATAGATATATTATGGTATGTCCAGACCTGAGAAATAGACTCAGTAATAAAAACAAACAATTAATGATGCAATAACCCATCTCAAAAAGATGTAAGTGAAAGACCAAAGACCCAAAAAAGCATACTTTGTATGATTTCATTTACAGGCAATTCTAGAAAATTAGACTGAGAGAAACAAATACGTGTTTTACAGAATTTGAGGACAAAGATGATGTAGGAAGAGAAGATTAGCTGTAAAGCAATCTTAGGAACATGGGCATGGTGGTCGACCTAAAATCCCTGTTACTCAGGAGGCCGAGGCAGGAGGATCCTAAGTTCAAGTCCAGCCTCAGCAGTTTAGCAAGACCCTATCTTAAAGTAAAAAATGAAAAAAGGGGCTGGGGATGTAGTTCAGTGGTAATGTTCTCTTGGGTTCAATCCCAATATAGCAAAGATATTTAAATTTAAAAAGCAGTACTAGGTAACTTCTGAGGTGATGGAAATAGTCTATGTATTCATTTCAGTGATGGTTCCATGATAAATATTTGCCAAAACTCAATGAACAATATAATACATTTAAATCTGGTATATTTTTGTAGGTATATTACATTTTAATAAAGCGGATTTAAAAACCTATAATAAATATTACCATGTGCTATTTCCAGGTACCATACTGAAGACCCTGGTGATCCTGTGTCAATACTGCTGGTTCGACACGTTTTTATAATGACTGTGGCTTAGAGTAGCTAGAAAGTGAAGCTGGACTTTGAGCTCGTCAGTCTTACTCCAGAATCTATATCCTCTAAAAGTATGTTAATTCCTTCCAAAGTATAGTACTGCCAAATAAATCATGTGATTTATTTTTTTTCTATACTGTAAACCAAACACAAAATGTTCTATTCCCAGAGAGAACTCAATGTCAATTTATGATAGTGTATGTCTCATGTGATACCAATGAGATACATTTAAAGTCCAGCCAGTGTTCAGAAGATAGGTCTTTCAGCATAGGTGCCTATATAAAAAGGGTACCTATTTCAGTTTCTACTTTCTTTTAAAAATATATGTTGATGCATAATGCAGGGTGGAAGAGAGGCAAGAATGGAGGAAGGATGGATTGCATAGAGGGAAAAGAGGGGCGGGATCCAGGAGGGGGATAAGAAAAATAACAGAATGAGACAAACATCATTACCCTATGTACATGTATGATTACACAAATGGTGTGAATCTACTTTGTGTACAACCAGAGAAACAACAGCTGTCCTCCATTTGTGTTTAATGAATCAAAATAAATTAATTAAATATATATATAAAATATAAATATATATATATATTTTTTTTTCTGGCATACGAGGAGGTCAGTGAGGATGCAAGGACATATAACCCAGAGTCACAAAAAGCAAAGAAACAGTGCAGGAAGATTTAAAGAAGACCCAGCTGTTGAAATTGCCAGAAGTAGATTTTAAAATAACCCATTTAAAAGTTGGATAACAAAGATGAGCAAAAGAAGACTTTCAGTAGACAGAGGTGCTCATAAAAATGAAACAAGCTGAAACTTTAAAAATCATAAGGGAGAGCAACAATTCAATCAGTGGGCATAAAAACAGAATTGCATCCAGCAAAAGAAATTGGTGAATTTAAAGGCAAAGCACAAATTATCCCATGTGAAACTTAATAAGAAAAAATAGGAGACTGAAAAAGAAAATGGAACATAGTCTGAGTTTTGTGGAACAGCCTCAAGTGATTTAATATATGAGTAATGGAAGTTCCAACATGGGAGGAGAAATAGTCCAGAGGCAGGATTTGAGGAGATAATGGCTGCGGATTTTACAAAATTTACAAAATACATCAAGACACAGAGCCAAGGAGAATAAATACAAAGAAACCCACAAATAGCCACATCACAGTCAAGCTCCTGAGAACCAAAGATAAAGAGAACACATTTAAACCAGCCTGATACTATAAGGAAATTTCATTCAGAAAAACAGAAATAAGAACGTTTATCATCAGAAATAATAGAACCCAGGAAACAACCGAACAGTCTTCAAAGACTGGAAAAGAAGCATGCACCTAGAAATTACCTACTAAAAATGAAAGTGAACAAATATATTTTGGAAAAAAAAAATGAAATGATTCGTCACTGTCAGATGTGCCCACCCCCCAAACGAACACTAAACTAAGTTCTTTATTTACAGGGAATGACTCCAGAAGCTTATTCTGCATTAACGAATGAATAGTAGAAGATGACGATAAATAGACACACAACTCTAAAACAATTTTAAACAATTTCCCTAAAAGAATGCTAGCTGTTTATAGAAAAAAAAGTAGCAAAATATTGCATAATTTATAATGCATGTAAAAGAAAAGACAAAGCATTGATAGCAAAAAAAAATGGTGAGAGGTGGTTAGATGAGTATTACTCTTGCATTATTCTTACATTATTTGTAAAATAGCAAAAATTCAAGGTAAAATGTGATAATTGAATTAAGTTTACATATTTTAACACCTAGAATAAACAAATTCCAAAAAATGAATTGAAGAAAATAGAGTCCAGTAGAAGAAAATTTTAAAGCTCTATTAAATTTTCTACTAAGTTCTGAAAAGGTAGAATAGGAAGAAAGAATCCATGGAATAGACAAGTCATGAGAGAGCTGGTGTAAACATATCACTGTGGTAACTACCTTACATGCTGTGGCAGATTCTCAGATGACTTCTAAGTTCTATGTTCCCTCCTTCCTGGAGTTCATGCATGATTTCCTTCCTTAAATGTAGGTAGATTTGCAAATTGCCTTTAATGACTATGGAAAAAGTGATGAGATGCTATCCCATGGTTATGCAAGAATCTCACACCTGCTCTAGAGACTCTTCTCCCTAGCTAGGTTTAAAGCATAAGTGCCCATGTTGGGAGACTCATATGTAAGGGGCTGATAAGAACTCTGGGAATTGAGAGCAGCCTCCAATCAACCACCAGAAAGGATCCCCAGCTCTCTTTCCTACACCACCTGAAAAAAATTCTGCAGACCACCTGAGAGCTTGGGAGGAGTTTCTTTCTCAGCTGGTCCTTCAAACTAGGACTCAGCACATCTGTACCCTCCTTGATGGAAGCCCACACAGAAGATCCCACTAAACACACACAAGCTCCTCACACATGAAAAGCAACGTGTGTGGTTTTAAGATACTAGTTTGCTGTAATTTGTTATGGAGCAATAAAAGTTTTTGCATGTGCAAATAGACTAAAGCTTCTAATTAAAAGGCAGAGATTGTCAGATTGTCCTTTTAAAGAGCCAAAAGCCTTATACAAAGATTGTTTTTAAGACATAACCTGGAAGACAGATATATTGAAAGCAAAAAAATGGGGAAAAATCCATCCCATATCTAATTGCAGAGTGAAAAATCTAATCATAAGAAAAACCAATCTATTTTAATATCAGACAAAGAAGATTTCAGGAAAAAGGATTATTATCCAAGATGGTCATTTCATAAGATCAAAAGGGTTACTATATAAAGGAAAGAAAACAAGTTTTAATATGTTCAGTGACAGTCTTAAAATATCAAAATGTAAAACTGATTAAGAAGAGCAGGAAAACATAAATAAATCTCCAATTATAATTAAAGAAAAACTCAGTCTTCTCTGAGTAATTATTATAAAAAGCAAGGAAAATATTTGTAAAGACGAATAAGATTTGAACATCTCTATTAGTCCTTTTGCACTAATTGATGTTTGCAGAACCTACTCCCAAAGAACAAACCTTTCTTTCAGGCATAGGTGGAACCATCATAAAAATGAGTTGAGCCAGAAAGCAATTCTCAGTTCACTTAAAAGACATAAATTTTAGTGAGTGTGATTTCTGATCACAATGGAATTAAAGTAGAAATCACTAGCTAAAAATAGCCAAGAGTTTACCAGATGCTTCCAAATTATGCAATTCATTGCTAAAAGTCTATAGGCCAACACACAAAAACCTGTGTAAGATGCTCATGATGGTAAAACACAGAAACAACTTAAAAGTTCATTAATTAGAGAATAAAGAAATGTGATATACCCATTATTGAGGAATATTATTTGGGAAAAAAATTAATCAAATACGGGCACATGCTAAAACATGAATGACCCTCAAAAATAAATCCAATTAACAAATAACCTAATTAATATTAAGATTGACATGTAGAATATATGAAGAACTCAAAAAAATTTACACCAAAATATGAAATGATCCAATTAATAAATGGGTAAATGAACTAAGCAGATACTTCTCAATATAAGAAGAAATGCAAATGGCAAACGAACATACAAAAAATGTTCAGCATCTTTAGCAATTAGGGAAATGCAAATCAAAACTACACTGAGATTTCATCTCACTCAATCAGAATGGCAGTCATCAAGAATACAGATAATAAATGCTGGTGAGCATATAGAGAAAAAGGAGCACTTTTCCATTATTGATGGGATTGTACGTTGTATAACCACTCTAGAAATCAGTATGGGAGTTTCTCAAAAGATGGGAGCTAGAACCACCATATGACTCAGCTATAACCCTTCTTGGAATTTATCCTAAAGAATTAAAGTCAGCATACTATAGTGTACTGTCGAGATACATGCATACCCACGTTTATAGCAGAACAACTCACAATAGCAAAACTATGAAACCAGTCTACGTTTCTGTTAATGGATGAATGGATAGAGAAAATGTGGTATGTATAAAATGGAGTTTTATGCAGCCATAAAGAAGAATGAAATTGTGTTATTTGCAGAAAAATGGATGGAAATTGAGAATATTAAGTGAAGTAAACCAAACTCAGAAAGGCAAGGGTCATGTGTTTTCCACCATGAATGGAAGCTAAAAAAGGAAAAAAAAGTGTGAAGGGGGAATCTCATGACAATTGAAGAGAGATTAGTAGAATAGAGGTAAGGGACCAGGGGAGGGAAAAAGGAAGGGAAAGGGGAAATACTGGGAATGATATTGGCGACATTATGTTGCTATGATGTACGCATGTATGAATGTGTAACAACAAATCCCACCACTATGTACAAGTATAGTGCACCAATAAAATATGGGAAAAAAATAAAGAATCTATGTACAAGAGAAAAAAGGTAAGATGATACCTTTATAAAATCCTTTTTTCTTCTTATCCCATCCCATCTTTGAAATACTTTATCTCCTCTTTTTTCTTGTTCCAACTCCTAAGTTTTCCTAAGAGAGTTCAATCCATTCTAGTCTACTACAATAATTTCCATGTTGTTATGATCCATTTTCCTGAGTAATTGTTATTAGCTGCTCACACCTAAATTAAACAGTAGACCATCGCTCAGTCACTGGTAGTTGGAATAATCAGCCATGGATTATTATCCAAGGGCAGTTGCACAACTACCTTCCTGGGAAGGTTACTAGGACATTACCATCAACATCTGATCACAAGTATTTTTCTTTTAATACAGATGTATGTTTATTTGGAAGATTCACTTTTCCTTTAGTAATTTGCAAGTATGTTTCTACCATCATTTACTTATCAGATAAGATATGATTGCTATCTCACTATTTTTAGGGGGCTCAGTTTTTCTACCTGGAAGTTTAATTTCTTTGTTTTTTTCTGTGAGAGGTCAAAGTCTTTCTAGCACATGTCTTTCTCATTACTATTTCTGGAAGCTTAGTGCAATTTCCATTGTGTAGAAGCCAGTACTTCCTTAGCTCAGAGAAACATTTTCACTCATTAAACTAATTACTGTGTATCTCCCAAAAGTTAGTCAAAATGGCCATACAACCAAAAGCATTACAGAAATTTAATGCAATTCTTATAAAAAAAATGCCAAAGACAATCTTCAGAGAATTATAAAAAGCAATCATGAAATTCATTTGGAAAAATAAGAGACACAGAACAGCCAAAGCAATCCTTAGTAAGAAGAGTGAAGCAGGAGGCATCACAATACCAGACCTTAAACTAATCTGCAGAGCAATAATAACAAAAACAGCATGGTATTGGTACCAAAATAAACATGTAGAACAATGGTACAAAATAGAAGACACAGAAACAAACCCTCATAAATACAGTTTTCTCATACTAGACAAGGGTGCCAAAACATACACTGAAGACAACAAAAGGTGCTGGGAAAATTGGAAATCCAATGTAACAAAATGAAATTAGACCCCATCTCTCACCCTGAACAAAACTCACCTAAAAATAGATCAGGACCTAGAAACTAGACTAGAGCCCCTGCACCTAACAGAAGAAAAAGTAGACCCAAATATTCATCATGTCATCTTAGGATCTGAATTCTTTAACAAGATTCCTAAAGCATCTCCAGGATATATAAAGAATTAAAAACACTCAACACCAAAAAAAAAAAAAAAAAAAAAAAAACACGTAACCCAATCAATAAATGAGCAGACACTTCACAGAAGATATATAATCAATCAAAAAATATATGAAGAAATGTTCAACAACTCTAGCAATTAGAGAAATGAAAATCAAAGTAAGATTTCATCTCACTCCAGTCAGAATTACAATTACCAAGAATACAAGTAATGATAAGTGTTGGTGAGGATGTGGGGGGAAGGTACACTCATTCATTGCTGATGGGACTACAAATTGGTGCAATGATTATGGAAAGCAATATGGAGAGTCCTCAGAGAACTTGGAATGGAACCACCATTTGACCCAGCTATCCCACATCTCAGTTTATACCCAAACAACTTAAAATCAGCAAACTACAGTGACACAGTCACATTAATATTTATAGCGACTCAATTCACAATAGCTAAACTATGGAACTAAACTAGATGCCCTTCAACAGATGAATAGATAAAGAATATGTGGTATATATACCCAATTCAATATTACTCAGCCTTAAAGAAGAATAAAATTATGGCATCTGCAGGTAAATGGATGGAGTTGAAGAATATCATGCTAAGTGAAATAAAACAATTCCAAAAAACCAAAGGTCAAATGTTTTCACTGATATGAGGATGCTGATCCTCAATGGGTGGTGGAGTTGGGGGAAGATTGGAGGAACTTTGGATTGGGCAGAAGAGAGTGAGGGGAAGGGAGGGGGTCAGGGGGTAGGAAGGATGGTGGAATGAGATGGACATTATTACCCTATCTACATGTATGATTGCACGAATGATATACAGCCAGAGAAAAGAGAAGTTGTGCTCCGTTTTTGTACAATAAATTGAAAAGCATTCTGCTGTCATGTGTAACTAATTAGAATGAATTTTTAAAAATTAAAAAAAAGAATGACCATGAATGAGCAACATCCCACTAAATAACAGGAGAAACAAGCAAAGGGGTGGGAAAGATGAGAAAAATGTTAATAGCTATTTTTCTGTGTTGTATTCTGTAATTATGATAATCTGAGTATTCCTGACCAATCAAGAATGTTTATTAGCAGTTTCCTGAACTCAATCATTGCTATCTATATAATATGCCCAAATAATCTGACTCCATACTTTCATTAATTTATACTTTACTGATTGGGGGACACAAACATTGTATATTCAGGTCTAAGTAATATATTTCATGTAACCCTATGTTTTTTGAAGTGAAGCAATACTGTAAAATACTGTATTTACTCATCTTTTACACCATCATTGCATCACAAAAATCAAATTAATACAGTTAAACTTGCAAAAGTACACATTGATTATTCCTTCAAGAGGATCTGAAGAACAAGAGTATGAAAAGATGTGAAGGATACCTGGATTCTTTTTTTTATTTAGTTTTTATTTATTATGATTAGTTATACATAACAATAGAACACATGTATGCATTTTGATAAACCATACATAAATGGAGTATAATTTCTCATTTTTCTGATTGTACATATTGAAGGATCACATGGGTCATGCAGTCATATGTATACATGAGCATGATATTTTTCAACTCCATCCTCTTACCAGAAAATGCCATAATTTCATTCTTCTTTAAAGCTGAGTAATATTCCATCATATATGTGTGTGTGTGTGTGCGTGCACGTGCATATATATATATATGTATATATATATATATATACATATATATATATATAGTCACATTTTTTTATCCACTCTTCTGTTGAAGGACGCCTAAGTTGGTTCCATAGTTTAGCTATTGTGAATTGAGCTGCTATAAACATTGATGTGCGGTGTCACTGTAGTATGCTGATTTTAAGTCCTTTGGGTATAAACCAAGGAGTAGGCTAACTGGGTCAAGTGATGGTTCCATTCCAAGTTTTCTGAGCAATTTCCATGCTGCTTTCCATAATAGTTGCACCAATTTGCATTCCTACCAGCAATGTATGAGTGTACCTTTTTCCCCACATCCTCACCAACATTTATTGTTGCTTCTATTCTTGATCATTGACATTCTGATTGGAGTGAGATGAAATCATAGAGTAGTTTTCATTTGCATTTCTCTAATTGCTAGAGATGTTGAACATTTTTTCATCTATTTGTTGATTGATCGTATATCGTCTTCTGTGAAGTGTCTGTTCAGTTCCTTAGCCCATTTATTAATTGCGCTATTTGTTTTTGTGGAGTTGAGTTCTTTATATATCCTAGAGATTAATGCTTTATCTGATGTGCATGTGGTAAAGATTTTCTCCCAATCTGTAGGCTCTCTCTTCACATTATTGATCGCTTCCTTTGCTGAGAAGAAGCTTTTTGGTTTGAATCCACCCATTTATTGATTCTTGATTTAACTTCTTGACCTTTAGATGTCTTGTTTTAACAGCTCTTCTCACACAAGGAGGCATTTCTATTTTGTTATTTTTAAAAAGCTATATTTTTAATTTATCAGTGCATTTTGGAAGTAATAACACTATTGTTGCTCCCAATATAAAAAAAAAATAGAGAAGGGAAATATAAGAGCAAATACCTGGAAAAGCCATACAGGAAGCTCCCTGACATACACATGATAAGAAAAGCACTGTGGACAGAAAGACCCAGCCTCCAGTGCCTCTGCATGACCCCATATGCTGCAGTCTCAGCTTGGGAGGGCTTCGCATTAGCTTCAGAGTATGTGTAGTAGAAACACAAACCAGCTCATCCTGGAGATAAACCACCTGCCACCACAGAGACTGAGCCATGTAGACTTATTACAGTCTTGTCTTTGGAGAAGTCCCTCAGCACAGTTCTGCACTCAGTGTAAAACTAAGGCCATTTCTGAGGTGAAAAATATCATGAAACCATAAAATGAAATATTTCATTTTTCCAAGGCATATATAAACCTTGCTCTTCTACTTCCAGAAGCTCAAGTCTCAATTTGAAAGCAACTTGTGGTCTTAAATCACACAATTCCAAAGTAGGATTTTGGTACCTGCCCTTTCCATTTGTTCTTACATTCACTTAACAAATATTTAGTAAGCGTCTACTCTGTTCAATATACAAGTCTGAATGCAGGGGTCATGGATATTAAAAAGATAGACGTGACCCTGGCCTCTTGCCTCCTTTGTGTCAGGGGAGGTGAAATGGATTAGATGATATGCAACTTATTAATGCTGGGGGAAGAAATCAAAGGACAAATCCAAGGTCCCATGGAAATATGTAGCTTGGACCTGATATGAAGGTTAGGTGGCCCTACTGGGGGTGATATTTAAGTGGCATGCACCAAGACTCAGAAGGTGCAGCCAGGTGAGGATTAGGGAGAAGCACTATGGTAAGGAGAAGCAGGGAACGTTTAATATTCCACACTGGCTAGAAGACTGAGGATCGGGATGGCGCAAAATGAGATGAGCCCTGGGTCTACATAATACTAGGAGTTACAGCTTACGTTAGGGTCTCAGACCATTGCCAAAAGTATGCGACTAAATTGAGTTATGTTCTAGAGTGACAAGTGTCAGAGCTTAGGATTCAGAAAGCATCTCCCTGACTCCTAAGTAGGGCTGGGCTGTGTGTGTGTGATGCCAGGTGGAGGCTACTGTAGCTGGTGACATGAAGGTGAAGGTGGTACTTAGGTAATAATAATGCAATCACAGTGAATACAGAAAAGACACATTACTTTGAGAGTGGTTTTTGAAGTCAGAAACACCATGACTTAGTGATTGATAAGAAGTGAGGGTTGGAGGAGTAGAAAGAGTCAAGATTCACTTCCAGATTTCTAGCAAGAGCAACGGAATGAAAACAACATCATTTACTGAGACAAGTGACTCTAAAGGAAGAAAAGATTATTTTTTACTTTGAGAAAAGACCATGATTTCAGTTTCAGACACTGATTTTCAGGTTTCTGAAGATTTCTCAATAGTTAGGGTCATGTGAATACAGAAGACAAATTTGCCCTAAAAAAAATACTTGGCAGCCATTAGCTGCACTAAAGCTACCTAGAAAAATATAATGAGGAGAAAATAACTGCTTAGGGCTGAGCCCTGAAGAATTCTAAATGCTTTAGTGCAGAGGAGGTAGACCTAGAAAGGAGATTGAGACACTGGCCAGAATATTCTAAGTGAATGCCAAAGAAAGTGTCATTTCAGAAAGTCTTCATTCTGCTCTTCAGTGCCAAGATCTGCCCAGAAATCAGGTGGACAGAAGACTGGAAAATATCCCTGTATTGAATCCCATGGAGGTCACCTTAATGGGGACATCTATACAGGATGACCACAGAGCCAGATGGTGTATAATTTGAATGGACCAAATGGTTAGTGGATGGAGGGCAGAATGGACAAAGTGGGTAGAAATAAGTCTTTCTTGCACATAATTGGGGAAGGTAGAGTTAGGACCATCTCCTGTGGAGTGTAGGTGGAGTTACCACAATGAGTATTCATGAATGGAAAGCTTGGGATGCTCAATTGCTGATACATAGACTTCCCAGAGGGAACACTTCATAATTCAGGACAGATACTAGAACAAGACACATGAGAATGTTAGGGAGAAGATGGTCACAGGAAGACCTGCCCACTGGTTTTCTTTTCCCCCATAAAAAAGAACTACAACCTTCTGTTGAAAATAAAGGAAGCAGAAGAAACTATGGTGTAACAGTGAGAAATGCAGGGAATTTGCAGTAGGGATTCAGAGAAGAGGAAGAATCTGCCTGGGGGAGGGAAAAAGAAACTTAATGGAATAGTTGGGGAAGCACTGGGACCTCCTCTTCTTCCTTGTTCTCCTGTCTTCTGCTCTTCATAATAATGCAATCACTACAAAGTCTAGATTCCAGAAAGTGTCTGATAAACTCAGACTGGATGCTAGTGCCAGGGCAATGTCTGACTCGACCTGCTCTCTTGCCCTGGAGATGGTTAGATGTTAGGGGTTCATATCATAAGGTCACTAATGACCTCCAGATGTGAAAATGTCAGAATCAATCAGCCTCTGAGGGAGAAGTGTGGGTGAGGGATATCAGCTACTGTCTCCATGGTTCAGGAATCGTAATAGCACACAGGCAGAAACAGAAGGTTGATGGAGACCATCACTTGTGCTACTCTTTGAAATCCAGTGTGTTAGTCAGCTTTTCATCACTGTGACAAATAAATGAGATAAATAAACTTATTTAAAAAAAGGTTTATCTTGGTTCATATTTTTGGAAGTTCCAGTCCATGATTGGCCATTCCCATCACTGGACATGTGGGAAGGTTGCACATCATGCTGAGGTACATGTGATGGAGCAAAGCTCACATCATAACTGGGGGCACTCATGTAAAAGGAAGGGGTGGGGTCCCATGATCCTCTTCAAGGGCACTCTCCCAGTGACCAGAAGACCCCCAACTAGCCCTGCCTTTTATGATTTCTATCACCTCCTAACAGCACCAAACTGGAAACAAAGCTTTTAACACATGGGTCTTTGGGGAAGCATCAGATACAAACCATACAGCCAGGTTGGTCTAGAACTATCAACACAAGGATTTTAACTAGGCTTTTAGCTTGTCTCCTCAGTAGCTCTAGTCTGAGAGTATTCCGATATATCACTGACAGGCTTGCAGAAACCTGAACACTGGGTACTCTTTAAGATGGACAAATCCTGGAGATGTTTTGCAGAAAGAGGCAGAGGGAAACAGGGCACATTTGTAACCTGGAGAGAGAGAGCCCTAGAGACAGGAGGATGTGGCAATTGCTGGAGGTTGCTGTGAGTTTTATGTACAGAATGATATTATTTATTATCTAAATGCTACAATTTCAGGTATGGCCTCAGGTGTCTGATGAGAGCAATTGTGCTGTCAATTCACTGTGGGGGCTGAGGCTGTTAATGCAATTCGAGTGCAATGCAGTTGTCACTCAGCCCAGTTTTCCCTGCTGGCTCTCTGAAGAGGCATGTTGGGTGGCTGGGAAGAGCGGAAGGAGGGGGAGCAAGCCTCTCCTCCTGCTGCTTGTGTACAGCGGGCCAAAGTCTTCAACGTGGCATCAATCTGGAAGGCACTTCTCAATCCAGGATCCTCAAATCTATTGTGAAGGCTGAATTATGAAACTGCATGACTGTCAAGACCAGTTACGTGATTTGTGGGACTTGGTGTGAAGCAAAAAGGTGAGAATCTCCTGTTTAAAAACTGTTAGGAAATTGAGACATCAGTGCTTGAACACTAACCCAAGTGCAGATTCCTCCTGAGCGTGGGACCTTGTGTGACTGCACAATGCACATCCCAGTGACGTCAGCCCAGGTGATGGCTAATCGCTGTTATGATTCTACTCTGGCTTCTAATGTGGCTTTACTTCTATTAACTCTGAGCCCTTTGGTGAGGCACTGAGCTTGCCAACCTCTAATTCCCCACTGTGAAATATTAAGATCAAGCAAAGGTTTATTAAGTACCTCTTTTATACAATTATCATAGTAGACATTGTTGGTACATTGCTGTGAATGCACACACACACACACACACACACACACTTATGGGCTTATGTGCTGTCTTAGAAAACTTATAATAAGTAATTTTAAAGTTAGTGACTTAATTAGAAAATAACAAGAGCTACTGTGAAGGATTATGCACTGTGACATGTATTTCAAGAAAGTTTATAGACAGCGTTAAGCTGGTTTTAGAGTCTGTCAAAATAAATCATGTCTTAATATCATCACTTCAACTAATGAAACGCTTATGTTGCATCAGGCACATAGTTTCTATGGTATTTTAATGCACTCAGTACAACCACTGAACAAGGTGGCTCCCATTAATTGTCTTAGTTGGCATGTGAGGAAAAGGAGGCGTGAAGTCCTAAGAGACTTTTCAAAGTGATGGCGGAGCTGTCTTGGATGCTGAGCCAAGGCCTCTAGGCAGAAGTGAGAGCCCTGAATATTCTGGAATGTTTCCCTCAGAACATAAAAAAATGGTCATATGATAAACAACAAAACCAAGCAGTTCTCATTCCTGGGGAACAAATCTGAAGACCTGAATTTGTTTTCTGGCTCTTCATGGACTGCTTTATGACAAGATTCCCCATATTTTTACTCCTGCATTTCCTCATTTCTAAGGCAAGAGGTTAGCTTCCTAGGGATGGATGCATGTCAGGCTTGATCCAAAATGTTCTGCATCTTAATGCGTGTGCAAGGGAAAGAGGCAGAAAGGGTCATTGTGAACCTAAATATACACTTACTAATTTCTCTCTTTTTCCTCTCTCTCATCTACCGAGCTACTTGTCTATTACATATGGTTACATAGATGGTAGTTTCAATGTTATCTAAATCAGTATTTTTCTTCAAAATAAAAGTAGTAATTAGCTACAGATAATTCGCAGTAGTTGCCATTGCTCATTAGATGTTGAAAAATCATTTCTCCTTAAATTTTGTTTGACAGTTCTCCTGGGCCAGACCTTTTTTCAAAATTGAATATTTGGTCCCTCTTGGCAGAGACATCATTTATGAATGTAAATATCACTTTATTTTTTTCATAATGGAAGCCACACTTGATGTCAAATTTATGCTGTGGGTAACAATTTCTTAAGAACTCATGATTCCATCAATTTTTGCTCATTTTTTAGCAATGAGCCCATCTTCTCATAGGACTCAGAAATTTCAATATTTGGAAAAGATTTTGCATACTAGTACATTGTTTTATTTGGAAGAAGAAGAAGAAGAAGAAGAAGAAGAAGAAGAAGAAGAAGAAGAAGAAGCAGCAGCTAAGTGGTTGACTTTAATACCATTGGTCCATGGCCAGTGCTCCAGCTTCCAGGCCTTCCCCATAGAAATAAGAGGATCCACACTGCTTTCCAGAGTGGTTGCACCAACTTGCACTCCCACCAGCAATGTATAAGTGTACCCTTTCCCCACATCCTCGCCAACACCTGTTGTTGCCTATATTCTTAATAAAAGACATTCTAATTGGGGTAAGATGAATTCTTAAGGTAGTTTTGATTTGCATTTCTCTTATAACTAGGGATGTTGAACATTTTTTTTATTAATCTGTTGATTGTTTGTAGATCTTCCTCTGTAAAGTGTCTGTTCATTTCTTTGGCCCATTTATTGATTGGATTATTAGTGTTCTTGGTGTAAACATTTTTGAGTACTTTGTAGATTCTGGAGATTAGTGCTCTATCTGAAGTGTGTGTGGCAAAGATTTTCTCCCACTCTGAAGGCTCTCTCTTCACATTGCTGATTGTTTCCTTTGCTGAGAAAAAGCTTTTTAGTTTGATTCTATCCCAATCATTTGATTCCTGCTTTTATTTCTTGTGCTTTGGAAGTCATGTTAAGGAAATCTGGTCCTAGGCCAACATGATGAAGATTTGGACCTATTTTCTCTTCTATTAGGTGCAGGGTCTCTGGTCTAATTCCTAGGTCCTTGATCCATTTTGAGTTGAGTTTTGTACAGGGTGAGAGATATGGGTTTAGTTTCATTTTGCTGCATATGGATTTCCAATTTTCCCAGCACCATTTGTTGAAGAGGCTGTCTTTTCTCCATTGGATGTTTTGGCTCCTTTGTCAAGTATGAGATACCTGTATTTACGTGGGTTTGTCTATGTGTCCTCTATTCTGTACCATTGATCTACTCATACATTGCTGGTGGGATTGCAAGTTGGTGCAGCCATTCTGGAAAGCAGTGTGGAGATTCCTTAGAAAATTTGGAATGGATCCACCATTTGACCCAACTATCCCACTCTTTGGCCTATACCCAAAGGACTTCAATTCAGATTACTACAGTGATGCAGCCACATCAATGTTCATAGCTGCTCAATTCACAATAGCTAGATTGTGAAACCAACCTAGATGCCCTTCAATAGATGAATGGATAAAGAAACTGTGGTATATATACACAATGGAATATTACTCAGCCATAAAGAAGAACAAAATTATGGAATTTGCAGGTAAATGGATGATGTTGGAGACTGTCATGCTAAGTGAGATTAGCCAATCCCCAAAATCCAAAGGCTGAATGATCTCTCTGATAAGTGAATAATGATGCATAATGTGGGGTGGAAGGGAGGCAAGAATGGAGGAAGGAGAGATTGCATAGAGGGAAGGGATCGGTGGAGTCAGAGTGGAGGGGTAATAATAATAACAGAATGAGGCAGACATCACTTCTCTGTGTACATGTATGATTGCACGGATGGTGTGACTCTACTTTGTGTACCACCAGAGAAACAATAGCTATACTCCATTTGTGTACAATGAATGAAAATAAATGAATTAAAAAAAAAAGTGGATCCTCTCAGACTACTGCTCACACTGGGCAGGAAATACTACACCTGAGAGTTGAATACCCTGATTCCACAAAATGCTATGCACAGCCTTTGACTCTGAACAACTCCTTTAAGAGACCCATTGGAACAGATTAGGCAACATGAGACAGAAGTGCAAGACACCCTGTATATATCCATCATGTTATATCCCAATAATGCTGACTCATTATCAACAGAAATTCTCACACACATATCTGTAAAGAATGAGTAACTCAATAAGAAGAAATGTTTAAATGTAAAAGGAAACTATTGAAACTTTGTATTGTGGGCTTTGAACATCGTCAGCATTTTGGACCAGGAAATTCCCATTTGAGAGACAATTGCTATCTGCTATTGGGCCTTAATTGACAGTTTCCATGAGTTAAAGACATGAGTTAATTGTGAAATTGAAATAGCTGCAATGTCTTGGGTGATACTAAAGAATTACTCTGATGGAGAAGATTGTGACAAAGAAAATTCTATAATAGAATGAAAATATTTTACTATAGGAACATTCTACTGGGGGAATGCCAGGAGAAACTTATGAGCAGATGGGCTTCTTCTTCCTAGAACTAACTTAATTTTTTAAGTACTTTATTTTTTTATTAGGGCACTTTAGTTATACATAACAGTTGGGTTTATTTTGGCACAAGATATGTGTATGGAATTTGATTTCAATCCCTGTGCCCCACTGTCTCCCCTCCTCCCTCTCACTATTCTCCTTTCTCTATTCTACTGATCTTCTAGGACTGACTTTAGAATAACCTGGGCAGTGGCCTCTTGAATGGCTCCACAGGAAAAATTCTCAGTTGACAAATAAAATGCTGCTCAGTGTATGGATGGTGGTCCCAAGATGAATGGAGAGCATCCTATTTGGAACCCCCTACTCAGACATAAGAAGACAAAGGCAAATCAGTTGAGCTGGATTGTATACTATCAGTCCCTATGTTTGCTTTTTATCAATGCATGGGTGGTGATCAATGACCTGGCCTGATGGTCAGGCAGAAGGATAATAGAAACTTGGCCTATTAAACAGATACTTGGATGGAGTACGGTCCACCTGGAAAGCACGTCAGTCTTGAACTGTGCAATACAGTCATCTGTTGCCCTCTGATGCCCCCTCTGTGCATTGGTGTGGAGTAAGCAGGATGAACTCATTAGATGAGAATCCCTGTTGGCAACAGAGACTAGCAGAGTAGCCAAACCTAACAATCCGTACAAAGGTAAAAACATTTGGATAAAACGATGAATAGAGAGAAGTAGGACTAGTAGTTGAGAATAGAGGAATAAACACTGGCTTATGCAACAAGAGAAATTCAATATTTTATTGTCACTTTGAGAAAACCTGGAGCAAGAGACAAATTGTCTCTTGGCTTAAAGACATCAGATGCCTAAAAAGGGAAACACTCTTGCTTTGGGAACTTGACAAGCTCAAATAAAAGCCTGCAAAACTCAGTGGAATCTTAACCACAAGGTGTGATGGCGGAATGGACTCAGTTAATGACTGAGTGGGACTCTGCGTAGTTGTATCTTTAGACTCCTTTCTCAAACCACATCTACTGCACTGTGACATGGTCCAACACTGGCTTTGTCAGAAGACTGTGCCGTAATATTGACAACTATACCGCTAATACTGATGGTCAAATCGGGAGATTGAAGTAAAAGCCTGCCGCACCAACACACTGGCTTCTCTGAATGGCAGTCATGTGATCACTGGCTATCAGGCAGCCCTGGCCTGTGTAGCTAAAAGTCTGACCTTGCTAAAGAGAATATCTGGCCTTTGTTTTTCCTTGGCATAGGGTCCCAGGGATACCTGGTAGGAGTGTCTCTGTTTAGGGTGTGGACCTGCCCACTGGATCTTAGAATGGGATTGGCAGTCCAGCTGCGAACAGAGAATGAGGGTTTGGGTCAAACAGTATCAAACAGTATCAGTAATCGAATTGGGAGAGCCCATGTGCCCATGGGACGGATCAGTCAATCTTCAATCAGGCCTATCAAGTAAAGACCCACGAAAAAATGATCTCTGCACACCAAAACTTGCGTTTGGAATCCTCTTGGGCTTTGCCCTATGAATCACTTCCCTAGGTTGATTTTAATGTCTCTAACTCTATGATAAACCATACTGTGAATATTGAGCTTTCAATGAGTTCTTTGAAAAATCCTAGTGAATTAACAAAACTGAGAGTGGTTTGGGGCATTCCTAACCTTGCAGTTGGTGTCAAAAGTGAGGGTGGTCTTGTGTAGAACCTGTGCCCTCAGCTTTTACAGTTAGGTTGATTTTGAGTTGGAGAAAAAGATAAGTGTCGGGAACTCACAAACACCAGACATAACAAGAAGGGTCGATTGTAATCTGAAAATAAGAGCAGAATATGCTTAAAATGTTGATGTAAAGTTGCAAGTTTCTTTTAATGAAATAAGCACATTTTCACTAAAAAAGGAACAAAATACTAGAAAAGAGAAGTCTGTTAAAAACTACTGGCGATTGGTTATTTAAATATATTTTGCTATTTTTTTTGTTTCTATATTTCCTTTAACATTGAATCTGACTTCATAGTTTATATACATGGAAAACACTTTTTAATAGTTTAACTTCTAAAATAAATTTTCTAAACTGAATTGTATGTCTGAATTTTTAAAAAGTTATTAATTTTGTCTCAAAAATATTCACTATGAATTACATGCCATATGTATTTGAACTTTTTACACAATAATACATAATAAAATTACTTTTTTTTTTAAATGTGCTAATGGTCTGTTCCTTTTTGTGTGTGTTTTTTTCAACCAGGAATTGAACCCAGAGGTGCTTAACCACTGAGCCAGCCCTTTTTAATATTTTATCTAGAGACAGGGTCTTGCTGAGTTGCTTAGGGCCTCAGTTGCTGAGGCTCTCTTTGAACTTGTGATCCTCCTGTCTCAGCCTCCCCGTCTGCTGGGATTACAGGCATGTGCCACTTGTCCCTGCTGATCTTTCTCCCTTTAGGGTTGTTCAATGCTTTAAAAAATTCTTTATTTCTCACTGGTGCCCAAAGACAGGACATCCTGTCACTAGAGAGTGATGGTAATTTAGTATTTAAATGTTAGTCTATTTGTATGTAATTATGGTTTTCTTTTGAAATTTTTGTGTGCCCGTGACACCCTTTCCACCTTTGCTCTCTGGTTTCCCTTCTAATCCCTGTCCCTTGGCGTATGGTTACGGAAGCCAGAAAGCATGTTGTGTAGCTCAGCCAGGCTGTCACACTGCATTCGGGTGGCAGATGTGCAGCTCAGAGGGAACATTATAAAGAATCACATGCGAGAGTAAATACTTTCCTACTTTCCTTTCTTTTTCTTTTTTGTTTCCTGGTGTTCAGCATCTTTTGTAAAATAGGTGAAAAAATAAATTAAAAAAAAAAAACACGAAAAACAGAGACCCAAATCCTGCACTTTGAATCTTGTGATAAAGAAGCAGGTTTATCTCTGGTCTCAGAAGACAGAAACAGCAGCTTTCCTGCTACTTACTCTTGCCCTCCTACCAACGTCTTTTATGAAACAATTTTCAGTGTGAAATTGAAATGGGGAAATAGAATCAGGGGCTTCCTTTTTTGTGTTTTCTGAGTCCCTGTTGTTATATTGGTTTTGCTCTGAATTCTTTTTATAACCAATTTAGCAGCTTCTTAATCTGGGCAACAGTTTTCCCTTCTTGTTTTGTTTTGTGATTAATCAATCCTCAGGGTTCCTACTGGCCTCTGGCAAGGAAATAGCAAACACGATTATTGGAGAGAGTGGTGCTAATAGGCAGTTACAACGTAAACAAACAAAAATTGGACAGAATAAATTAAATCCGGTGCATACTGAGGTTTTGAAATATTTTTAGCATATATGATTTTTTTTCTGTTTTTATTTCTGAAAAAATACTATCTACACCCCTCCAGAGTGAGTATTTTCCCAACTACAAATCAATAGAAATAACAAAAATATGCATTACTACATAATACACAGTAGGCAGAGAGAGAAAAAATAATTGAAAAGAACCAGCTGTACTGAAACAGCTAATCACAATATAACAATGTGAAAATCTGTGCAAAATATAAATAGGGGCCTTGGCGGGCGCCGCGGTGGCTCACGCCTGTAATCCAAGCAACTTGGGAGGCCGAGTCAGGAGGATCGGGAGTTCAAAGCCAGCCTCAGCAACTTAGGGAGGCCATAAGCAACTCAGTGAGACCCTGTCTCTAAATAAAAAATACAAAATAGGGCTGGGGATGTGGCTCAGTGGCCAAGTGTCCCTGAGTTCAATCCCCAGTTCCAAAAATAAAAATAAAAAATAAATAAAAAATAAATAAATAAATAAATAAATAAGGACCTTTAGAAAAGTTGTTGCACGACTTTTAATCATTTCTATTTGCCTCATAGAATCAAGAGCTTTGCATCACTGAGATCAAACACAAGTTCTGCCCAGCTTCTGAAGACACAGCAGGCTGGCTATTCAACTGAGCATCACTTACAGAGCTGGTTTATCACTGACATTTGGAGCTCTGTGTGTATGTGCAAAATATACATCAGCCTTATATGGCTCTTTCCATTTAAAAAGCATTTGGAATGTAATGTATAACAATTTGACTCCTGTCACTCTAGATGGTGTGGCCAATTCAAATATCAGCTGACGTGCATGGGGGCAAGAACATGCTGAAGAATGTACAGATTGTGGGAAGGGATCCTCTGCGTATGTCGTGACAATGAAACACGTATGTGAGAACTGGGTAAGTCTTAAAAGGACAGGAATGGAAACTGTAAAAGGGTCAATACATCCCAAAGACAATATTCCAAAGATGTGCAGACTATTTCTTCTGATAATGAAAATGTAGGAATCCCTGGCTACCCTCCCACCTTGGAGCAGCACGTTGGGCTCCTGTGATCTCAGCATGGGCCCAAGGGAGTTAGAGCAAAAGGCAAAGGAGATTAAAAAAAAAAAACAAACACAAACAACAACAACAACAACAACAAAATCCATATGGTTTTTTCAGTATGGAGGACAAAATAAACAACTCCTTAGGAAAAAAGAACCCAAATGAGAAAATGAAAAGGACTGACAAAATATAAAGTAGTTGTAGGACAGTTTCCACTTGAGAAGGAGAAAAATTGAGATTGTAAGGACAGATCAGGTTTGTTTGCTTGTTTGGTTTTTGGAGTGATCAGAAAACTCCTCTGGTCAGGCAGATGAATACTACTGCCAGCATTTTCCTTGTGATCACTGTGGTTAACACCCTTCTAGAAGACAGCCAGTGCCTTCTAAAACCACCAGAGAGTCCAGGGACACGGCCACACAGGAGAAGATCAGTGGAAACCAGAAACGGGACAGAATAGAAGAGCACCCTTTCCTATTGGGGAGCAGGGGCTTGGGAATGATTACATTAGACCTTAATTAATTGCACAGTTAATTCTGAGGAACAGATGAGCAGCCAGTGGCATCTCGGACAGCCACAGGTTGGTGTTGTCAGAAGCTGGCTTGGTGTTCACAGCTAGATCATGTTGCTCTCTTCTTGGAAATAAATAATGTCACAGAAAACCAGCACCAGACAAGATCAGTCAGCAACTCCAATGAAGGGAAATAAAAACAAGTCCACATCCCAATTTTTTTTTTTTTTCCTCAGCCCAAACAACAATCAGGTTGTTCACTGTGCAAACCACCAAAATCCCCAGTACCTCTCTCTCCTGGCAGTGTGCATAACTGTTGTTTCTCTATGAATCACAGTGGTAGCCTTGTGATAATATTTACCAGCAGCACCCTGGCCAGCTGGCTGCCCTGCAAGGAGGAAGGAGAGCACCCGCCCACGATTGGCTACCAGGAGGAGAAAAGAGTGTCCACCTCCTTGACTGGATACCTGCCCAGAGGAGGAGGAAGAAAGGAAAGTCCCCATGCTACAGCCCCCATGGCTCCCCACGCCAGCCTCCATCTTGGGACACTATAACCAATGCCATAGCCTCCACGCTAGGACAACAGGCAGGACCTGAAGGCAACAGCCCACTGCAAACAAAACACACCCACGGCCCTTACAGCCCCATCTCTGAAGAGTCGGCCCCACCCTAGGTCACCTCTGCAGCCATCTTTGGTTACCTCTGCTGCTGCCACCACCATCTTTAGTTGGGACAGCTTCCACAGTGGGATCCTGGCTGGAGACTAGAATCTCAATATCAAGGTGCCTACAGGTTAGCCACGACCACCATCAACTAGGGACATGGCCGCTTCCATCTAGGGATAATAGTCACGACCTGGAAGACCACTTCCAAGGTCCCAACAGGCATAGTTACACAGGAGAGTTGCTGTCTCTCTTCTCTCCTGTTAACAGTCAACTTCTACTGATTCCTCTATCACTCTTCCTATGATCTAATACCTCTATCACCTCTATCCCACAAACATCACACCCTATACCACCCCATTCTTTTTGTCCACCATTAGAAACAGTAGGCACTATTTGCAAACCTACTGTTTACACCATAGAGAATAATAATTAAACTCATTAATTCTGTTTATTGCAGCAAAACTGTAAGTGTGTTAATTGGGGCTAACCAATTTAAAGTTGCATATTGTTTGCATTGGGTACTGTTAATATTGACCTCCCCCTTAAAGGAGAGGTATTGAAAACCTGCAGGGACATTATAAATATATAGGGTAGAAACCTTAATACCTCAGATCTGCACTGCTAGAGAGGAAGAAATGAGAACAACATGAAAAAATAAGGGAAGCAAGCGCCCAAGCAAACCAAGATGCCAAAATAAAAGAATTCATTGATAGCACAGTAGAAGAAATGTCAGAGAGAGAATTCAGAATGTATATAATTAGAATGATCTGCAAAGTAAAGCATAGTATAAGAGAGCAAATGCAGGCAGCAAAAGATCACTTCATTAAAGAGATAGAAATAATGAAAAAACTGATAGAAATCTTTGAAATGAAGGAAACAATCAACCAAATTAAAAACTCAATAGAAAACATCATCCACAGATTAGACCACTTGGAAGACAGAACCTCAGACAATTAAGACAAAATATATGATCTAGAAAATAAAGTTGGCCACACAGAGAAGATGGTAAGAAAGCAATGAATAGAACCTCCAAGAATTATGGGATAATATGACAAGATTTAAGATTTATTGGGATAAAGGTAGGTACAAAGATACAAACCAAAAGAATGCACAATCTTTTTGAATGAAATAATATCAGAAAATTTCCCAAACCTGAAGAATGAAATGGTAAATCAAATACAAGAGGCTTACAGGACTCCAAATGTACAAAATTACAACAGATCCACACCAAGTCACTGAAAAGTGTAAAAGCACCCAGAAAAAATACTCCAGACATGGGAACTTATGCAAGACATTTTATTAAGCAGACAGGCAGAGTGTCTGCCTGCAGGGTGAGAGAGAGAGAAAGAGAGAGTGAGCAAGAGTAAGAGTAAGTGAGAGAGAGAGAGAGAGAGAGAGAGGGAGAGAGAGAGAGCACAAGAGTAAGAGTGAGAAAGAGAGCGAGAGTGAATGAGAGAGAGAGAGAAAGAGAAAGGCAGACGACCAGAGTGTCCACTCTCAGGGCTGGGGGAGAGAGGTAGAAAAAGGCAGGGGAGCTTCTGTTAAGTAGTTTGAATTTCACGGGCTAGTAGCCATTGGACCAATGATGCAGGAGAAGGTTCCCAAGCTGAGGAGCTGGGTTGTAAGATGGGAAGGGGAGGAATAATGGCAGCAGCTAATGCCAATAGTCACATTATAATGAAATCCCTAGCATACAGAATAAAAATATAATTTTAAAGGCCACAAGAGAAAAGCATCAGATTACATATAGGGGAAACCCAATTCAAATCTCAGCAGATTTCTCAGCCCAGATCCTGAAAGCTTGGAGATCCTGGAACAACATAGACCAATATCTGAAAGAAAATGGATGCCAACCAAGAATCTTACACCAAAATTAAGCTTCAGATTAATGACCAAATGAAAAACTTCCATGATAAATAAAAGTTAAAAGAAATTTACATCCAGAAAGCCTGCACTACAGAACATTCTCAGCAAAATATCCCATGAGGAGGAAATGAAAAACAACAATGAAAATCAGCAAAGAGAAAACCAATCAAAGGCGAAACCAAGTCAAGTTAGAAACCAAAAATAAACCAAAGTGACCAGAAATATAAATCATATCTCAATAATAATCCTGAATGTTAACCATCTAAACTAATTAATCAAAAGACATAAACTGGCAGACTGGATTTAAGAAAAAGCATCAACTTTTTGTTGCCCTCAAGAGACTCATCTCACAGGAAAAGACATCCATAGACTAAAAGTGAAAGGATGGGAAAAAACATATCGCTGTCATGGTCTGTATGAAAAAGCAGAGGTTTCCATCCTCATATCAGATAAAGTGAACTTCAAGCCAAAATTAGAAAAGATAAAGAAGGTCGTTTCATACTGCTTAAGGGAATCATACATCAACAGGACATAACGATCATAAATATTTATGCCCCAAACAATGGAACATCTAAGTACATCAAACAAACCCTTCTTGATTTCAGGAATCAAATAGACCACAACACAATAATACTGGGTGACTTTAACACACCTCCCTCACCACTGAATAGGTCTTCCAAACAAAAACTAAACAAAGAATCTATAGAACTCAATAATACAATCAACAGCTTAGAATTATAACAGACACATACACAATATTTCATCCACCAATGAGCAAACACACTTTTTTATCAGGAGCACATGAATTCTTCTCTACAATGGATCATATGTTGTGCCACAAAGCAACTCTAAGCAAATACAAAACGTAGAGATACTACCCTGCATTCTATCAGATCATAATGGAATGAAACTAGAAATCAATGATAAAATAAAAAATAGAAGTTACTCCAACACCCCAAGACTAAATAATATCTATTGAATAACACATGGATAATGGAAGATATTAGGGAGGAGATTAAAAAATTCATATAGATAAATAAGAATACTGATTCAACATATCAAAATCTCTGGGAAACTATGAAGGCAGTGCTAAGAGGAGAGTTCACTGCATTGAGTTCATTCATTAAAAGAATGAAAAGTCAACAAATAAATGATCTAACATTACATTTCAAAGTCCCAGAAAAAGATCAAATCAACACCAAAAGTAGTAGAAGAGAGGAGATAATTAAAATCAGAGATGAAATCAATGAAATTGAAATAAAAGAAACAATTGAAAAAATTGACAAAACAAAAAGTTGGTTCATTGAATAAATATATAAAATTGATAAACCCTAGACACACTCATGAAAAGAAGAAGAGAAAAAATTCAAATTACTAAAATTTGAGATGAAAAAGGAAATATTATGCCAGATATTATTGAAATACAGAAGATAATTAGAAACTATTTTGAAAATTTGTACTCCAACCAAATAGAAAATCTTGAAGACATGGAAAAATTACTAGATTTATGAACTACCAAAATGGAACAGGAGGACATACACAATTTAAACAGGTCAATTTCAAGCAATAGAATAGAAGGCACCATCCAAAGTCTACCAACAAAGAAAAGCTCAGGACCAGATGGATTCTCAGCTGAGTTCTACAAGACCTTCAAAAAAGAACTAATACCAATACTCCTCAAAGTATTTCATGAAATAGAAGAGGAGGGAACCCTCCCAAACTCATTCGATCACCCTGATACCAAAACCAGGCAAAGACATATCAAAGAAAGAAAACTTCAGACCAATATCCCTGATGAGCACTGATGCAAAAATTCTTAACAAAATTCTGGTAGATCACATACAAAAGCATATTAAAAAGACAGTGTACCATGATCGAGTTGGTGCAACATACAGAATTCAATAAATGTAATACATCACATCAATAGACTTAAAATCAAGAATCATATGATCATCTAAATAGTTGTAGAAAAGGCATTTGTCAAAATACAGCACCCATTCATGTTTGAAAACAGCAGAAAAAAAATGGGGACAGTAGGAACATACCTCAACATCATAAAACTATCTATGCTAAGCCCAAGGCCAATATCATTCTAAATGGAAAAAAAATTGAAAGCATTCCCTCTAAAAACTGGAATAAGGCAAGAGTGCCCTCTCTCACCACTTCTATTTAGCATAATCCTTGAAACTCTAGCCAGAGCAAATAGACAAAAGAAATTAAAGGATATGAATAGGAAAAGAACTCAAACTATCACTATTTTCCAATGGCATGAGTTTATATTTAGAGGATCCAAAAAATTTCACCAGAAAATTTCTACAACTAATAAATGAATTCACCAGAGTAGGAGAATATAAAATCAACACCAGTAAATCTAATGCATTTCTATACATCAGTGAAGAATCCTCTGAAAGAGAAATGAGGAAAACTACCCCATTCACAATAGTCTCAATAAAAATATTTGGAAATCAAACTAACAAAAGAGGTGAAAGACCTCTACAATGAAAACTACAGAACACTAAAGAAATAAATTAAAGAAGACTTCAGAGATGGAAAGATCTCCCTTGCTCCTGGATAGGCAACTTAATAATGTCAAAATGTCCATACTACCAAAAGCATTGCATAGATTCAATGCAATTCCAATTAAAATCCCAATGTCTTTCCTTTTGAAAATAGAGAAAGCAATTATGAAATTTATTTGGAAAAATAAGAGGCCCAGAATAGCCAAAGAAATCCTTAGCAAGAAGAGTGAAGCAGGAGGCATCACAATACCAGACCTATAGTAACAAAAATGGCATGGTATTGGCATCAATATAGACAGGTAGACCAAAGGTACAGAATAGAAGACACAGAGACAAACTCACATAGATACAGTTATCTCATACTAGACAAAGGTGCCAAAAACATACATTGGAGAAAATGGTACTGAGAAAACTTGCAATCCATATGCAGCAAACTGAAATTAAATCCCTATTTCTCATCCTGCACAAAACTCAACTCAAAGTGGATCAAGGACCTAGGAATTAGACCAGAGACCCTGCACCTAACAGAACAAAAAGTAGACCCATATCTTCATCATGTCAGCTTATGGCCTGACTTCCTCAACAAGACTCCTAAAGCACAAGAAGTAAAATCAAGAATCAACAAATGTGATGGATTCCAACTAAAAAGCTTCTTCTCAGGAAAGGAAACAATCAAAAACATGAAGACAGAGCCTACAGAGTAGGTGAAAATCTTTACCACATGCACATCAGATAGAGTTCTAATCTCCAGGATATATAAAGAACTCAAAATACTTAACGCAAAACAAATAATCCAATCAATTAGTGGGCTAAAGGACTGAGCAGACACCTCACAGAATATATACAATTTATCAACAAATATATGGAAAAATGTTCAACATCTCTAGTAATTAGAGAAATGCAAATCAGTCCTACTCTAAGATATTATCTCACTCCAGTAGGAATGGCAATGATCAAGAATACAAGCAACAAAAAGTGTTGGTGAGGATGTGGGGAAAATGTACACTCATATGTTGCTGGTGGACCAACTGATTGGTGCAACCACTTTGGAAAGCAGTGCGGAGATTCCTCAGAAAACTTGGAATGGAACCACCATTTGACCCAGCTGTCCCACTCCTCAGTTTATACCCAAAGGACTTAATCAACATACACAGTGACACAGCCACATCAATGTTTATAGCAGCTCAATTCACAATAGGCTGAGCTATGGAACCAACCTAGATGCTCTTCAATAGATGAATTGGTCAAGAAACTGTGACACATATACATAATCGAGTACTACTCAGGCTTAAAGGAGAATAAAATTATGGCATCTGCAGGTGAATAGATGGGGTTGGAGAATATCATCCTAAGTGAGATAAGCCAATCCTCCCAAAACAAAGGCCAAATGTGTTCTCTGATATGTGGACGCTGATCCATAATGGGGTGGGGGAATGAATGGAAGTACTTTGGATTGGGCAGAGCAGAGTGAGGGGAGGGAAGGGGGAATGGGTGGGGGAAAAAAGTAATAAGATCACAGGTAACTGTTTTCACTTCTGGATTCTGTGTTACATTAAAAATATAATTTAAAATGATTATATATTTTTAATCAATATTGTTATTAAAAAAAAGATCTACCAACATGCCCCATCACAGAATTGTCAGTTTCTGACTTTCTGATTGAGAGCAAGTCTTTGCTTCTTTTAACTTTCCCCAAACGCCCTAACATAAACTCATATAATAAGTCTTTTCTGAAGAAGACGCATTCTGACTGAGAGGCTCAGACACTCAGAAATGTTCAGTCTCTCTGCTGCACTGAATAATGAACCCAGGTGTGCTCCAGGTGTGCTCCAGGTTGCTCCAGGTGTGCTGCTCCTGGTCTTTGCTACAGACACATGACTCACCTACATGCCCCAAGCACTGTGGCAGACTTTACAGCCCAGCATTGAGGGGGATCGTAGCTTCAGGTACAAGAGCATCCCAGCAAAACGGACCTTTCCTGGGTTGTTCATTGATGTTTCCCTGTGAGAACCTACCACATAGCAAGTCCTTAATAAGTATTTGTTGATAGAATGAACTAGCTTTCAGTCCACTGAAGTGGAATGTAAATCAGCCCACATCAGGGAGCGGGAAGGTGCAGTGTGCACGGTGAACACTAACTCTCACTTCCGATTGCATGCAGTGCCACAGGAGATGTGCGAGAATGTAGGATGATGGTGCTCTCTTCTGGAGTTGACACAAACACTCGCTCTTGATCCTTGCAATTAACTGCTTTTAGTCCCTCAATTCCTCAGCTCCTTCATACGTAAAAATAGTGCTTCAGTGCAGGGAAATTAAGCTCAGTTTTTTGCTGGAGGTACTGGGGATTGAACTCAGAGGCTCTAGACCACTGAGCATATTCCTCTCCCTTTTTTATATTTTATTAGAGACAGGGTCCCACTGAGTTCCTTAGGGCCTTGCTAAGTTGCTGAGACTGACTTTGAACTTGCAATCCTCCTGCCTCAGCCTCCTGAGCAGCTGGGATCACAGGCATGTGCCACTGCGTCCTGCTTAAGCTCTTTTTATGCAGCTCCAATCGTATTTTCCTAACCAGCATTTCTGACGACATGAGACTGTGTTGCTGAGCCCACTTTTCTTTGTACTTGAAATTACCTTTATGCCTTTCTTTGTTAGGTTAAAAAAAAGTCCTATTGGTAATTCTTCTGCCCCATATGCTTTCCCTTAAGAAGGATAAATCACTCCCACTTCCCTGAACTAAGGAAACACAGTCGTGCTTTTTCCACATCACTGAGCATGTCATACTACAGTGATTTGTGTGGGCAGTTTCTCAGACCCTGCTGTATAAGTTTCATATGGAAAGTAGCACCTCTGTCCCCCTTTCTCTTACAGTTTGGGGCCATGTTTGTGTCTTAGAGGTGATGAATAAGTTTATGGCTTCCCAGTTATTCTTGACTTCAACTCTGTGATCCACTTTCCTTCTCGAACATTTTGTGCTTCTCCCATTACATAGTAAAAGCCACACCTCTCTCCTGACATGAGGCTATATGAAATACTTTAATTGAATTTCAGTGATGTCTGCTCTTACTCCTTCCTCTGCATGAACAATGCCTCCATGAAATTGAAATCAGCACATTTAGTCATTTATCCCTTGTTTTTTCCCTCCCAGAATGCTTTTCCTCCTTTTCGCCTAGCTAAGTCCCTCTCCTTTTAAGCTCCTAAAGAAATGTTACTCCTTGTAACATTGATTGGTACACTTGCTGGTGTATTTCTGGGTACACTCATGCACAAGGTGGGTCCTGGACACCCAGGGCCTTGCACCTTAAGGCTACTCAAGACGTGGCCAATGACGACATTGACAGCAGTGAGCCCCACAGATACAGAAAAGGAGTTTCCAGCCAATTTTTTAAACCAAGACCTGCCCTCCCAAGAATGAGATAGAAAAGACAGAACAAGATGCTGACAGTCAAGCACAGTAGCCCCTGATGCTTATCAACCATGGTAGAGAGCACGGTGGTGGGAGGCAAGGCTGGGCTGGCTTCTCAAGAAGCAGGAAGGCGTGTGTGTCTGTGGGTTTTCTACTGGTTCATCATTTCCTAGCTGGATGCGAGAGTCTGGGCTTCAGTGTTGGAAATTTCATAGGTACACTTGGAACTAGCAGTTCTTCCAGGTAGATCTATTGTTCTTTTTTTAGCATTGTATCTGCAACCTCATAATGCTGTTCCTTCCCCTCTACTGAGAAACAATCCTTTAAAATACTGCTGGCCTCATTATCTTACATTATTTTGTACCAGATCTTCACAAAGTATGTCTATTTTCAGTCATTACTGAGCATGGTAGCCCATTTCCCACCTCTACCTGCCCCGCCACTATACAGCAATCTGCAGATCAGGGGGCGTGCTTCTCTGGAGAAGTAGTATCCCATTCCATAAATGCAAAATTTCTCTGGAATATCTTTGCACACCATTTTACTTAGATTTAAACTTGTTTCTTCTTATTTTTCTCTACTTTTAAAAGATTTAAAAATTTCCTGTAAGTTATATATTTGTCGTTTTGAACTCAGAATTTAATTTTTAAAGGGAAGGAGTTCAGTGAAAACAGCATTGCCTAAGACATCATGATTTCACAAGGAATGCAAACAAGGCGCAAGAACAAAGAGAAAAAGCCTGTGGTTTGCACTTCCGAAAGATGTCGTATGTGAATAAGTGCAACAATAAATGATGGGAAAAAGATTCGCCTGATGGAGGACTGGGGTAAGACTTCACAGAACACGTCTAGCTTCAACAGTGTGTTGATGAATTACTCAATTTTTGACAGACAGTGATTTAAAAGAGGGAAATTTTATATTCAAAGTTCAGAAAGTGAAGCTCAAGAAAATGAAAAAAGTGTTTTAAGAAAAAAACATTCCTGGTGTGTGTAAATTATTAGCCTATCAAATAGCATCCAATAAAATTTCCCTTTTCTTTGTCAGCATGCTTGTATAGCATTTATAAATTCTCTGGTGGTGCATGGAAAGTGGTGGGCCTTCACCTTCACTCCCACAGTTGCCAACACCTAGAGCTATCTACAGCCCTGTAGGGCCACCCATGATATTCCAGTGAATCATTCTATCCTTTATGTTATATATAATTATGCTTATGGACAACACTGTGTCCTCATTGCTCTTCCGGACAATCAAAACATGATAATGCTGATCACTTAGCTACCAACATCAGTTATGTTTGCTTTTCCTTTTTTTGTTCATAGGCTATCATCAGCCACTGTGGGAGACCGTCCCAGTAACAGCTCCCAGTGATTCCTGGACTCCTGCACCATGCACCAGTGCCTCGACTGTTCCAGGCAGTAACATGCTGTGCAGGTTTGTAGTGCGGGAGCAGGAGGGATATCACGGCACTTAGGTGTGCAGCCTAGTGTGGCGGCACGGGAAATCATCTAATGATGAGTTTCCTGGAGCGTATCCCCATGGTTAAAGAGTGGCGTGAGAGTATATATACATATGCATATATATTCATTCCACGGTACGTATAGCTAAATATATAATAAATGCAGTACAAACAAGTAAATATGAACAGAAAATTGTGAAAATAGGAAAGTGGCCAAAAAAATGAATAAAAGTATTTCATCCAAAGGAACAGTGATTTTAAATTCAAATGCCAATGGGAGTTTTCATCAGAAAAACAGAAGACAGTGAAGCACCGTTTTGCAGGGACCCAAAGAAATACATGTAAAACTCGCACTGGGAGTTTCCGGGTCACTATAAAGGTCTTGCTGTAAGAGGAGAGAGGGGTGGTGGCTGATGGTGTAGTGGTAGCGCTGCTCTGAGACATTATCCACCAGCACCAGGCAGGCTGAGAGTCCGGAGGTGGTGAGTGCTCAATGGAGGAGTCCCTGATTGGGTCGGACTGCAGTGACCCTCATATGCCCCTTGTGCTCAGTTGTTGCTGCAAGGAGCAGAGATCTGCAAGAAAGTGCAATGGATCCTGAATTTGTTGCAGCCAGAGGTTGAAAGCTAACTCCCTGACCTTGCCCCAAATTCTCTTAAGAGATATCTAAATAGCATATGCTCATCACAGAGAGATATATGAATTGAGGAACTGGTATCCTGTTATAGTATGCCAATTATTAAAGGAATGTATCCATGGCAAAAAATGCTCCCTTGATAATTATTTTAAGTACTATCATTTATCTAAATGCATATAACAAATTACTCCAAAATTTGTACTTAAAATGGCAATCATTTTACTTATTCATGGTTTTGTATCTTGGCAATTTGGACTAGGCCCAGCTGGGCAGTCTTCTGGTCCCACTTAGGATCAAGCACATGGCTGCAACCAGAAAGCTCTATGGTTCAGGTGCCTCACACTCATGTCTGATGAGTCTTTCTTGCTAGACCAGGTCACCAGCTGGTCTAGCTGGTCTAGCTGGTGACCTGATCTAGCTGGTGACCTGGTCTAGCCAGTGACCTGGTCTAGCTGCAGTGAGAAAGCATTCTCCCACTTCTCTCCCATCTGCTAATGTCTCACTGGCCAAAGCAGACCCATGGGCAAGTCCACAGTCAGTGAGGATGGATGACCCTGGTGCATGGTACAGGAGACCATGATGATTGAGGGCCGTTACTGTGACAATCTACCACAGCAGCTGATGATGTTTCAGGAATAAAAAAGGAAAAGCAAGTATATCTGATGTTTGCAGCTAAGTACTCAGCATTATTGTACTTTGATTGTCCAGAAGGACAGTAAGGATGCAGTGGTGTATTTTGAATATCAACATTGTAAGATATTATCATTATTTTATTGTGGAATTCCAGGTGTTGATTTTTTGCTACTATTATTTTATCTGCCCCTCAGTAAATGAAGTTTCTAAGTTTTTCAAGTATAACAGTATAAAAACTTAGTATCCAAGGAGGACAAAAGATTGAATCAAAGGGATTTGGGTAAGCTTCCTCAGGAGAGCCTCAGCCTGGACCTCACATTCTTAAAAGGAAGGCAAGAATTGGAAATATTAATATCTGGTTTTGCATCTGTCTTGTTGAGCTGAGCCCATCCTTTGACCTCCCATACCTCACTAAAACATCTATGAAAATTTGCTGAACCATTACATGTGTGTGGTGGCAGGGGGGAGGATCACCCCTCCAAAAAACCAGGGAAAGATACATCTTCCTTTTTGAAATGAATTTTCTATTGAGGCAGTGCAGGTGAGCTCATGATACACTGCTTGGAAAGGAAAGGTCCATCCTTGGAAACTAGTGGAAGGAGCCACATGGACTCTCATTAAACCCCCTGATGTACATAGAAGGCACTGGACAGTGGACAGAAAAATGGAATTTAGTGCAAAAAGAATCTTGACCATTTTTCCACATATTTTTATTGATGCATTATAATTATACATAATGGCGGGATTCATTGTTACATATTCATACATGCAGATGATATAACAACAGACTCTGCATATCAGAAAGGGAATTATACATCATCACAAATATGTGTGAACTCATATAATCATATAATTCACACTTTCATTTCCTACCTGGGACATAACTATTTTTTCTCCCCATTCTTGCTTCACCCAGTTTTGCTGCTGGTGTTAGTTTTATGGGTTTTGGTTTTTGGCTTCTTCTAAACTTCTTTTTCTCATTTCTCATGTTTCTAGGGACAAGTGATTTTAAAAAGCATTCAAATGAATATTTCATATTTGAATGTGTTTGAATAACACATGCCCTGAGCTAAGAGAATATTTCTCTACTAAATCATTCTACTCAAAATTATATGCATGCAGTATTTTATGTAAATATTTCAGCAATACTCCAAAATGGAAATGTTTTTCCAATCAGCCAGGTGAGAGCATTGCTAGACTATTCACAGTACCAGTGAAAATGAGAACAGAGATTTGACCCAGAAGCTTTCTAAGCACACAATCCAATCAACCCCACGATCAGTCAGAGAGTGAATTAGTTATGGATCTTTATTTTCATTTTAAAACTATGTTCACAATTTTAGACGCCAATACAGAGGATTCCACTATTTTCTCTATGTAAAACAGCCCCCCAAATTCTGAGTCAGGCCACCAAAATGAGATTTCAGGAAGAAGCTCAGTTTGTTTCCATGATCCACACATTTCCTTTAGGTTTATTCCTCCCTGATCCCTCTGCATCTCCTTCTGGTTTGACAACCAGAGTCTTTATTCCAGCGCAGAGCAGGGCCACCGTGGAATGCCAGGAGGGTTCTATGTACTCTGAAGTTAGCTAGCGTTAAGTGTGGACAAATTGATCTCAAGGGGAAGGGGTCCTAAAAACCACGATAGAATGACTGTCGGAGAAATAAACTGTTCAGTGACCTCCTCCAGCCAAATTGTGAGACTCTGGGCCACCATTCCCTGCAGCTGCAGGGAGGGAGTAATTGGCTCAGAGAGGAATCAATAACTCTAACCCAAATGCCAGCTCTATAGTATCTAGGCTGGAAAGGCGCCTCTGGGTATGCAAGAGAATAGACCAACAGGGGGGTGCAGAGGCAGGGATCAGGCCATGTCCACCCACCTGCTGGGCAGCCAGGGGCCTCCGCACCAGGGACGAGGGTGTTTGAGATGCTTTGCCTGCACCCACACAGCCAGGATATTGGAATGAGTCGTACAAATTGCCTTTCACATGCCATGTTTGTTCCTATGAAAATGTATCCCATGACAAGCCGGAGGACGAAACTCCAGATGAAATCTCTCTGTTGTTAAGAATGTTGTTTTAAGAAAATAAAATCAGGGGCCAGCAACATTTGCACACTTTTCCAGCCACTGCTGAATTGCCATCTGGCCCCCTTGGGCCTGTGTACGCAGCTGGAGAAGAGACACTGCTATAAATTATCCTACTTCCAGAGACGATGTGACAATTAAGTTACACATACTGAATTAGTCACACTTCTCTTCTCAATAATTTTTTTTTCTTCTATTTTCTCAGGACGTTGAAGCTGAAGATCACATGCATCACTGTTTGTTACTTTACTGGCTACCTGAAAATTGCACTAATTATAACCCACAATATACTCGTATTGTCTGTGAAACTTCATATCTAACAATGATAACAAATGCAACCAAGCAGCCAGGCTGATTAAAATGATTGTGAATTTCACCTTGGGCAAATGGCATACCTTTGGGTGCAGAATAGAGAATTTATCAAAAGTAATCATGCATAATATATTTTTGTAAAAGGATTAGCAATAGCTGCTGTTTTTTCTCTTAGGATGTGAAGCTGCCAGGAAATCACATGCATGACCCTTCAGATCCTGGAGCTGCTGCACCTGCTTAGTCTGATGCTGCTCGATGCACAACAGGTAAAGTAGTGATCAGCTCCTGCAGTCAGGATGGCAAATGAACAAAATAAATGGGCAAAACCCAGAATATTTTGGAATATAGCAGACGTGAGGAAATGTAAACCAAAAAAAAAAATGAAGTGAGGAAATTGGGGCATAATTTTGAATGGATGGCTGAGAAGGCTGCATCTGACTGAAGCAGAAAGTGATGGACAGGGCCTTGGAGGAGCAGGAGACAGCGGCCCCAGGCACACAAGCACATGTGAAGCCCAAAGCCATGAACTTGCCTGGACCTCTGTGCAGTCTCCTTGGCAGCCCGCATCTGCAGCGGGCACATCTGCTCTCCCACCCCCATGGGTCCCCTTGGGGTGCCCATGCTCTTCTCTGAGAGATGTATTCCTGTTTAGACCCTTGTTTTTCCAAATTCTTATTCCATAATAAGCATGATGGTTCTGCTTCACTGCACAAGCTCTGGTATTTATATAGTCTCATACCTCAGAATTCAAAAGTCACCAAAGTGCTGTGCAGCAGGAGGTTAATTCTAACAGGCCAGAGTTGTTTGGGTTGCATCTTTTGATACAGGACAGATGAGGCTGGACACCCCAGGAATTTTAAGGAAGCAGGTTTATTTAAGCTACAGTGGTCCAGAGGGGGGAATGCCTAGGAATCCATGATGAGTGTGGAAATTTCCTTAGATTTATACTCAGTTGGGTGCTTACATGACAGTGGGTGGGTGCATAACAGTTACTTTTTGTCCCTTATTCTTAGCTAGACAGGGGTTCCACAAGTTTTTACAGGAAAACAGAGAATGTATCATTAGCACAGCAACAAGCTTGACGGCAGACCCAGCTTTTAACAAGAGGAAGCTACAAATCACAGGAGAGAGCTCTGCGAAATTCCCACCGACATCCTTTGTAAGATCTTGTTGACAAGAAGTTTAATTATGGTGAGGGTCCCTGGAGAAGCTTCATTGTGGTAAGGATCTTTGGGGGAATACTTCACTTTGATGCCCTTGACCCTTGGAAGTGTTGTGCTGTAACCATGGATCCCAGGAGTTTGAGGGCAGTTTGCCATTGTTTATTGATAATGGTGAGATGATGGACCTACCAGAGAGCCCTCCATGGGTGTCAGGAGCTTAGCTGAGCTGGGAAAGAGAGGCAAGTTAAAGAGTCAACTCTTCAGTCACTGGCTGTGATGGTACAAGCAAGAGAGTCTAAAACATAGCCATGGCTGACTCCGGTGCCTCCATTTCTCCCAAAGGACAGCACACCAGCAGAGATGCGGGGGTCATCTCACTTCTCAAGAACCTAAACCAAATCTCTGACTCCCGAAGTGTGTGGGTAGGAGTGTGATGGGGAGTGAGAGGGAGGATTGGGAACCGGAAAATACTGACTGATTAATGAAGGTCCTCTAGGTCTGCCGTCCTCACCCTTGAAAGAAGTCTGAGGGACCTGGAAGGCCTCAGGTTATGGGAACTAGGGATGCGAATGTGCAAAGCATGGTCAGCTAGCCAGGGAGGCTTTGTCCAGAGACCACAGTGCACTGATGGCTGGTCACTGGCCAGGCCTGCTGTGGGAGGGCAGATGTCCCCATGCAGCCTGCCAGGTAAGGACTTGGTGACTGCCTATGGTCAGGCCTGACAAATCACACCTACCAACAGCACACAACAATGGTTCCTGATTCAGGAAAGAAAAGTGTATCTGAAAGGGTCGTGCAGAGGGAGGATAACCAGAACTTGAACCCAGCCTCTGGGATCTCCTGACTGTGTGGCACCCTTTCACTGCAATGTCCTTTCATTAATTCTGCCACAAAATTGAAACCTACAACTGAAATAAACTGAAAATAAATGTGCACAGTCATTGGACCCTGTGAGTCTTCTTTAGCAATTGAACTAAAAGTTTCAGTCCACATGATTGGATTCCTGTCCTTATTGCAAGTATGAATTCATCATAAAAGCAAATTCAACCCTCTCTTTCCTTTCTGCCTTCTGCCATGGGATGATGCAGAAAGAAGGTCCTTGCCAGATGTGGACGCCTGTACTTTGTACTTCCCAGCATCCTGAACTATGAGTCAAATAAATTTCTCTTCTTTATAAATTAACTAGCCTCTGGCATTCAGTCACAGCAGCACAGAACAAAGACACAGGTTCACATAGTAGACATAAACTGAAGACACAATACCAAAGTTAAAAAAAAAAGAAGAAGAAATCACATCTTAACATTAGTTATTTCTAAGTAAAGTTAAAAATCTCTTCAAAACTCACTCATCCAGGTTAGGAAATTTCTCAGTTGCTATCATATTTGACATGGGAGGTTTCTTCCCTCAAGTTGCATGAAAACCCCAGAGGCCTGGAAGACTAGGGACTGTGTCCTGAGCCCGTGGTGGGGCTGTGTTGATGGCAGGGGTCACTGTGGTGCACACAGTGTTATCACCAGCAGCACCAAGTGTCCTACCTCCCTTGGGCCCTGGAGACAGAGCATTCCAACAGCAGTCATTCCCCAGTGATGAGAGGCTGGGCCAGATCTTGGCAGTCACCTCCCCAGCCACAGGCTTCTACTAACTCATGCAAACCCATAATCAAGAGTGTGTGTGCAAGAGAGTCATGTTTTTCTTTCCCCCACTTTATTGGGAAAAAAACATCAAAATTCACGTTTTTGCACCTCTCCACCTCTCTCTGTCCATGTCATCGTCACTTCATCTTCCACAGTCCTTGGAGCCCTCCCCTTCCTTGGATGATCCATACTGATGACCCTCGGGTTCATGAAATACAAAAACTACTGAGTTGCCTCCCACCTGCACTGTCCTCCCCTCATGTGCCCGAAGTCTCAGAAGGAATTCAATACCTTTTAAACTAAGGCTGCTCAGTTATTTCCATCCTTACAAAAGAAATCGTTAAGAAACCATTTTCCACACCTCCTATTAAGTTGGAGGCCTCAGGTGGCAGAATAATCATGAACCTGGGACGGAGCTTGGACATCAGCCATGCTTCTCACTGGGTTCCCCTCTGCTGACTCTATTATATGGTGTTTCAAAGGTTCTGAATAGATTGTTCCAGAGTTTCTGGAGCTAAAAAAAAATTATAGACACGGCCGTCTGTAGCTGCAGGGTTTTCATAGTCTTTGAGCCCAGCACCCATGTGCGCTGGCACCAAATCCCCATCCCAACCAAACCCCCTCAAGAAATAACCAAAGCAACACAATTGTTTTTAACAATTTCCTTAGGATTTACAAGGGTTTGTTTGAAATGGTGATAGCATATATCTTGTGAAATGCATTCTTTCAGTTTTTCACAATGACTTTTCAAATTTCAGTTTAAACGTATCACAGTATTTTTCTGTTATTTAAATCAACTTTGGCAGAATAATGTCTCCCAAAGATGGAGGGTCCCAATCTCAGCATCATGTCAATATTTCTTTTTACGGCAAAGGCTTTATAGTTGTAATGAAGTTAAGGATCTTGACATTGAGAGTTTTTTGCATTTCTGGGGGTGGGGGGCATATGTGATTGCAGATATATTTATAAGAAAAAGTCAGAGGGAGGCCAGATCACGTACAGAGAAGGAAATGTGCAGACAAAGCATGTGGGGATGCTAGCCTTGAGACTGGAGTGACGTGGCGTCAAGTCAAGCAGTGCCAGCCCCATATAGGATGGAAGAGGCCTGGAGCGGGTGGTCCCTACAGCCTCCTGGGGTTACACCCTGAAACACAATATGGACTGGCCCAATGATGAGGATTTTGGATTTCCACTCTCCAGATATTGGAAAGAGTGAAATTTCTTTGTTTTAATTCACCAAGCTTGTGGTAATTTGCTAAAGCAGCCACAGGAAATGAATCCAGTGATCAAAATGCCATCTGAGGAGGAGACGAGCTTTAAAACGTTGTCATTGGAAGGTGAAAAGTTGGAGGCAGGAAGGAAAGATTAAAACTAAGGTCTCATTTTCCACATCTTCACTCTTCTTCGCCCTACTTATAAGCTCGAGAATCTTTCTTAAAATAGAAGCTGGCATGAGTTGAGGGCTGACAGTGCAGCCCATCCCATAAGTTTGCTCTGCAAGTATTACCTTGTTTTATGCCCCATGGTAAAACTACAAGGTGCATGATTTTTCTCACTTTGCTTGAGAGGAAATGAGCTCCGACAGAGTGAATGCATTGCTCAGGCCCTTCCCAAAGACCATTTTATGGGATCTGTGTCAAGGGCTTATGTTATTATCCCCAGAGTGACTTTTATTTCATGGTCATACCTTGTAGTTATGAAAATGGACTTCCTCTTAGTGCTGCCTCACACTAAGGCCATGAAGAGCCTTAATGAGGAGGGCTCTTGACCTCTGCTGACAACTATTCCCAAGAACTGTTTTGAATAAAGGTGTTTTTACATTTAATGATGTTAAACTTAAAATGTTGGTTACAGGAATAAAATAGTAAATAAAAAATGAAATGTGAAATTCCTATGGGAATTGGATTGAAAAACATTTGAAGAAATATTTTTACAAACTTGAGTAAATAAAGAGATGAACCAGATTTCTTATGGGAAAAAAAATAAGTAGACATGCGACTTTTTCAAAGATCATATATGCTCATAATATAACAGCATTTAAAAAATGTACTGGAATGTATTGTGAAAAACTACAAGCTGACCACAAAGTTGAACTTGAAAAAGAAACAGAGGACCTAGAATATTTTGTGAATGATCAATAATTGTGGATGAGTACAGATTAAAATAACATTAAAATTTACCACAAAAAATTGGTTGCTGATGCTTAAATAGACAAAATGGAGGAACAGAAAAAAAGTCCAAAAGCAAACTCAAGTGCATTTAACAGATTAATTTATAACAAAGTTGTCATCTTCAATGAGGAAGAAAGTGGGTGAATTAGGTAATAAAGAGCCCTAGCACAATTGGTTGTGTATTTGAAGGAAAAAAAAATGAAATTAGAAATCTGTTTCATGACATTGTCTTAAATAAAATGCATGATGTGTTAAATAAACAGCCATAAAACAGAACTGAAGGAAACCTGCCTCTTACCTGTGAGCAACACAAGCGTCCAATAAAGGACAGTCACTTTGGGCCACCTTTGCGCACATCCCCATGGGGCCTGCCTAGCCCTGGGCTCTGGTGCTCCTCTTGGGCTCTGCTTTCTGTCTTGACCACAGGTTCCTCCACAGCTTCTCTACCCCACTGACTGCCTAATGCCTGTCTCCCCATGCGGGTCTCTCAGCGCCACCCACAAAACCCAACTGCCCACTCTTTGGATCCAATTGGCTTTCTGATCAACATTTCTAAATGTTGCCAAATTACATTTGCCTCCCAACTCCATCCCCTCCCAGAAGTCTTGTTGGCTACACCTCCCCAGCGTGTTCCAAGCCTGGCCTCTCTCACCATCTCCATCACTACCCTCCTGGTCAAATTCTTACTTCTCCCTGCCTGAGTATCTTCAGGAGTCCTCTGTGTGCTTTCCCGTTTCCATCCTATCACCCTGCAGTCTATGTCGATACTCCTTTAAAAGGAATCATTTTTTAAATCAGAGATGCCAGTCTTCTGTTTACCATGTACCAAGTGGCTTGCAAATGAAGCTAGAAGACCACAGAGTTTACTTAGCATAATCCTCAAAGTCCTATGTGATCCTGCCCCTGCCTCCCCTGCTGCCTAGTGCTGCCCCACTCCTTCCACCCCAACATCATTAAATGTCACCTAACCAGTCGCACAAGCTAGCTTTCCCCTTTCTCAGATCCACCCAGCTTGTTCCTCCTGTGTTGACTGTTCTCTTCCTGAAATGCAATGTCACATCACAGGCTGCCTCCTTCTTCCCTTCTCAGGAGTAAACTCATATTGTAGAGAAAAACATGATTTCTGAAAAATTCACAAAATCTCCAAATTCTATGTCAACTATCATTATAAAAATTAAGGCAAGTAGATAGCTCAGGAAAAATATTTACAAATGTAAGAAATGAATTATAGGTTTAGTATGTAATTATCTTACAATTAGAAAATGATTAGCTTCAAGGGAAAAGAACTGTCAAAGGAAAAATTAACCAATTCACAGAGGAGTAAATACAAGTGGCCACCAAAATATAGACAAAATCAAACTGTTAGAAGTAGTTGATGTTCCAGCTAGGAAACACTACTTCCTCTTTGTCAAATCAACAATAACTCTACATTCTTTCATTAGTCATAGCCCATCGGATGGGCAAATATTCCACCTACATGTTATCTGTTGCTGAGGAATCTCACACTGCCTATCTTGAAGAGAATCCCATTCATTCTTACTCCTCCTACAAATTCATTACATACCTTGATCTCAGACACAGTTTATGTGATGACAATTTGTTAAGGAAAAACGATTGAAAATGCTCCTGCAGTTAACTATACATGTAATAGCCAGTTGAGCAAAACTGACATTAAGTGGATGAAAACATAAATAAGAAAATGTGTATAGAGAGAAGAGAAATGCTGACAGAGAGAAGGTGATGTCAGCAGCTACCTTAAACTAATGGCCAAGGGTAGGCTCCCAGAAGGAGTGCTGTTTAGACTGACAAGGTGGGTAAGGAAACAGGCAGGTAGTACAGTTTTGCAAGGACGGGGAGAACCTTCTGCTCAGAGACTTCCCATGCAGGTGTCTTGTATGGTGTAAAAGTCGACGAGTTCATGAAGAACAAGGAAACTGATGTGAGTGACAGGTTGGCTGATGATAACGACATCAGAGACTTAACAGGATGCCAGTTATAGGGCTTTGTACCAGGAAAGAAAACCACGTTTTATGCTGGATTAAATGAGAAGAAATTGGGAGGTTTAAGCAGTAGAATAATATGATTTTTTATGCTTTCTAAGGATGACAACAACTGCATTGCGGTGAATTGGCACATCATGGGGTGAGGCTGGGGGAGGACGAAAGCAACCCAGCCCCTCAGGAAGCTGGCCTAGCGACCCAGGGAGGGTGGTGGTGAGGCAGTGCCTAAAAGTAGGTGTGGTTAGAGAATGTTGTGAAGGTAGTTTATGGGGTGCGGCAATAGATTTATGGGGAGAGGAAGAAAGCATCAAGAAAATACCTAGACTTTTGGCTAGAAAAATTGCTCAGAGAGAGCGGGATGAATTCCACTGGAGAGAGGACAGGCTGGCAGCAAGGCTAGCAGATGCTGATGTGGGGAGACGGCCAAGCATGTGGACCAGGGCATGTTCGGGACCTTGCCAGCATGGTCAGCACAGAGTCTTCCCTGCTGCCGGGATGGTGCCTAATTGCACAAAATGAAGACATCAGTCCAAGGAGACGGGAGGGTGGGGAAAACTCATCTGAGTTTACCTTGAGTTAAGAAGTCGTCACGTTTTCCACCATGAGACAAATGTACAGAAGCTGAGCAGTAGAAAACTACTAAGTTGACCTCTTGTTTAATTGCCATGCCAAGTACAAACCTGGAGGAAGAGTTTTCCGCTGAGACTCATTCACTCTGTGCCCTGCAGCAGGTTGGCATGTTTATAGGTAGTCGTGTCTTAGTCCTTGCCAAAGGCAACCCACAATTATCCTCGCTTTTCAGTGGGAATACCAAGTCACAGGATGACATTATTGCTAGAAGTTACTCAGTTTGAATTGAGCATGCCACTATTAGCACTAAGGGAAGACTGAATTGAAACTTCACCTCGTTTAGCCCTGTGCGAAATCTCCACACGGCCTCTCCCTGCCATCTCCTATTGGGGAAATGAATCTGCTTGAGCAGGTGGAAAGTTTTATTTCCAACCATACTACCCCTCGGGGTTCAGGAACATTCTGCTTCTAACAGCAGGGCGCTTTCTGGAAAGCAATCACACTCATTTTCTGCAGAAGAGAGAAAAATCGTTATTTTTTGCTCACGAGCATTTAAAAGTTGAAACACTGAAACTCCTAGTGTGGGTTCCCCTCACCCCTTTTTTTCCCCATTTTTATTCTCAGATGACAGCTTGGTTTTCAAAACACTGAAGAAACTAGAAGAAACATTCCATAGTTCTGTCAATCATCAACCCATCCACCCATACCTGGATCCAGCACCCAACTTCCAGTGTCTGAGAGGTGTGTGGCTTAAGGAGAGAAAAGGGAGTTAACAGCCTCTGAAATGGACTAAGGGGATTGAGTGTGAGTGATTGTATCTTGTGTGGGTGGCAATAGTGTGTGTGTGTGGTGTGTGGCACGTGGTGTTAGGAGAGGGTAAGAGCAGTTGGTGACATTAAAACCTTATTTGAGGTGCTGTGAACTTCAAGTGAGCCCAGTCACTCTGGTTGAATGCACTACTCTGGATATTCTCAACTGCACAGCTGCATGCAGTGTAGACCAGCACTTCCATTTAGCCAGGGCTAGGGTTGAGTCCAGTGAATAGGAGGGAAAGAAATGGGAACAAAGAATTGAGTATAATTTCACAGTCTTGATTATAAAAGTTGTCTCTGTCATTTCTAAGCCTACCCCATTCCGTAGCCAATAAGGTCCCCTCTCCAGGTCCTATCTCTGGGTCTGCAGACACCCTGGCTCCATGCTATGCTGTAAGCATGACGGGCTCATTCTCACCTCAGGACTTTTGCACTTCCTATTCCCTCTGCCTCTATCTCTGTGGCTCCGTCCCCTCCATCTCCTCCTTCAAGTCCTCACTCAGGTGTTCCATGCTTCTGAGGCATTTTCTAGACACTCCACATAAAATCCATCCCTCCTGACTTTCCAAATCTCTGCTTTACTTGTCCTGTGAGGTTTATCACCTGACTAATTTGACTAATTTGGTTTTCTTGTCATCTTGTTTATCCTGCTGATCTGCTTATTTTGAACGTAAGCTCAACGACAGCAGAGATATTTGTCTTTCCCTGCCTGAGAGATCCTCAGTCCCTGGGATAGTCCTCAACACTCTTTTTCCTCCACATTCTCTTGGCTCCACATGGATATTTAATAAGTCAGTAATATTGGCTGGAGAGATGAATGGGCATATGGATGGAATTTAAGCTGAGTAGGGGGAAGACATGAGAGGGGAAGGACAGTGAAAAGTGAGAAGAATAGGGACTTGGAAGCCCTCTAGGAGCTAAGATTTCTGACTTTTGAGGTATCAGAGGGATTGGATGGGAAAAGATGGAGGGGATGATGAGAGTGGGAGGCAGTTACAGGTAACCATGAGATTCCTACGATATGATGAGGGGAACGAGGGTGAGAAGCACAGCTCCTTAGGGAAGAGGAGGCCAGGAGGACACATTCATGACTACAGAAATCACCAACGATTAGGACAGGAATAGACGTGGGCAGATGACAGTGAGATGGGAACTCACAGCTTCAGAGAGGAGGGGTTTGGGGTCAACTGAGACTGCTCTAGCAAGGGAGGATGAGATCAAGAGCTTTGAGAATGAGCTTTTATGGCTTGGAGGTGGCCATGTGTAGAGCAGAAAGATGTAGAAGGGAAAAGGTCCACTGTCAAGAGGCTGTGGGAAAGCCACATCTGCCCGTGTCACTAGGGCCTCTCTCCAGGTGGCATATGACCTGGGATGGCTTGCAATTTCTTTTTTCCCACTGTATAGAGAGACTCATACTTGAGATGATGTCGTTAGAGATGGTTCACATAAAACCCCAAACCCTAACTGCCTCAGGCCTGTGTAATAGTTTCTTTTTTAAAAATTTTTAATTTGTTCTAATTAGTTGTCCATGACAGTAGAACACATTTTTATGTTTTGATATATCATACATACAGGGAGTGTAATCTCTCATCTTTCTGATTATACATATTGAGGATCACATCGGTCATGCGTCATATATGTACATGAGGTAATGATGTCTTTTTCACTCTACTACCATTCCTACCCCATATCCTCTCCCCGCTTTCACTCCCCTCTACGTAATCTAAAGTAACTCTATTCTTCCCTAGCGACCCCCCATTATGAATGTCAGAGAAAACATTTGGCCTTTGGTTTATTGGGTTTAGCTTATTTCACTTAGCATGATATTCTCTAACTCCGTCCATTTACCAGCAAATGCCATAATTTCATTCTTCTTTAAAGCTGAGTAATGTTCTATCATATATATGATATATATATATATATATAATATATATATACATCACATTTTCTTTATTCGTTCATCTGTTGAAGGGCATCTAGGTTGGTTCCTTAGCTCAGCTATTGTGAATTGAGCTGCTATAAACATTGATGTAGCTATGTCACTGTAGTATGTTGATTTTAAGTTCTTTGGGTATAAACTGAGGAGTGGGATAACTGAGTCAAGTGGTGGTTCCATTTCAAGTTTTCTGAAGACTCTCTATACTGATTCCCATAATGAATGCACCATTTTGCACTCCCACCAGCAATGTATGAATGTACCTTCTCCCCGACATCCTCATCAACACTTAGTGTTGCTTGTATTCTTGATAATTGCCATGCTGATTGGAGTGAGGTAAAATCTTAGAGTAGTTTTGATTTGCATTTCTCTAACTGCTAGAGATGTTGAACATTTTTTCAGCTATTTGTTGATCAATTGTGTTTATTTTTCTGGGAAGTGTCTGTTGAGTTCCTTAGCCCATTTATTGATTGGGTTAGTTGTTTTCTTGGTGTTAAGTTCTTTGAGTTCTTTATACATCTTAGAGATTAATGCTTTATCTGAGGTGCATGTGGTAAAGATTTTCTCCCAATCTGTAGACTCTGATGGTTTACTCTTTAAGTTTGTAAAAAGGAAATATATGTATATATATCATATACATACTATATATTATACATTATATATAGAAGTTCATAAAATATATATATGTAAATGTTTATATGGAGTAGTTTCCACATTTCCAAGAGTTAATATGCTGAATACTCATTATTTTTACTCAGAAGAGGACCCACAAAACACACAGCTGAAATAACCACTGGAACTTGATGTCAGAGCTTCCCATTTTTCTTTACTAAATGCAGACCTTGGAGCAGCGGGTGCAATCGCCTGGCAGGAGGTGCGGGTTCCACTGCAGCAGTTCTGTACACCACTTCCCCTCCGCTTCCACCTTTGTCCTCACATGAAGTTGCCTTGGGGCAATTAAATGTTGTGGTCCTCACTGGGCTCTCTGGAGGGCTGTCAGAAGGCCCCACACTATCCTGTGTCCTGTGACACCATGCTGACTCCTTCCATTGGTGCTTCATGGCTTTCAGATTGGAAAAGACCCAAGGCCATTACCAACTTCCACCCAGAGGAGCTCACTCCAAGGACACCTCCTGGTCCACTACCTTCTGTTACATAGATCCTAGGGCATCCCTTCCTTCACCCTGGCTCCATTACCACCCAATAAAATTACATTAAAAGTTTAATTGAGCTCTAACATTAATTAAAAGATACTGAGGTCTGCTCCCTGCATTTCAGGCAGAAGGACATAACAATTCCACAATTATGCCAGCAATTAAATAGATATTGAATCAATATGTGTAATGAGTATGCAGTGTCTTATAATTAAAATGGTTTTTAAATACACTCTCATTCTGCCACCAATCTAATTGAAACTTTTTACCTACATTTAGAATATAGATTTAACACTGGATACCAATTCTTGTTTTCCTGCTCATTAACTTAAACAACAACAAAGATATTTAGCATGCATAGCACGTAATGCAGGAGATCAAGTGTAATGAAAATTGTCATTTACCAGTGGGAGAAGCTTGTCCTTTCTCCTTTTAGCCTCACCTGCTCCAGATACTTGGTATAATTTGAAGCCATGAAAGAGACAAACATGTTGACTAGACTGAGGCTGGGAGAAATCATTTGCAATGTTAATGAAGTACCATTCCTTCATCTGCTTTCTGCCAAATAGAAGTTTCTTCAGATTTTATTTTAAAAAGTGTTGTGCTTGAGGCTTTTATCTACTTTAAGTGTGTTTTTCTTCCCAAATATGCGGTATGGATGTTTTCACCAAAGAATGATAGGGTTGAGATGATGAAATGAAGACAAAATGTAAAAATCAGCTCCTCGCCTCCAGATGGTACTTGGTTTGCTGGTTCCGATGCTGGTAACTGAGGAAGGTCAGATTCTTCCTGTCATTCTAACAGTAATGATGTGCAGCCCCTTGACAGCCAGGCTGATCATTGTTCCTCCTCTGCTGGATAATGAAATGGTTTGAATGTTTAAAAAGCTTTATTGAGATAAAATCTAAGTTCCAAATTTACATGTGTTTAATAGACAGGTTTGTATATATGCACATATCCATGCATACATGACCATGACCAAGGTGGCAGACATATCTCTCATCTCTCCAAAGTGTGTGTGTGTGTTAAGAACATGACCATGAATTAGTACGAATTAGAGATTTATATTAAATATAAACTCAAGGATCTGCAATGTCTTAGACTAGGGAAGACACTGCATACCTGTGATCAAGTGCAAGGTCTTCCTGAACAAAAGGGAAAAATAACCCCGTGATGGACAGGAAGACTGTGACTCTCAGGGCAAGGGTTAGTGTGTATCCGCAGCAGCACTGGAGAATTCCTGGGTACTTATTGATCCCTAAGACTGCCCTTGAGAGAAACTGTCACATAGCAGAAGAATTTCCAGGAGCCTGGAAATGAAGTGACCCTTCCGGACTAAAGCAGGAAAGGGTGCCTGCCACTCACTGCCTGGAGAACAGAGTGGTGTTGCCTGGAGGATGTGCCAGGTGAGCTAGATCGTCTGGTATGTCTAAAAATTCCCTGTTAGAGAGCTTGGTAGACTCACAGGTAAGTCTAAGAGACTAAGTACGGGTACCTGTCTTCTGAGTTTTCATACATGTATTGAAAATGTTTCTGGGTCAGGTAGTTATGTATAAAGAGAACAGATTTGCAGACAGATTTCTCAGGCTCATCTGCAATTCACCCACTCAGCATTTCTGTATGAGCTTTGAGAAACTCATTGATGGGTTTTCCTTGCCTCCACGCATTTATCAGTAAATTAAGGAAAGATTAACTTCCTATTCCTCCTCACCAGAAGGGCAGATAAGCCAGAGTCCTGCTTTGCTCAATATTCTGGTAGGACCTGACGTGGGCTTGGGTGGATGGCCACCTAAGGGAAACGGGGTGCTGAGCCTGTAGCACTAGGCTGGCAGGAGTTAGATGTCCTGTAAGCAATTGCAGACTTCCTCCTAAGGGGCAAAGTACTGGGGAGGAGTGTCTTAGTCCACGTGGGATGCTGTAACAAGATATCTTAGATGGGGTAATTTATAAACAATGGAAATGCATCCCTCAGAGTTCTGAGGCCTGGGAAGTCCCAGATCAAGGCATGCCAGTTTTGGTGTCTGGTGAGGGCCCGATTCTCATTGGTGGTACCTTTTGTGTCTTCACACGGCAGAAGGAACACATGAGCTGCCTTGGGCTTCCTTTAGAAGGGCTCTAGTCCCACTCTCAAGGACCCGCCCTGGTCTTGTCATCTCCCAAACACCTCACCTCTTAATGCCAATGCATTGGCCACTGGACTTCAGTATGAGAGCTTTGGAAGGTCACAAGCATTCACCCCATGGTATCAAGGGAGGACCCACTTCATCCAACAGCAGCAGAACTTCCACATAGAAGAGTTTCTTATAGGTGTTGACCAAGACTGCCTTGACCCTGACCACCTGCTCACTCTACCCTTGCAGAATCTGGCTGACCTAATCTCAGAGGTCTCTCCCCTACCTTTCCTTGCAGCATTGACCTTAGAAAAGGCGTCATTGTAAGTTCTTTCTCTGCCCTTTGAGATTTAAGCTTTTGTGAAACCTCTTCCCAGTTTTACATGCAGGACTATCTTTCTTAAGACTCGGCAGCCATACATTTTTGAAATGTAACCATCAAGCCTGCTGATGCCCTATGTCCAACCCTGCAGGAAGGCAGGGGTCCAGTTTTAGGAGGTGCCTCCTTCTAAGTGGTGAAATGACCTCTGGCAACAACCGTAGGAAAAGCTCGCTTTTCCCTAGAGTGAAGTCAATAGCACAGAGGGGCTAAGAACTCCCTCCTCTACCCCAGCTCCTAAAACTCTCCTGTCCTTTGCTTCAGTGAACCTTGAAGGGTATGGAAGACCACAACCCCCAGGGGGAAAAGGAGAACAATGGGTCCCAGGGAGAGAAGCAGGACCATGGGCTCTGGATTTTCACAATCTTTCCCCGACTGCCCAACTGACACATTCTGCTGTGACTTGGTGTCACGAAACCCTATAAAACTCAGACCCTGTTGTAACCAGTTGCCATTTTCACTCTTGAAAATGTTTCCCTCCAGCGCTTAATAAAGTACCATTGATCTGTTAAGGTCTGTCTCTGTTTCTTTTCTCTTTCCCTTTCATTTGGTGCCAAAACTCATGGACTTTGGGGCTCTTTACCTCTCCACATCCTCATGAATCTCCACTGCTCTTTCATACTTCCCGTTTCTCTCTCTCTCTCTCTCTCTCTCTCTCTCTCTCTCTCCACCTTATACTCAATAAGGTCAGTAACAATCATGTTAAACAGTGATGAGATCTGGAAAGGGACCATTGATTGTCCAGCACTTCTGTGGCTCTCTGAGGCTGGGGCAGCCCCCAGCCATGACTACCATGGCTGGATTCCTGGACTGTCTGCTTTTTCTTTCCTTCTTCCTTTCCACCGTATACAAAGAGACCCTTCACACTCTCTGAGTCCACTTCGACTATTCAATGGCCAATTCATGACCTGAAACTGTCCCCATTATTGGGTCAGGTTTTTGTGGCATCATTGCTCCATGGAGAGAGCAAGGACCTGTGTCAGGTCCTTTATGGTGCTCGAGGCCCCCTCCTTCTACCCCTCTCCTCTCTAATTCCTCCCTTCTCTTACACACTTAGACCTCCAGACCAGAGGCTGCTTTTAGCCATTTTGTTTCTACATGCATCACCAGCCTCCTCTTTCTTCAGAGAGGTAAGGTCCCTTCCAGTCTCTCAGAGATGCCCTTCCGGAGACCCCTGCCTTTTGACATGTCTGGACCCCGGGGTCCTCCATGATTGGGATTACAGAAGGGGACACCCTCTCATTCTCTGCTGAAACTCTGTCTGGTGACGGGAGACATCAAAGACACTTTGATCTCAGTCACCACCCCAGGCAAACCTCTCCAACATGGGGCTCAGTCCATCTCACAGGACTCCCCCTTAGGTTGTCTCAGAAATAATTTTAAGAACCTCCACCTCAGTAGGCTTCGTACTCAGATTTGGCTGCAATAAAAATTAGACAACCTAAGTCAGTATTCCAGAATTCAGGACTTTTGAACCACAAATTCTCCAGGATTTAGACAATTTTTTTCCAACAAAATGGCAAATGCCCTGAGGTTTCTTACCTCCAAGCTTTCTGTTACCTTCACTCATGGTCCTCAGTATGACAACTCTGCTCTGCTCTACCATTAATTCTCACTGACTCCCCGCTCCATAAGTCCCCGAGATCAGGTCCTGACCCCAAGCCCTCTTCTTCATTTAAAGTCCAGAGGTGGGTTGGGTTCCCCTTCGCACAGGTGTTGGGAATGTTGGCCCTGACTTGCCTCAGTTTATTTCCTGTGGGAGAAATTTGATGCAGGGACAGAGGAAGGCTTGAGACAACTGAAGGCAGCTGGCCAGGGCCACTCCCTGGTGCTGCATGAAGGTCTCATGCACTGTGTCTGACCCTGACGTCTCTCAGGGGTACTGAATATTGACCCCTATCTGCCTCTGTTTCTGATTGCTTCTACCCCAATTCTGTCCATAGTGTTTGCCTCTTACACAGGGACCCATTATGAGAGGTTCTCAAGCTAGAGCTTCCCTAGCTTGAAAATTAGACTACCTCTCTAGGCTGTCATAAGACACATGTTCTTCTGTACTCAACTCATCTGGCAGGAAAAATACCAAAACAATTGGTCTCACTTAATTGAAGTAAAACTACCCCTCATCTATCCCAGTTCAGGAATCTAAATTATTTATTTTCTCTAGTGGAAATATCACCCAGAGCCCCAACAGACTCAAAACAGCAGATTCCCTGACTTCTTAGCTTCTGCCAGATCTCTAGGGCTCCCTGGTTCAGAGCTTGCCCAGGTGACTGCCCAAAACTGGTTTGAGACCAAAAGGAAAAAAGTGTCACTTTTAAATCCAAGCCACTTGTGGGACCTAAATGGCTGACTCTCTTATCTCCTCTTGGAAATCTACCATGCTGCTTTCTTAACAAGTTCCTCCTCAACAGGACACCACAGGGAGGGAAGATGGAATGATCTCCTGTATACACGTCTCCTTGAGAATCTTCACCTAACGCTTCTGGGGCTCTCTCCTTCTTTCAGTATTGGAACTGACTCATTAATCCCTTCCTCATTCACTGCCCCAGAAGAAGCAGATGAAGTCCCCTTACAGACCCCCAGTTCCCTCTGCTCCCTTATCCCACCCTTCCTCAAACCCCACACCCATGCTCCCCTTCCCCTTGCCATCACCTCCTCTTACACGATCTAAAACTCTTCCAATGAAACACATGCTCCCTCTCTGTGAGGTGGCAGGGGCTAAAGGGGCAGTCTGAGTTCATGGTTCCTTTTCTGTGACACATATATCCCTAACTGAGGACAGATTAGGCTTGTTTTCTCAATATCCCACTAAGATTAGAAAGGAGTTTATGCGTCTGACTCAAGCCTGTCCCGAACTGGGGCAGGCGTTTACTATATTCTCACTTCCACCCTGACTCCTGATGAACGTGCCGGTATCTGGCAAGCAGCTAGAGGACACGCCGACCTCCTCCATGCCCCACACCCCCACATTACTCCTGAAGCAGATATGCCTTCCCTATGGCTGAACCTAATTGGACATACCGACCTCAAGACTCTGGGGTCACTAGACTCCAACACATGATTACTTGCCTCCTTGAGGACATGACAAAAAATTCTCATACCCAGGTTAATTCTGACAAGATCAGGGAAATCACCCAAGGCCCTGATGAAAATCCTGCCCTCTTTTAGGCTTAACTTTCTGGGGCTCTTACCAAATATACTACCCTAGACCTCAGTCCTCCCACTGGTACTCACTTTCTCCATGTCCAATTTATTGGCATTTCTGCACCTGATATCCATAAAAAACTTAGTTATAGAAGGGTCCTGACACTCCTGAGCTGCAACTTCTAGATGCTGCTTTCAAAGTCCTTAACAATTGAAAAAATGTCCAAAAAAGAGAAAGAAAAACATCCAAACCTAAATATCAACTTCTGACCTCAGTCATCCATAATCCTAAAAAAGCACCTGCTGGTTGTGGCCCCTCCAGACCCTCTAACACACCTCCTGGGGCCTATTTCCAATGTGGGCAGACAGGACACTGGGCAAAAGCCTGCCCTAACCTGAGGAGCCTCACCAAACCCTGTCCCATCTTCAGACAATCAGGACACCGGAAGGCCTACCCCAGGGAAGGACACCCTTCCCCTCAGTACAACCAGCTTCCCAAGCCCCACACCCTGAATTACTGGAATGAGGAGGCCCAGACTCCATTGCCCCCATCACCTCAGGCTACAAGTCTGAGGAGCCTGGGTTACAGGGATGATGAATGCCCAGGTAATTTCTTTTGTGATCAACCCTGGGGCAAGTCTTTCCCTTCCAAAACAATGGCAAGGACCTACTTCCAAAGCAAATGCCCCTATGATGGGAGTCTTTGGAACCCCTGTGCATCCACTAAAGACACCTCACTCTGCTCTTCTGCACGTTTGGATTCCTCTCACTAGCCCATTCTTTTATTGTCATGCCACATTGTCCCACCCCCCACATTGGGCTGAGATCTCCTCCACAAATTAAAAGCCTCTGTCAGTATTCTTCTTTTAAGGTATATCAAAATGTACAAATGCATTCTGTCATGTACAACAAATTACAACAAATTTTAAAAGTTAATTAAAAATTAAAAAATAAAAATAAAAGACAGAGGGAAAAAAAAGATCTACTACCATTTTTTATAATATATTCCATATATTCCAGCCTGGACCTGGTATCTGAGTCCCTCAAGTCTCTTGACCATTCCTTGCTTGCTGGGGTCAACCCCACTGTCTGGGACAGCCCAACATTGTCTCTCAGCCCGACATTGCTAAACACCATCCCCTTAATTAAATCCAACTAAGAGACCCCACTCATTCTGTCACCCTTTCCCAGTGTCCTGTTACTTCCTCAACCCTCAAGGGTTAGAAGTCCATTATCTCCTGTGTATTATAGGCTCATCTCACACCAACCCACTCCCCTCACAACTCCCCCATCCTCTGAATAAAAAGTGCCCAGTGGGGCTGGGGCTGGGGCTCAGTGGTAAAGCGCTTGCCTCTTGTGCATGGGGCACTGGGTTCGATTCTCAGCACCACATAAATAAATAAAATAAAGACATTGTGTCCATCTACAACTAAAAAAAAAAAAAAAAAAAAGAAACAAAAAGCAAGCAAACAAACAAACAAAAAGTACCCAATGGCCAATTCCTGCCAGTGCAGGACCTCAGAAAGTCAATGAGGCAATTACCCCCACCTATCCTGTAGTACCCACCCCTACCCCTTCTGTCTCCTCCCCCTCCTCCACCATCCACTTGTCAGTGCTGGACCTGAAGGATGCCTTCCTTACTATTCCCCTCCATCCCACCTCATGCCCACCTTTTGCCTTTACTTGGACTGACCCAGACACTAATGCCTCTCAACTCACCTGGATTGTTCTACCACAAGGCTTCTGAGAGAGCCCACACTGTTTTGACCAGGCTCTCCAACATGACCTGGTCACCCTGACTTTATCCCCCAGCCATTTCACACAGTATGTGGACAATCTCCTGCTCTAAAACTCCTCAATGGAACTCTCCAAATACCACCCTCCTGGGGGAACCGGGTACAAGCCCTAGGAGTCCTTTACCAAAAGGCAGGGAATAACCCCTCCACATTGCTTTTCTATCCAAACAACTAGACCCAGTCTATCAAGACTGGCCTCAATGCCTCAGGATTTTAGCTACAGCAACCCTCCTCATCCCTGAGGCCTGCATATTTGCCCTGTATCCACCAATCACTGTTCTTACCACACACTCTCTCAGATCTCCTCAGCCTTTACTCATTCCTCTCCCTCCCACCAGCCAGAATTCAATTACTGCATGCACACCTCCTGGATCCCCTGACTACCCTCCAGCTAGACGCCTCATTAAACCATCCTACTCTTCTGGCAAAAAAAACACATCCTTCTGGCCTTGTGGTTCCTCACTCCTGTCCTGACACCCTTGACTTCCTAATGAACCCCTTTCACATATAACTGATCAACCACTCCCTGACTCTCCAGACTTCTTCATAGATGGAAGCTCCCCCCAAAATAGCCCCGTTACTTTGCAGGCTATGCTAAAATTCCAGGGAAAACTGCTATGGAGTCTCCCTTCAATCTAACCCAAATAAATGAAACCTTCCCTCTACCCCCAGGCACAGCACCCCAACAGGCTGAACCAGTAGCCCTCACTCATGCCTTATCACTAGCCAGGGATCAATCAATCAACATTTTCATTGATTCCAAATATACCTATAATATTATTCACTCTATCATCTTAATCTGGAGAGGAACACCCATCCTCAAAGCTAGCTATATAAAAAATTTAGTAGAGGCTGCTCTCTTTCCCCACTAGGCGGCCATCCTCCACTGTGGAGGACATGAAGCCAATAAATAACACATTTCCTTAGGAAATAATGAGGCTGATCCACTGGTCAAACAAGTTGCTCTCCAGCCACCACTTCCACTCATCACAAACTCCTAATCCAGTCTTATGCTTTATTCCCACAAAACTCCAACTTCCCCTCATGAAACTAAAGCTGTTATCCTACCTTCACTGTCTGTTCCATCTTGATCTTTGCTCCCTTCAAGTCTTCCTAAGGAATTCCCTAAACCTGTCCTCTTCAGATTTACTGTACCTCCAACAAATTTCTCAATCTTGCACCACCTTTCTAAAGGCTGATCGCAAATCCAGTGTGAGACCACCCCCATTTCCCACACACCACAACAGGAGAGCCCTCCGTGCCATGGGAGAGCAATTTGACTACACCCAAATATTCCCTCCTATTTCCATAGAGGACCTGGTTTACCTTACCTATTCCCCAACCTGCAGTCCCCATACAAGAAAGGTGGAAGGGCCCCTTCAGGATGATCCTGCAGCAACTTCAACTTGCCCCTGCTAATGCCTTTGATTCATCTGTTCCCACAGGCCCTCCCCAGCTCTGTGTTAGCCACCTCCCAAATATTCCTGAGGAAAAAATCTGATCCTCATGCCTAAACCTCCTCGGGTCACTTTCTCAGCAATTCTCAGAGATGAGTTATATTTATCATATCCATTACTCCTTCGTCTTTCTCCTCCTCAAACACTAGACCTTTTCTGGGAACTCTGGCTTCAAGGGACAGTCAATGACCTGACCCCACCCAGGTCTTCTTCTTCTCCTTATGTTTTCTATATGTGACCTTTGACATCACAAACAGCGCACACCAGAGCCCTCCAGATTACTCCCTTACTCAAGGAACTGAGCATCCCTGCTGGGATTGGCAAAGGGGAAGCAGGGTTAGGAACCTCAATTCAATACTATGAACAGTTATCAGAACAGGTTATTGGAAGACATTCAACAGGCTATTGACTCAGTAATGACTTTACAAAATTAATTGGATTCCCTGGCATCTGTTGTCCTGAAAAACTGCTCAGGGAAAAAGGCTGTTTCTATGTAAACCAATCAGGATTGGTAAGAGGCAATGTTAAGCAGCTCCAGGGCCACCTGGAACAGCAGAGACAAGAACTCTCTGATTCCTGACAGTCCTCCCTGGGGGATCTAAAACAATGGACCTCCTGCTTGCCCCTACTTTTATCCCCCTTAATACTCATCTTTCTCATAATAACCTTTCTTTTTGTATTCTTAATTTTGTACAAAAAAAAGCTTCTAAGTCAAGTGACCCATTTAGCTCGAACTGCCTCCCAGGAACACGTCAAAGCCGTTCTCCTCCTGTGCTCACAATCTGATTCTCTGAAACCACAGAAAGGGGACTTTACCTATGGTGACCTTGAGGCTCCTTCATACACCCATCTTCAGCCTCAACCACTGGGATCTCTGTTTTCTCTCCCAGAACTAAAGGAGGGGGCGGGCTCTCTACTTTGCTCCTTCTCAGCAGGAAGCAGCCAGATGTGATATCAACACTCCTATTCATTATCACCTTTCAGAGTCTGGAATGAAGGGTATGGAAAACAACAATCCCCAAGGAGAAAAGGAGAACAGTGGGCTCTGGACTTTCACAATTTCCCGAATCTGGAACTGTTCCTCCAGGCTGCCCAACTGAATATTCTGCTGTGATCCAGTCTCCCTAAACCCTATAAACTCAGATCCTTATTGTAGCCAGTTGCCATTTTCTCTCTCGAAAATGTGCCTCTCTGGTGCTTAATAAAGCATCACTGATATGTTGAGGTCTATCTCCTTTTCTTTCTCTTTCTCTTTCATTTTGCTTTCAACCCTAAGTATCCAGACCTGGTCCCTGCTTTCCCCCTTACTACTGGCAATAGTATGGAAGAGAATCAATTTCTGTTTGCTCATGCTTTCCAGAGCAATTGTTCTTTAACAAGCACACCAAAACTCTAAGTCTCCTTACATGGCTGATGAAGGAAAGGTGGCAAATCTCCAAATAACAAATGACTAGCATTCTCATCAACCTTGGAAAAGAATAGAAAAATAAAGGGATGTGACCATTCTTACAAATGAGTGTCATGGACAAATTTACACTCTTCACATACATGTTCTGTTAATCATAATGAACACAGTGAAAGACAAAAACTAAAGAGTTCATCAAAGCAGATGAACAGATATAGGCTATTTCATTTTTTTACAAATTTGCTTCATGTTTTTAAACTCCATTTATAGTGGTTAACACTCATTTGAACTTCAGCAAAATTGGTATTACAAGTATGAAGAGGTTGAAATAGAGCTTAACACAACTAAAAGCCAGTTGAGCATAATTCCCTATCACTATCTACTTGTTCTGTCATCTCAAAGTTTATAGGGAATCTATCCCATCAGATGACCCAGTGGAGTCTGCAATAGGAAGTGCGGAACAGCTGTACTCAGAAGCATTCTGCTGAGTCACCGTGGGAAACCCATTTTTAAAACTGAATCCAAAGGCAACTTAAAATGGCTCCTACGCCACTGCTAGGCAGAGCCAAGCTCCAAGAGAGCTCCTGCAGAGAACAGAGTGAAAGAGAGAGCACAGACACAAGAGAGAATGCTCAGATTACAAGAAAATGAGAACAAGAATTTAGTAGAATAAGGAAAGAAACAAACCTTTCTTGGCTTCAAGTGATAAAGATCTGAAGCAAAGTAAAGTTTAAACAACTGAATGAACAAGACTTAGATGGAAAGAATAGTTAGCAATGGCACTTTGACACAAATGCAGGATAGTGGCCAGCACAGACTCACGTGTCAGGAATTGCGTGTGGTGTCCCAAAGAGAATCAGCAGCACTAGGGTTAGAGGATTCCAGAGGAGGAATGAAGAACTGGTTCCTTTGGCCTTAGTAGACATTACCAGAAAGTTTACCAGGGGAGAGCCACAAGTTGATGTGATTATCCCATTCACAAGATTGCATTTGAAACTATCCCATACCAGTTCTATGATAAATCTAACCTTCCATCTCTTTTCATAGAGTCCCTTTCAACTTACTATTCAGTTCTTCTCTTAAAGATTCAAAATAAAAGAGAAGTGGTAACCCTCATGCACCACCCGTAGGAGTGCTCCCTGGCCTAGGCATTTTGATCATCAGTTTAACACTGGTGGGTTGTAGGTGAAGCCTGGGCTTTCACCTCAGACGCTCTCACCCAGATGCAGGAAGACATGCATGAGGAAGGTAATCACAGTCCTGTTTGTTATCAAGAAGAGCATATGATGTCACCGAGACACCCCACCAATAATGGATGAACTGGTAAAATACAGTATGTGCCAGAATAATACACACAGAAAAAAGCATTAATTCAAACTTCATAAAAAGTCATTGGTTGATTTCAGAAGCATGGTAAGTTTTTCAATGTGAGAAATAAACTTGTAAATACATAAAAATAAAATGGTATGTGCAGATTATCCTTTAGGTCCAGGGTAATCACAAGAGTCTCTGAAGGATGGAAGAGGCAGGTGAGACCTCAGAGGCAGAGTGACATCCTGTGAGGACAGAATGGCATCACTGGCTTTGAAGATAAAGGGCCACAATCAAGAAGTGCTGACAGCTCCCTGAAAAACACGGTCTCACCAACATCCTGACTTAAGGCCAGTGAGATTCATTAGCAACTACTGACCTGCAGAATTAAAAATTGGCACTCTCCAATGTTATACAAACAGGCCATATGATACTTCATACTGAATGTTTTCCATAAAATACATGCGAATTTCTATAAAAATCTGGAAAAATCTGGAGCATAATTTCCCAACTAGACCATTTAAACTCTAAAAATTTATTAGAGAAAAATTCATCACAGTGAGAATAAAGGCGTGTGACATTTGACTAACTTTCAACATGCCTTTTGTCGGTGTGTCTTGGATATTGTTAAATCGTGGGATCCAATAAAGCACAGCACATTGATTTTTCAAGAGACTGTTTTCCTGGTAGGACACCTAAGAAAAGAAGTCCATCAACAGGCTGAGTAGGCTGAGTGAATAGAAATGACTTTAAGTGACAGTCTGGCTATTTATAGGGAGGCAGATAAAAGAGGCCTGCGCCATTGGTATGCATTGGGTCAAGGCGTGAACATTTGAAATGGTAATAAGACTAAAAAGACAAGTGTGCTAGCTTTTCATATCCTTTCATGCCACGCGTATTGAGAACCCATAGACCAGCACTGAATATCTAAAACCAGACATCAGAAACACTTTGAGCAGCAGGATGTGTCTCTTTCTTCTTCATCACTGAAGGTAGCACAGTTTAAATAATTCCAGAAGGGCAACAGGTACCAGGGTCAAATGTTAGCTCTGGTTAAATCCCTTTGCCTGTCTATTAATGAATCTTCTAGCCCCTTTCCCTCAGATCCGTTCATTACCTTACATACAAAAAGAGGAGGAAAGAAAGACAGGATATTGTAGAGAAAACTAGAATGATGTTGGCCTTGGGTATAATATATCTAGCTTTTACAGTTTTGAGGTATGTCCCTACTATCCCTAGTTTTTCTCTTGTTTTAAATATGAATTGGATGCTGTATTTTGTTAAATGTTTTTCTGCATCTATTGAGATGATCCTGATTCTTGTCTTTAAGTCTATTGACAGGATGAATTACATTTATTGATTTCCATATGTTGAACCAACCTTGCATCCTTGGAATGAGCCCCCCTTGATCATGGTGCATTATCTTTTAAATATGTTTTTGTATGTGATTTCCCAGTATCTTATTAAGAATTTTTTCATCTATGTTCACCAAGGATATTGGTCTGAAGTTTTCTTTCCTTGATGTGTCTTTGTCTGGTTTTGTTATCAGGGTGATACTAGCTTCATAGAATGAGTTTGGAAGGGTTCCTTTTCTATTTCATGGAATAATTTGAGGAGAATTGGTGTTAGTTCCTCTTTAAAGGTCTGGTAGAACTCACCTGAGAAGCCTTCTGATCTTTGGCTTTTCTTCTCTTGGTAGGTTTTTGAAAGAATTTTTAATTTCAGTGCTTGAAATTAATCTGTTTAAAGTTTCTGTATTCTCTGAATTCAATTTGGGTAGGTCATATGTCTCTAGAAATTTGTCAAATGTCTTCAAGATTTTGTATTTTATTGCAGTATAAATTTTCAAAGTAGTTTCTGATAATCATTTGTATTTCAGGAGTGTCTGTGATGACATTTCCTTTTCAATCACCAATTTTAGTAATTTGAGTTTTTTTCCCTCTTTCTCTTTGTTAGCTTGGCTAAGGGTTTATCAATTTTATTTATGTTTTCAAAGAGCCAACTTTTTGTTTTGTTGATTTTTTAATTGTTTTTGTTTCCATATCATTGATTCCAGATCTTATTTTAATTATTTCTAGTCTTCTGCTGCTCTTGGTGTTGACTTGTTATTTTTCTAGGGCTTGAGGTGTAATGCTGGGTTATTTGTTGGGTGACTTTCTATTCTTTGAATGAACCAGCTCAATCCAATGAACTTTCCTCTTAGAAGCACCTTCATGGTGTCCCAAAGACTTTGCTAAGTTGCATTGATGTTCTCATTTACATCTAAGTACTTTTTAAAATTTCGTTCCTGATTTCTTCTGCTATCCATTGGTCCTTCAATAGTGTACTGTTTATTGTTATTGTACCTTCTATTTTATATTTTATCATGGATTTCTAATATCATTCCTTTATTATCAGATAGAACGAAAGGTATTATCTTTATGTTTTGTATTTGCTAAGAGTTGCTTTAGGGCCTATGAGATGATATATTTCAGAGAAGTATCCATGTACTGCTGAGAAGAAAGTGTATTCATCCATTGATGGATGAAGTAGTCTACATATGTCTGTTAAGTTTAAATTAAAATTGCATTTTTTTAGTTCTATGGCTTCTTTTTTGGTTTTTGTTTGGAGGATCTATCCAAAGATGAGAGAGGCATATTCAAGTTACCCAGTATTATTGTGTTGTGGTCTATTTGATTCTTGAAATTGAGAAGGTTTTGTTTGATGTACATACATGCTCCATTGTTTGGGGCATAAATATTTGTGATTGTTGGTCTTGTTGGTGTATGCATCCCTTAAACAGTATGAAATGACCTTCTTTGTCCATTATGATTAACATTGGCTTGAAGTCCACTGTATCCGATATGAGGATGGAAAACCCTGCTTGTTTACAAGATCCATGTGATTGATATATTTTTTCCCATCTTTTTACTTTCTTTCTGTGGATGTCTTTGCCTATGAGGTGAGTGTCTTGGACACAGCATACTGTGGGCAAATAAGGCAATTTTGGAGAATTCCAACAGTCAGTTTATTAGGGACAATGCACTGTTCACATGAACAAGCCATTTGTCTGTCAACTACAGCATACTTAGTAAGAATCACTTCAAAATCTTTGCTTCTGTGTGTGTACTGGTCCCAATCTATTCTGCAGCAGAATGGACCCATCCCCAGTCAATTCCTCTGCCTTGAATAATTTGTCTAAGGCCATGGGAGCTTGGTCCCTTAACTGTATACACAGGCACTTCTGACATCCCCTCCTAAGACACTGCCAAGACTTCATCATAGTGGTGTTTGCTTTCTGTGAATTAATTGCAGTTTTACTTCATTAATATGCTGTTTGTTGATCTTTTAAGGATTTTAGCACTCACTGGATGATTTCCTCCAGACCCATAATTTAAACTGCTACCAATCTGCTCGTTTCCATATATTTTGTATGTTTGCCTCTCCATCTCCAAAATATATCTCTAATGTGTCCCCTTCTTTCCATCTCCACTGATACCGTCTTAGAACACACCAACACCTCTTACCTAAGCTACTGCACAATCTACTATCCCTGTCAATCCATTAGGAAGTTAAAACCCTAAAATATCTCAATCTTCACTGATGATTAAGGAAATAATGACTCCTAGGAGTAAGATATACTTCTTTCTGGTTCAGCAACTCAGTTTCTACTGCAGTGGATCTTTTAAAATTTCATTAAATGTAGGAGCTGGTGGTGTAACTCAGTGGTAGAGGACTTGCCTACCATGCAGGTCCAATCCCCAGACACACACACACACACACACACACTCACACACACCATTAAATGTAAATAAAAGTAAGCATATTTCTAAACTTTATATGGTAACATTTTTAGTAAAAGTATTTAACCTATGTACCTACATCTATCTTAATCAGTCTAATCAATTGTCTATCGATGTAAAAAGGTTGAAAAATGTTCATTTAAGATTAATGCTTTTTATTGCCTAGAGTGAGAGGATTTTTTTGTTTGGTTTGGTACCCGGGATTGAACTCAGGAGCACTCGACCACTGAGCCACATTCCCAGCCCTATTTAGTATTTTATTTAGAGACAAGGTCTCTCTGAGTTGCTTAGCACCTCACTTTTGCTAAGACTGGCTTTGAACCTGCCATCCTCCTGCCTCAGCCTCCCAAGCTGCTGGGATTACAGGCGTACAACACTGGGCCTGGTTCAGAGGGGGAGAATTTTTAAGCTTGTTTAGAATGTTTTTTTGTATGCCTGATTTTTTACCATGGTTTTATATACTTTTTTGAAGTAAGGTTCATTACTATTAAAATTAGTATATCATTACATCAAAACAAATTTTAAAGTATAGTTTTATTATTATTTAATTCTAAATTATAAAGATGCTAGTCTTTTCAAAAGGACATAAACAAGCTAATCAAGTAAGAAGAATCTGTGCACTATGTGAAGCTGTGTTTTACTCTAACAAGCTGGCAATGATTGATGATGATAAGCAGGGACTATTACAGGCCCATCTCCCAGGCCCTGACTCGGGGGCTCCTTTGTACTCAGTTCCTACTCTTTGATGTCCCTGTTTTCGGCAGGTTACAATTGTCTTTGTCATATTTTCAAACCGATTCTGTTTTATTCTTGGTGAAGATCTTCCCAAAGCTTTTTCTCCTCCTTTTCAATTTGAATTTATTCTCTACAATCTGAGCATTTGACAGTCACCATCACCATCTTGCCATCCAGAGGTTCCTCCTCACTGATTTTCTGAGTTGGATGCATAGCTTGGGGATCTCATTTCTTCCTTTTATCTGGTATATCATCTCTTTCAACAAGTGACTCCCTGTCAAATGGAAGCCAATTTTCCCATGTCCTTGCAGATCAATGTGTCGTTGATTTTTAAATCTTCACAATGGCTGCATAGTTTACCTAGATTTAAACTTTCCATTAGAACTGATTTTTAAAGAACTTCAAAATAAATTGCTCAATAGTTTCCTCATATCCAATGTTGCAGGCAAAAAGGACCAATGATATTGTGTTACAGATTCATTTGTAAATGACATATTTCCCTGTCATAAATCTCAGGAACTTTTAACATCATCAACTTTACTCCTTGTTAAAATAAATATTTTAGGTTATATACCTAGGTAATATCTCATTGTATGGATTATGACTCACAGATACCATGAAAAGTCAAGAGCAAGATAACTAGACAGATGATTTACTTTCTTGAATAGATAAGCTACTAAATAATGAATCAAACAAGGAGCGTTGGACCTCCTTCCTCGGAGAGATGAAAGTGCATGGAATATGAGGAGCTGTCTGATTGGCACTGCATACCAACCTGGTTGGAGCCAGTGCTGACCTTAACCCAGGCAATGCCAGCAAAGCCCATCAAAGGTGATGCTGACCTTGGCAAAGTGAGTGTCAGACGTTGGACTGAGATGGGTTAAAATGAGCTAAACATTGAAGTCAGTGCTACTGAACAGAAATAGAACATGAGCCACGTAGTTGATTTAAGTGCTCTAGCACAAACATTAAATCAACTAAAAAAGCAAGCCAAATTAATTTTTATAATGCATCTTACTTAAGCAACTGTCTCCAAAATACTATCACTCCAACATGAAATCAATATGAAAATAAAATTATGAATGAGATATTTACTTTTTCCTGCTTTCATTCTAGGTATGTGAAATCCAGGGTGTATTTTATATTTAATGCTCATCTCCACACACAATACCTGCATTTCAAGGGCTCAGAGGTCACAGGTGTTGCTGAATGCACTTATAAATACATGGCCATCATCTGAAGATAACAAGTTTCTTTACTCTGTTCTTTTTGAATTGTGTGTAGACTGTAAATAGATACTGCTTTTTCCACTTGTAGAAAAATGTTAACAAAGAAAAATAAGAGGTAGAAAAGGGAAGAAAAGGAAGAAGAAGAGCAAGGAGAGAACTTGGTTGAGTTCTCTTTATGTTCGGGTTTCTGTCTGGTTCCCATCCTAGTGGTTTTTTCTATTGACTTTTCCAGTGGAAGACTGCCCCACTGGCTGAAATTAAAATGCATATGCTAATGAGCAAAAAACCTAATGGATAACCAATAAAATTTTGGTTTTCTCCACTTAAGTATTACTCAATGCATCTCTTATTATACAGAAAATTCAGCTCTTGAATGTTCGACTCTATTTTTTTCTGTCTTGCCCGCCTAGGTGACAGTAGAACACCACAGGATTGCCTTCATTGTGCTCCTTCATCAACTCAGTTATTGTTCCCAGACCATATTAAGAGAGGCCATGGTGAATCTCGATCTAAAGCTTGGTGCTCCCATACAGCAAAGATTCTCAAACTGTGATTCCCAGACCAGCATCATCAGTGTCTCTGGAAAACTATTCAGAAATGCACATTGCTGGGTCCCACTCTAAAACTGCTGAACTGCAAACTGGAAGTGAGTGTCAGTGATCTGTTGTTCAACTGCCCTTTGGGTCCATTTAGGTTTGAGAACCTTAGCAGTAGAGCGCAGTGCAAACTTGCTTTTTTATTATTTTATTTTATTTCCTAGCTTATACTTGAAAACAGCAGTTAATAATTTTGGTTGCTTGGAAGGCAGCAAGGTACAATATGTGATAGATTTCCTTTGGGTCTCAGAGTTAGTGAAAGCTTTGCTTTTGGCCAAAACTAGCATATTTTTTTCCATGCTGAGAATTTCTTTCCATGCCTTGTATTTATATTTTGACTGTTGATGATCTTGGAACATATAAAGTATGTTCAATAATAGCCCTTCATGGAGTAGAAGAATAAATGAATTAATCTCAATGTCAGGTAAACATTATCTCTGCATAGGTAATATAGGGTGAAGGCAATTTGTAATCTATACAGAAACAAGTTTCCAAATATACCCAGACTCATCCTATCCTGAAGTTTACTGCATTTATTAAGGAGAAATAAATAAAGTTTATTCCATTTACTAATGCCCCCTGAGAAGCATAGATCAATACTGTTTGTCTTTTTTCTTTTCTTTTTTCCTTTTTTTTTTTTTGCTTTTGTTTTTGGTACTGGAGATTGAAGCTAGGCACCTTCCCACTGAGCCACACCCCGAGTCCTTGCCTGGCTAGAACAGTGCTCTTTTAAATTAACTTGATTAAGAACACTAGGAACCAAGAAATGGTCTGTGGTCCACCTCCCTTTCCACTGACCATATCCTTCACAGCAACACCATTCATAATTTATAGTGTCTATCAAAAATGCATCATTTTGATGGATGAAACAGATTTCTTGACCATTATCATGAAAAATGACTGAATGAGCCAAGCATCTCAGGAGACATGCTCAGCAAAACCTCTATAAGCTCCCGGTGGTCTTGTCCAGGGCCATCAAAGAAGCCTGGTGATGATTAAAATACGGAAGTAGGGGAGGTGGAGGGACTGTTCCCTGGGACTCTGTGTTTACCCAGAGTGGCCAAGGCAAACTCCAGATTAATATTTGGCAGCCGGAGTCAACGAATTCAATTTCAGGGTACAGAAGTATCCAAGTGGCACTTTTCTTATGGTGAAGATAATTTTAAAATAGTGGCATGGACACAAGTGATGGGAGGCCACAGCAAGCATTGCTCTGCGAGACCCTTTAACCCAGCCAAGGAGGGCAGGATGACAGGAGGGATGTTCTCTAACCGGGGACCCTTGAGATTCTAGTGGCCTCTACCTGGCTGATAATCCTGGGTTCCTTCTGCCATCCTCCAGCAGAGCTGAGAGTTAAGGCATTCTGTAAAAAGGGTGAGTGACTGTGAGGAATGACAGAATGGATCAGTGGCAGCTGATAAACAGTTTACATTCACTCAAACAAAGCACCAAGGAGCAACATAAATAGACACCTGTCCCTGACAAGGCCATTGATGCCACCACACACATCCCCTGGCTGGGTACCATCACTTGTTCCCTGGAAGCTACAAAATCTCCCTTCCATGAAACTCCCACAAAGGGGCACAGACCTGTTTTTCTTTGCTGCAGATCAAAAACCTACCAAGATTGTTCTGTTCCGTGTCTGGCTCAGACACTCTTTCCATTGAATTCTGTGACTCATCGTTTATAGTCTTTCGTCCAGAGTTATAGCTGTTGGTCTCTGTGATGCGATTGCCCCAGGCTCCATTGGAAAATGCTCAGCGGTACTCCATCCACACTGTTCGGCATAGCCAAGAAGGGCACCCTGATAACGCGTATAATCATGCGGCAGCTGGTTTAATTACGAGTGGTGTCTAGAGATGAGTTAGTGCCACGCAGCTCTTTCACCTTGGCTGCAAGGGAAGACAGAGCTGGGGGAGAAAACTATTAAAGCCAGAACACTGAAGGAAACTGTGTTTTCCTCTGGATGATTGAGAGCATGAAGCACATCCATTTAGTGAGCTGTCATGACATTGGCACTAAATAGAAATTATTTTCCTGGAAAAAGTCCCTTTCTAGAGCAAAATGTGTCATGGTTTGTGAGTGCAGTGAATCACTTGGGATCATTATAATAATGTGTGCATGCACCTGGGCATGTGTGTGTGTGTGTGTGTGTGTGTGTGTGTGTGTGAATGTGAGAGATTTACACAGAGAAACACACTTGAGCACCTGGAATAGAGCTGCAAATGAGATCTTGCCAGGGAACGCAGTTCTGCTCACAATCTCTTATGCCTCCGCTTTCTGCGTTTCTTTTCTGCTTTATCACCACTCCCTCCATCACATCCAAACCCCTAGGGTGCCACAAAGCTACCAACTATCAAAACTGCATTGCCTGCATTTTATTTTATTTTTTCAGACTTTAGGACTTTTAATTTGTCCTAAAGTCACTGAAGCAAAACTCATAAAATATTCTGCTTTCCTTTATACCCTCCAACGCAAACAAAACAAAAAACTATTTGTAGGAAAAAAAAGTTTTGTACATGGGATGAAACAATATAAATTCGAAACTTACAGATAAGGGTTAGCTGTATCACTCATCTCTTTAAGAAGTTTATATGAATATCCAGTCAAAACCAACAGGGCATCTCCTTTGAAATGTCATCTGTACGGATTTCCAAGTAGACCACAGGACCGTATACTGTCTTGGAATGTCCTCGGAAGGCTCTGTCATCGAACAGGTAACAGAGTTAAAAACCCCAGAGTGCTTTCTTTCAAATGGAAGAGGGAACAACAGGGACAGAAGAAACTATTCAAACTTCATTTTCTTTCCTTGTGTCATGTGGTCTCCTCCTCCCCCTCTGATTAGGGTTTCTGTTTCTGTAATCTTCACATCTTCCTGGGTTCTATTCTCCTCTGTTTAACTTTTTCCCCAGCTCAAGCAAGCTCACATACAGTAATTTCCAATCTTACAGTCACCAACATACCACACAGCTACTTGCAAGGCATGGCTGTGTCTCAACAAATTCATCCATCCATTCAAACCAATCAAGGTCTGCATTTCTGTCCTGTTTCCAAACTCTAGATTTCTGGTTTTCCTCTTAGGGACATCATCCCATCAAAAATTCCTTCCCGACTCTGAAATTTTGGTAGAAGCATTTGTAGAACCCTCGACACTCATCAGTCTTAAAAAGCTGGTGAATTTACAATACAATTAGCATGTACTTAAAAGTAGACTGATTTAACTCAATCCTGATAAAACAAAAGAAAAACAGAATTCTGCACTGGTATTACCTAGGAAATTAAAGATTTTGGTTCAAATATGCGATAGTCCTCCATGTACCACAGGGTTTTGTAAGGCAGTGTTGAAAATCTCAAGACCACTGTACGCAGAGGAATTTGTTCATAAATAATGCCAGTATCTTAAATTTCTGCAATTTTTATAGATTTTGTGTTCCCTTTTACAGCCCTGGTGTTCCCATTACATATAGCATGCCTTATTAAATCCCACAAGGAGTTGACACAGTGTTACTTACGGAATCAGAATATGAGACTCCCAGGAGTCAGCTTCCTCATCCAGGACCACACAGCTAGCCTTTCCCAATAAAATAGTAAAGAAAGTAGACAGGCTCTCTCTTAATTAATACACAGAAGGCCTTAGAGCTGGTGTCCAGGATAACAATTCATTCACTTTCCTGTGCTCAGTAGTACCTAGGTGCTCAGAGACACTTGTTTAAGTTAGTAATATGTCAGAAATACAAAATGATTAAAATAATCCATTAAAATGCCACAGGTAACTTCAAAAACTCATCTTTGGGGTTATAAGCTTTTTTCTAACAACACAGCATCAGTTCTCGACACCTAGAAATGTGTCTTAGTGGCTGAGCAGTACCACCCTGCTTTTGTGCACTGTATGTTCTTGATCAGTTCGTCTTTTGATGGACACTGAACTTGACTCCATATCCCTGATTTTGTGAATCATACAACAATAAACACAGCAGTGCACGTGTCTTTTTGACACTTCATTTGGGAAACTAAGGGTAAAGAGAGGAGAGGGGTTTTTGGCAATAGGACAATATTAGTACTTGATAGGAGTAATAGGTTCTTGTGTCCTATAGCATGTAACAAAAATGCACTAGGTATTTCAAAAGAGTTCATAGAGGGGTTTGAAACTGCTCACCATAAAGAAATGGTAAATGTTCAAGGCATAGATGTGCTAATTACCCTGCGTTGATCACTCACTGCCCAATGTGTAGGTGAATCCAAACATCACATGTACCTCGTAAATGTGTGCAAATGTAGGTCAATCGAAAAATTAAAGAACTTTAAAAACCAAAAGGAAATGTGTTTTGATAATGTGTAACATACTTTTAAAAATCTTACTGTAGTTGCTAACTCTTTATTCTTTGATAGAAGATTTGATTTTTGTAAACATACAAAATTCACTAATAGTCAAGTCTCAGTAATAAGATTTTCTGACAGAGGTAGATAATGCCTTTTGGTATTAAAGACCGAGAAAGTTTATAGAGTAACAAAGTGGCTCTTCTTGTATAAGTTGTTAACACGTTCTAAGGCAATTGTGGGTGGAAGTTATTAAAATGTTCAGAGCTATGGCTGTATGGCCATTTGTTGAAGTTTCTAAAATAATTTTTACAAGATTTCACTCAAGTATTTCTATCCTTTCAGTTACTACACCTTTTATATTGGAATTTTTGTCCTCAAATGAAGTTTGTTGCAACACAAAAAAAATAATGCACAGAGTTTTATGTACAAAGATGTTCACCATGGTGTAGTTGGTAAATCCAAAAGTAATGATGCAACTGAAATATATAAATGAAGAATGATGAAATACTTACAAATAATAAATAAAATCGTAAGGTTAGCTACTGGTCATTAAAATTCTTCTTGCCAGAAACAGGCGGGGTGGCACACATCTGTAATCTCAGTGGCTCAGGAGACTGAGGCAGAAGGATCACAAGTTCAAAGCCGGCCTCAGCAACTTAGCAAGTTAACAAGGCCCTCAGCAACTTGGTGAGCCCAGTCTCAAAATAAAATATAAAAAAGATCTGGGGATGCAGCTCAGTGGGTAAGTGCCCCTGGGTTTAATCCTTAGTACAAAAAACAAACAAAAATAACCAGAATGTAAATATATTTATCTAGTTCTTAATATCATAATTAAATTAAATACTGGATAGATGGTGACACACAAAAATAGTAGCAGGTGAGTTTTAATGTTATAGATAATTTAATTTTTAAATTTGTTTTGAAAACTGTCTTCATTCACCCTTATGACCATGACACAACTATTAGAACAAGAAGTTAGACCAGCTATGTCAATGTGAATTTGTCATTTAATTATTCCAGGAAACTTTTACCAAGGGAAGACATGACTATAAACCAATGAGTGAATTCAGTGTTTGTCTCATAAATATCTCTGCAAAACTATTTATCTGAAATAATCATTGCTTACCTGGGCCAATACCTCAATTTCCTGACAACAGTTTACTTATCAAGACTCCATCCAAGATCTTCATTTCACTACATCCATAGATTCTTATCCACTATGTTTCGAATTTTATCCAAACTAGTTTCCCTTCTTAAAAGGCATGTCCTAATCCACTGGGGTCCACATATCTAAGTCCGTAAGTACCCTTCCTGACTCCCCCTCTGCAACTATATCACATTCTAAAACCAAACTTTGCTTCATTTAACATATTGTCTTCTGATATTTAAAAAATAAACAACTGCCATCATTTGCCACTTTCTAAACAAGATGTATTGCTTTTATTAGGCAAGGACTTCTTTTCCTGGGTTAGTACCAGTGAAGAACCATAATCTGAACACTAATGAATGAAGCTATGTACGTTTTCTAATACCTAGTGATCTTTGAATACTTAGAGTATCCTAAGAACCATTCTCAGGAATCTACCTGTATTGGATCATTTTATTCTCTCCAACACCCCTTGAGATGAGAATTGCTATTTTCCCTTTGTGCCCAGGGTCATGGGACTGCTGTTCACAGGGTTGGGATCAGAACCCAGGCTCTCAGGGCCCAAAGCCAGCCAAGGTTCCACAGGGTCATTCTCAATTCTCATCATGGAGGTGATTCAGTGTGGTTGAAATTGTGATCTGGCCTCATAGCAACTTAAACATTGATCCAGTTAATACCTTTTCTAATTATTTCCCACCACCCTAACAAAAATTACCCATGGCTATGGACAGAGAAGAGGCTCAGAAAAACACTTGTATATTTCTATTTAGATGTCTTTGTAGGGACATACCTTAAAATGGCGACCGCAATAACAACAACACCCTCGGGGCAAAAGCCCCCCTCACTAGTGGTACCACCAAGGTGGTGGCCTAGGATTGGCCCATTCGACTTCCGTGAAGGTGAGCAGCTCTTGGCCACTATTAAATCTTAGGGGACCTTTGTCCTGCAGGCTTTGATGTGTGCTGCATGGGCTGCTGACCTTTAAGGTGATTGGCCCTGCCGGTATCTCCTCTCCTTTCTTTGTTTTTTTCTCACTCACTTGCCCCCTCATATATCTGTTCCACTTCTTCATTAAAGTGAGATCCTGCTTCGACAGACTCCCGGCTGGTGTGGTTTTTTTCAGCCGTTGACACTCACCATCCTGCTCGACCCCCGTGCCCGCCCCGGCTGGCCCAGGGAGGACACCCGACCTTTGTTGTTCGGTACGGAACAACAACTGGTGCCCCGTGTGAGGAACGAGGGAACTTCGTCGGCAGGCAATCGGTTCGCGGGTGAGTGTACTCCCATAGGATATGGGACAGTCCAGCTCCAGGGATGACCCCTCCCTAGACTCCCTCCGGAGACTCCTTAGGAGCCGGGGGTTAGAACTTTCAGACGGCCAAGTTTTTCAGACCTGGAAGGTCCTCATTAAGATAGCCCCCTGGCTTCCGCTCTATGGGCATCACAATCTTGGGGAAAAAATTATTTTCCTCGCCCATAGGATACAAATAAAAGATAAACCACCTGATTGCAAGTTAGATTCCTGTGCTTTAAAGCCTTCCAGCAACTCTGCACAAAGGAAAAAAGCAAACATCTTCCAGCCCTCTCTCAGGTCAATTCAAACACTGAGCAGGCAATTGCCACTCCCACAAATTCTTTCATCCCAGTGGGAGTGTCAAAGCCAGAATTCCAACTCTCTAGCTCCCACAGCTCCCTGTGATGAGGTGTTAAAATGCAAAAAGACAAAGGAATATAAAAACACAGTTCCTCTGGAAGTTGTAACTTTTTCTTTTGGTGATTCTCCTGATATGTGGGGCACGTCCTCAATTCTAAATGAGATTCTAAAAGCCACAGTTCCACTAACAAGACTCGGCCCAATTCGGTTGCTATGGGACAGTACTCAGCCAATATGGGTGAAACAATAGCCTCTAACAGAACAAAATTTGCAACAGTTACAACTCCTGGTACAAGACCAGCTAGCCTTGAACGATATAGAGCCAACTTTCAGTCCACACAATACCTCAGTGTTTGTTATAATAAAGAGAGGTAGAACTAAATGGAGACTATTGCAGAACTTAGGAGCAATTAATAGATACATGCAAAAGATGGGAATTTTACAGTTTCCTCCCATATCAAACCAAAAACAGTATTCAAGACAGTCTGTACTTTACTATCTCTACTCCAAGGCTAACAGCAAAGCCAAGGAAAAGGACTTTACAACATTTAAACTTCCCTGGCCTGACTTTGTTAAAGTCTGCTTTGAAATGCTACAACACAGAAAGATGATTTTATTCTCATGCTGTTTTAAATCCTTAACGGCCATGTCTTTTTTGCAGGGCTTGCTTTTTGATTACGTTCTGTATTTTCTGAGCTCATAAATTTTTCTTTTCGTCTGTGTGTATATGTGTATATTGTGTTGTCTTGTCAAATGTGTCCAAAAACCATGTACATGGTATCAAATTAACTTAAAAAGAGCTCAAAATTAAAGATTAAAAGATAGATCTACATATCTTAATCACGTGATTTAAAATGTTCAGTTTCAATTGGGTAAACAAATAAGAGTAAAAGTCTTAAAATTACTTAACTGACAAGTCTCTTCATGTGGTATAGCTAATGTTTATTTTAAGTGTCCTAACATTACTTTACTCACAGGTTTTTCAAAGTAAAAACACTACTGTTTATTGTAAAATGCCTAATGTTCTTTGTTTCTAGGATGTGTCTTCAATAAGGAAAAGAGTCTTTTACTTGAACTCCAGCAAAAGTAAATTATACAGTGCTTTGCTAAAACAATTAATGGGCCATTATCATTTTTTCTCCTAGGACTCTTGTTTTGTTTTTCTTAAATGTTATGTTTTTGGAGCTCCACAATTTCAATCCTACATAACTAGGTTAATGCTTTTTGATCAGTTATTTTCAACTCTAGAGTTATTTTTTATCTATAACATTGCAACGAAAATTCACATACAAAAGGCTAAAAGTTTTTTTGTGTATGTGTGTTTGTGTTGTCTTTTGTGTGTCCAAAATTCATGTACATATTAAATTGACATAAAGAGATCTCAAAGATATTAAAATTAAGAGTGGATCTAACTTTAATTCATGTGAATAATAAGGTTTAATTTAAATTGGGTAAACCAATAAAGGTAACATGTTTTTAAATTTCTTAACCCACAAGTGTCTAAGTGGTCAAACAATTAAAAATGTTGTCTAAAAATAATTAATATTAATCAATTATTTCTAGGATTTTTCTTCAACAGAAAAGAAATGGCAGATACTGTTCAATATACATGTCTGATATCTTGGTTTTTACAGTAAAATAAGTAAATTAAATGTGATGTATATAAGATTAATCAAAGGTGCTTGTTAGAGACATCTGGTTAATTTGCTAAGTTAGAATGCTGTTAAATAACATCGAGTACTCTTAATGTTTGAATTCCATTGGGTAACATACTTAAAATATCATTGGTGTTTTTTTAATAGATTGATTAAAATAAAGGGTTTGGGATTGCTTTGTGTCCATCACTACAAACAAGGTTACTAAATGAAATCATAACAAGTACCATTCTACATACAAAAGAATCCAAAGGTTTCAACTGTGATTCAATTAAAGTACTATAAATAATAAAATATTTCATCTTATTAAAATGGAATAATTCATCTAAATTCAGAAAATTCCTAAGAGTTTCAAAATACAAGCAAAAGGAGTCAACAAATAGGAAAGAGAAAATAGAAGGTTCTAGGTGTGGAAACATTCAATAGAAGGAAAAGGAATGTTTCTGGGTAAGAAAGTCTTTGATGAAATACATGAGGGTCTAAGTAAGTGCTAAGAAAGTCTGTAAGTGAAGGACAAATTTTATGTATATGAGATGGTCAATTAAAAACTGTTTAAGGTTTTCCCTTAAGGTCAAATATTAATGGGCTGATACAAACCAAATTATGTAATCTATATGTCAAATTAACAAGGGTTTCTCTAAACATTAATTTACAGAGTCTAAATTCTTTCTTAAAGAAAAAAAAAACTAAATTTGGGTAACATCAAGACAATTGTGCTATTATTCTTCTTTGTATATTAATGTGTTTAAATCTTCCAGGTACACAAGTCTTTAGAGCAGAAAATTTATCAAGCTGCTGTTCTCCAAATTAAACTTGTCTGTAATGGTAATTTTAAACTTATAGAAATAGCAAATTTTATTGGGGACTTATTTATCATTTAATGTTCTATATAACAGGACCTGTTATCAATAGGGTATATGTAAATTTGTTACTTTTTATGCTGAGATCAAAATTTAAATGCAAATGTATTTAAAAGTTAGTGAGAGCCTGATTGTTTAAAGGTTAATATCGTGAAACATAAAAGCATTTGGTCACTTTGTTACACAAAAGAAAAGTTAGAAACTAAAATAATGTTCAAAGAGGAGGCAAAAATCAGCTTCAGAACTAAGACACTTTACCTAAAATTGTAAAGAGCCCTGCCTTACCTGATATAAGGCTCTGCCTCCCACCCTACTGCATATCAAAATAGCTCCAATATAAGCCAAACTTTTGTTCATTTAAAGTTATATTCAAAAGATTGTTTCCTGTAAAATGCTGTGATCTCAAACAGGGAATATAATATATAGCTCAGGCAGAATATAAGATGACTATTACACAAGCTAAACATGTTTTTACTGTTGTTAATTGTATTTTGTATTTTCCTTGTAAGCTCTATAACTGCCTGATTAATGTTTTAAAAGGTACTGCTTCAAGAACAAACCTAAATTTAAAATACTAAGCCATCACCTATAGAACAGATGAAATAATATAACCCTAATTAGACAAAAGGTAGTAATAATTACAAAGTTATAGACATTGGAGTTAAAGCCCAGTACTCTTACTTTGTGATTGGTGAAACTGGCTTGCTGGATGTTTAAGATCAAAGTTATAGATCAAGATTTAAAAACTTTAAAAACTTCTGTTACTGCATTACAAGAATCCCTTACCTCCCTCTCTGAGGTTGTTTTACAAAACAGGCGAGGCCTAGACCTCCTCTTTTTGCAGGAAGGGGGACTTCGTGCCACCTTAAAAAAGAAATGTTGCTTTTATGCTGACCACTCTGGAGTGGTCAAAGAATCTATGGCAAAGTTAAGAAAGCGTTTGGAGGAACGGCGACTCAAACGAGAAGCCCAAAGAGGATGGTTTGAATCTTGGTTCAATCAATCTCCCTGGCTAACCACTCTGTTATCTGCTCTGATCGGTCCTTTAATTATCTTGCTTCTAATCCTAACTATAGGTCCCTGTCTCTTCAACAAGGTCATGCAGTTCATCCAAAAGCGCCTTGAAGCAGTTCAATTAATGAGCGTCCAAGTCTTTGATGTGTGCTGCATGGGCTGTTGAAATTTAAGGTGATTGGCCCTGCAGTTATCTCCTCTCCTTTCTTTGTTTTTTTCTCACTCACTTGCCCCCTCATATATCTGTTTCACTTCTTCATTAAAGTGAGATCCTACTTCGACAGACTCCCGGCTGGTGTGGTTTTTTCAGCCGTCGACACTCACCATCCTGCTTGACCCCGTGCTCCCCCCTGGCTGGCCCAGGGAGGACACCCGACCTTTGTTGTTCGGTGTGGAACAACATGTCTTCAACCAAAATCTCAGCTGAAGTATGTATGTGATGAAATGTTTAAATTTGAGGAGATAAACGAAATTCTTTTCTATCAAAGTAGTGTCTATTTTCTGAAGGACTCCTTAGTGAATAGAAGAAATCCCCCTGTAAAAGATCTATTTCTTTTGAGCTCAGGCTTTAAAAGCCACTTCCTGCCTAAGGGACTATATGCTGTTGACCTTGACGTCCAGCTGAGAAAGAAAGGACTCTCACATCTAACTATTATTACAAAATGATGGTGCACGAGGGGCATCTGAAGGCAATAGCATCCATTGGGCAATAAAAGCAGAGGAAGATGAGATGCCTTGGAGGCTGCTATGGAGCTGAGAAGCTGACTTTCCTAAGTGGTTAGGTAGTTGGACGGGGAACATTTCTCTCATCTAAATTCTTTCAAAACCATGTTATTTTTCTGACCAGCATGGCTCCTTTCAAGAAAGTACAAGGAACATTTTTTTCTTTTCAAATAAACATTTATCAAAATGGTCAGAAGTTTCTTGAATTCCTTGACTTATTTTAAACCATTTAGTACCTTTCTGACACTGTTCACACAATTAATCTTAGCTATCAATGTATCTAGCAAAAGATGTTATAGAAAGAATCCAAATTTATGTTGATATCACAGGGAAAGTAACATTTTAAACACCATAAAAACTAAGAACTTATTATGAGTCAAACGGTCATACATTTTTCTTCCTAAATAGAATGGATTGTCACAGTTATTCAGAGTTATTGAAAATAACCCAGAATAATCTATACATTTCATAAATTGCCTATATATTCACCCACCTGTTTATCTCTCATTTATCTACACATCCAAGTTTTAGAGACAGAAGATGAATTTAAAGTGAAAATATTCAAAAACAACAATAAAAAGCCCTAGAGGCCCATCAAAATCAACCATATTCATTATTTGAAAATTTGAATTGCCTTTTATTATTGGGGCAACATAAAGTTCACAATTTTGTCCCTGTGAAACATATACAGCCCACTTAGTCTACTTGCTCAGACATTTCAACCACGTGTTTGATTCTGTAATGACTTTTAAATCATCTTTTGTTGTTTGACTTACAGGTTTTTCTTTCTTCAAACAAACTATCCTTTGATCAAATAAATGCACTAATTCGTTAAACATTTTCTCTGTGATATATGTGTTAAAATTTAATTAAAAATTAAGATTCCTTGAAAAATTTTCTCTATAATTTTTTTAAAGATTTTTATTCTTTTTACAACTCCTCAGAATAGGCTACTAATAAAGAATAAATGGCCTCTGTTGTGGAAATGAACATAGCATAAAAGGGAAAAGCCAGCATTGAAGGTAAACAGCTTGACTCATTTTGTGTTCATATTGCATGGTACAAAAGTGGCTCTCAGAACTGGAGCTGATCAGCTGTCAGGCAAGGACTGCAGATGCTCAGGCCCACACTCAAAGGGTCAGGAACGTTCAGACCTTGGCACCTATTGCTCTTTAGGTGTGGTGGACCCAGGACATCAGCAGTTCCAAAGCCATCTAGACATGCTCAACTAAGGTAAATGACTTGGATTAGGAATAGCAAGTGACATTTTCTTCCCCTCAGTCTCTTGATCTCTACCACCAATTACCAGAGAACTGAGTGAGATTTTGAAGTTCCACCGACTTAATGAGGTGCCACTACATGAATTTTACACTGTTATCGTGACACTTTGGGGGATTTCTTGCTTTTCCTTGGTTACTGTTCATACTGCCCTTTGCCATTAAGTGATGTAAGGTGAATGGAAATGCTGTCTAGAAGCAAAATAGTGGCTATCACATGGCTTGAGGCTCGGTATAGCAGCCAGTTTTCATGGATGGTGACATTGTCTATTATTTCCATAAGAATGATGGATATGGATTGAGGTGGCTGAACTGCAGCCCAGTTGATGAAAGATAAGCAGTCCCTTCAGTTTTAACCCTAATATGACAATTTTAAAAGTAATTAGAGCCCTAAACTCAGAAATTGTGAAAACACTTGAGACCAAATTTACATAGTAAGTGTCAAAGTCAATGTTTGGAAAGATCAAATTTTAAGATTCTATAAATTGAATTGTTGGTAAACATTTCTTTTTCAACATCTGGAACCATCGAATAGTGTTTTTGGTCTTAGTTTCCCTTTCTTATCTTTTCCTCCAAAATCTAAGAACTAGTAAAATTTTTTAACTGATATTAAACACATTTTCAATTTTCATCGAATCCATTTCTTTCTCCTTCTCCAAACTATAAATGAGAAATTCTTTATTTTTTGTTATGATATTAATAAACAGACCAAATACAGTGAATCACTTCATAATTATTTGTTGACATAAGTGAAATACACACCATTCATAACTATTAGAAAATGTGATGTTTGCATAGTGGAAGATCCATGTATATAGACATCCATGGGACTTAGAGGAGCCTAAATTCCGTTTGCCTAGACAAAATATTGATTATCATTTTAACTCACCAGAGCCTAAAAAGGCCACCAGCCACTAAGGAACTACCTGTTTTCTCTGCATTACCAATCTTTTAAGTCTCAGCACTCCCAGAAATGGAATCTTTTCTCTCTGCTGAAGCATAACATGGGCAGGGCCTGACTCCCAAGTTTCTTCTTAGGTTTTCACAGGGACATTAACACACAGAGCCCCTGTCTTGCATAGCACATGGTAGGTAATGGATAAACATAAACTGAAACTATCCATGGAGGATTAAATTACACTTTGCCTTGAAACAAACTGTGTTTCATAAAATATTTGCTAGTTGAAGATTGATATGCATAAATGCTTTTTCTTTTTTGAAACTGTGGAAGCACACAAAGGCATAAAGCAAACTCAGATTAAACCATATGATATCTCTGAATATATACTGATTTAATAAAAGTCAGTATGAGCGTGAAGTTTGCAAAAGCAGCAATTTTGAATCCAGAGCTTGTTATCCTCCACAGTGGGGCTTACAATTTGGGGGATCCACCCATCCCAAGCCCTGTAGTGTCTCCAACAGCACAGGTGTGAATGTACCATCCAAACTTCTGACTTTTAAGTTGTTTTGTTCCAAGATGAAAGTTGGTGGCATGTAAGAGCAGTCATTTTCTCTTCTTGTTTTCCTCCACAGCTGCAGATACGAGCTGATCCATGTGGCAGGACTCACAGCTGAAGAAACTTTCCTTCCATTGAAAGGTTTAGGGATAAAGTATTTCTGGGAACTTTTAATTTCAAAATGCCCTAAGGGTTGAAAACTTCATATCTAAAATAATATTTCCCCTAGAAAAGAACTGAGAATTAAACTTTCCTAAAATAGTGTAAATATTTTTAGGTTTTGTAACCATCTATATTCTTCTTTGAAAATATGTGTGGGGGGTGTATTTATTCAGCTTACTTGAAATAAGAGTTGACTTGCATTAAACACACAAACATTTTGAAATCAATTTTTCTAATATGTTAATATTTCTAGTATGATAATGTTCTAATCATTTTTCTAATATGAAATCTCATAAATGATTTTGCAAAATAAAGTGCAGGTTGAGTGAGTTATTTTAAATCATCACCTAGAAATGATTATAGATGTTGTCATGAAGTCTGTATTCCATTCTTCCTAGTAAAAGATGAGTATATTTAGTTCTCACTGCTATTGAATATAGTACAAAATTTTCCAAATATCATTTCAGTTCTTTGTCGAATTAATTCATACACATATTCCAAAACTCAAACAGCACCACAAGTGGACTACCAGTGGCCACACCTGTCCTGCCACTACAGCTCTGTCTTGTCCAAGGGCTCTATTGAGTTCCCCTGTGACCATCATTTCCCTTTTGCTTCCCTCAATTTTATTGAAGTATAGTTGACAAGGAAGATTTGTATATATGTAATGTGTACAACTTCAATTTCTGCACATACGCTTTGTGAAATATTCACCACAAACAAGCTAATGAACAACATCCCTTCCACTTCCCTGTGAGTGTACATGTGTGAGTAGTGAGAACACACAAGGATGGGGCTCTTAGCAAGTTTCAACTGTATGATGTGAAATTATTGACTATAGTGACATTTTTGTACATTACATCTTCAGAATTTGCCTTGTGTATCTGGAACTTTGTATCTGAATCAACATCCCAAGACAGACATGATCAGCTTCCAGCTGGACCCATTCGTTTAATTCCTAAATAATATTTCCTGATCTTGCCTTTATTTCATTACACCATACATAGTGAAGCTGGTATCTCTCCTCTGATCATCTAATGTTTTGATATAAAGGTTTGTTTAAATCAGTAGTTGCTGTTTACATTATTAGGGCTTTACTATGGTTTTCTGTAAAGCATTGTTCATGTTATTTCTTGGATCTTTTCTGGTCCCTTTTTCTGAAGTTCCTTTTAGTCAGCTGCTCAACATCCTGGATCTCTTAATTACTTCCTCATTATCCTGCTATTTTAAATGGCTTTGACTTTTGTTTCACTGTCTGGTGAATTTTTCCCACTTTGCTCTTTTTTCCTTTGTATGTGGTATTGTGTGTCATGTTCTCTTTAGATTTCATTCTTCTTAATGTGTGTCTGATTCATGGTTCTGTTCATCCCATACATATCCACTGAGCCTCTACTATGCACAATAAGTCCTGGACTGCTTCAGTGACGAAAATGAACAACCACCCCAGGCCCAACAGAGCTTGCATTCTAGACAGAAAAGAACAAGGGAAGAAATTCCACACCGAATAAGAAATCCCAAGAAAAACAAAAGCAGAAAAAAGAAAAAGGAAGTCCCTGAGTGACAGAGGATTGTTCTCCCGAGCAGGAGGAAGCAGCACTGTGGATCTCTGTGTGTGAGCTCCTGGCAGTGGAAAGCTCTCTCTCCTGAGCTGGGTCTCATCTGCTAATATCATATTGCTTTGCATTTTTTACATATTAAACATTTTCCTTTTTTTAAATTTTTTTCCCCATAGAAATAATTCATGTTGGAAACCTAAGAAAATAAATACAATCTGACCTGGCTTATATTCATCTTCATACCAGCCCAGTAGCAAAAGGTCACTTTTGAACTTCTCCGCCCACGAAGGCAGAAGCCAGTCTCTAGGACTCTCGAAAGCCACGCTCCAACATAGGGCCAGACTTGGGTCATTCTCAAGGTTTGTGTGGACTTAATCTTATTTTCCTCACATTTTTTATTGGCGCATTACTGTTGTACAGAATGCTGGGATTTGTTGCTACATATTCATACATGTACGATGTATAGCACTCTAATTTGGTCAATATCGCTCCCCAGCACTTTCCTCTTCCCTCCCCACCTCCCACCCCATGGTACTTTTCTCAACGGATCTCCATCTGATTGTTAGGACATCCAGCCCAGTTTTGTCTTCCTTTTTCCTCTCTAGCTTCTGTATGTGACATAAAACCCTTAACCTCATGATTTTGACTTATTTCACTTAACACGATGGTCTCTAGTTCCATCCATTTTCCTGCAAATGACATAATTTTATTTTTTCTTAATGGCTGACTAAAGCTCCGTCTTGTATGTAGACCACATTTTCTTTATCCATTCATCCATTGATGAGAACCTAGGCTGGTTCCAGAGTTGGGCTATTGTGAATCGTATGGCTATTGACATGGGGATGTGTGTATCCCTATAGCATGATGACTTCAATTCTTCAGGATAAATATTGGGAGTCATGTAGCTGGGTCACAGGGTGATTCCATGCCTAGTCTTTTGAAGACTGTCCATACTGATTTCCACTGCAGTTGTACTAATTTACAGTCCATCAACAGTGTGAAAGTGCTCCTTTCCCTCCACATCCTCTCCAGCATTTCTTATTATTTGACTTGATGACAGCCATTCTGACCAGTGTGAGATAAAACTTCAGTGTAGATTTGATTTGCAGTTCCCTAATTGGTAATGATGCTGAATATTTACTTTTTATATATTTGTTGACCATTTGTATTTCTTCTTTTGTGCAGTGTCTGTTTAGTTTGTTTGCCCATTTACTAATTGGGTTCTTTTATTTTTTGGAGATTCAATCTTCTGTCCCTTGTTACTGGTCTCCTCTACCTCCATTGCATTTCCTGGTGCTCAGGAGCCAGACCTGCTCCGAGGGATCTTCAGCACCTGCACACAGAGCACCCTGGGGATCCCAAGCATGGGAGTGAAGCCCAGGGGCGAAAGGAAGGAATCCAACATTTTCCTTTTATAGAAGTCACATTTTATTCTTCAGATTTGTCCTTTGATAGTCCTTTGTGTCTTACATTTTTCTATCACCCTTCAGTGTTCAAATATATTAAATCCCTTTATTTTATATGTTGTGTTGGGTAATTTTAGTGTCTAAAATCTGGTTAGATCACACTAAGTTTTAATTTGGGGGATAATTTTGTCTTATTTCTTTGAGTGTTCCACGCTCTCTGTCCCTCCCTTCCTTTCTCTCTCTAAAACTCATATTTCTCTGAAGTTAATTCATGGGAAATCTTTAAATCCTACATTGAGGTTGAGTTGCTCTGATGACTCTGGCTGAGGGCTGTCTTTGGCCATGACCATATTCAACTCCTGTTCTGAACAAGTAAAAGCTGTCCAGGTGAACACCTGAGTGAACAGCCTTGACAACTGTGGATGGAATTTGACATAAAGGCCTCGAGTCTCTTGCCGATCACAGGGACACCTCTGAGTGTGGACCCACTCCCAGAAGTCCTCAGTAGCACTCACCAGGTGGTGGTGGAGCATCTTCCACCCCTCCTGTCATTCACAGGAATCACCTTCCAAGAATCACCTTCCAAATCAGCGGCCTTCAAACATGGCTATGCAGTGTCTCTTTATTATGCTGACTTTGACTCCTCTGGTTATATGGACAAGAGTTATATTGCTGGATCATTTGCTAGTTCTGTTTCCTATCTTCTGGTGACCCTCCATATCAATTTCCAGAGTGGATATACTAGATCACATTTCCATCCACATGTTGTTTCCTGTATTCAAAAAGATCCTAATCTCAGAGCAGCCTTTGGTGAACCACACCAAGACACACTTTCAAATGACTCCTTTGGGTATCTAACTATTAGCTCTCTTTTATCTGCTTGAAGTCAATACTCAATTATAAAATACTCAATTTAAGCTGATTCATGAATTTAGAATATTAATAAGTTTTGTTCATAGGAAATTGCTATTCTCACTGGAAAGTTTGGTTTAGTAAAAGAGCATTTTTATATCATTTTTTTTCCTCTTTCCACTCAGGTGTTCATTCATCGCTGTTCTCAGAGTGGACATTTTCAGCTGGGACTTGAGAAAAAGGCTTACTGATTCTATTTCTGACCCAGCATCTTTTACATTTTGTTTCCCATCTTTCATATTTTGGTATCTTTGTTTATCAGTGTGTTTTAATTACAGAGAATAGTGGGTTTCATGGTTGCATATTCATCAATGCAAACAGTGCACCTGAATCACATCCACCCCCATGACCCTCTCTTACTCTCTCCACCACCACCCACATCCCCTTTCTCTTCTCTAATTGTTTCCCTATTATTTTCAGGCCATCTTTTTTCCTTCTAAACTTCACATTGGAGGGAAAATATACAATACTTGCTTTCTGAGTCTGACTTAACATGATGATCTCAAAGTCCATCCATGTTCAGGCAAATGACATGACATGTTCTTCTTTATGACTGAATAGTACTCCACTGTGTATATAGACCATCACATTGCCCTTATTCATTCATTCATTGACAGGCAGCAAGGCAGACTCCAAGTCTAGGTTATTGTGAACTGTGTCATGATAAACATGGCTATGCAGGTGTCTCTGTATTATGCTGACTTTAACTCCTTTGGGTATATGCACAGGAGTGATATTGCTAGATCATTTACTAGTTGTTTTTTATCTTTTGGGGACCCTCCCTATCAATTTCCAGAGTGGATATACTAGTTCACATTTCCATCAACAGCACATAAGAATTCCTTTTCCACTGAATCTTCCCCAACACTTGTTGTTTCTTGTATTCTAGAGGATCATCATTATGACTAAATATATAGTAATCTCAATGTAGTTTAGATTCACTTTCCTCAGAAAACTGGAGCAGTTAAGCATTTTTAATACAATTACTGGCCATTCTTACTGTTTTGGGGAAGCACCTGTCCATTTCATTTGCCCATTTATTGATTGGGTTGTTTGTTCTTTTTGGTGTTGAGCTTTTGCAGTTCTTTATATATTCTGAATATTGATCCTATTACAGGAACAGTTGGCAAAGTTCTTCTCTCACTGTGTAGCTCTGTCCTGCTGACTGTTTCCTTGTCTTGTGTCAGGGTTTTGTTAATTCCCTTTATTTGTTTTTTAATTTGATGCAGTGCCATTTGTTGACTCTTGTTATTATTTCCTGAGCTGCAGGAGTTCTGTTCAGGAAGTCACTGCTTATACCTGTTTCCCTTGTTTTCTTCCAAGTTTCAAGGTCCCAGGTCTTACATGTAGGCCTTTGATCAACTGAGTTGCTTTGTGTACAAGGAGAGAGAGGCATCTGATTTCAATCTTCTCTGTGTGAATATCCAGCTTTCCCTCACCCTTTGTTAAAAGCTATCTTCTTTCCAATCTATGTTTTTGGCATCATCACTAAGAATCAGATGACTGTATTCTCTTTTCTACGCCATTGGTCTGCTGTCTGTCTTGATGCCAGCACCTTGCTGTTTTTGTTACCGTTGCTCTGTAGTGTAGTTTGAAAGTGGTATTGTGAGGCCTCCAGCATTGGTTTGTTTGCTTAGGATTGTTTGGCTCTTTGGGGTCCTTATTCCTTCCATATGAATTTAGGATTGTGTTTCCTTAATTTTGTGAAGAAGGCCGTTGGTATTATGATGGGAATTACATTGAATCTATAGATTGCTTCTGATGATATGACCATTTTAGCAATATTAATTCTGCTGAACCATGAACATGGGAGGTCCTTCCATCTTCTATAGTCTTTTTCATTGTCTTTCTTCAGTGTTATGTAGAGGTCTTTCACCTCCAAGGTTTATTCCTAGGGTTTTTTGGGTTTTTTTAAAAAGCTATTGTGAATGGAATTGTTTCCCTGATTTTTTTCTGAGCAGGTTTGTTATATTACATAGAAAAGCAGCTGGCAACGTTTTGTATGTTTGAGTTTTGTATGTGGATATTTATCCTGCTACTTTGCTGAATTTGTTTATCAGAATTAAAAGTCTTCTGGTGAAGTCTTTAGTGTATTTTAAATATAGGCTCATATCACCTGCAGATAGGGATATTGGACTTCTTCCTTTCCTATTTCTATTCCTTTTATTTCTTTCTCATGACAAATTGTTCTGGCTATACCCTCAAGTACCTTTTAAAGTGGAATGGTGAGAGTGGGCACCCTTTTCTCATTCCTGCCTTTAAAGGAAATTCTTCCCATTTCCCCCATTCAGTGTGATGTGGGCTGGTAGCCTTCACCAAGTTGAGGTAAGAACTTCCCATCAATTTCTTCAGGGCTTTTGTCATGAAGGGATGATATTTGTCAAAGGTTTTCCAGCATATTTTGAGATGATTGTGTGATTTTTATCCTTGATTCTTTTATGGAGTGCATAACATTTATTGCTTTGTGTATGTTGAACCATTCTTGTGACATGGAATGAAACCAGCTAACGCATGGCATGTGATCTTTCTAATGTGCAAGTATTTTATAAAATTGCAAGTTTTTTATAGATGATCTTTGTGCCTAAGTTCATCAAGGACATCACTCTGTAAGTTTCCATTTTTTGTTATGTCATTATCTGATTTGGGTGTCAGGGTGATACTGGTTTTGTAGAATGAGTTTGGAAGTTTACATTTAATGAACTGGTTTGAGGAGTAATGCTGGTACTTCTTTAACAGTCTGGTAGAATTCAGCTAAGACTCTGTTCAGTCCTGGGCTTTTCTTTGTTGGAAAACTTTTTATCAATGCTTCAATTCCAATGCTTGCTGTCAATGTACTTAGACTTTTTACATTCTTTTGGTTCAATTTTGGTAGATTGCCTGTCTAGAAATTTATAAATTTCTTCTAGACTTTCAAAATTATCTGAATATGCATTTTCAAAGTAGTCCCAGATCAGCCTCTGGATTCCACTGGTATCTGTTGTAATCATTCTGCTTCTGTTCCTTGAATCCCTTTGTTGGCACTAATTTTATTAAGGGTCTTTTCTCTCCTTCTTTTGGTTAGTTTGGCAAGGGCTTTATGAATCTGGTTCATCTTTTCCAAGAGCAAACTCCTCTTCATTGATCCTTCATCCTGTTTTGACCAGCACACTGTTGAATGATCATTGGTCATTGAAGAAATCAGAAGGGAAATTTGAAAGTTCCTATGATCAAATGATAATAGAATCACAATGTAACAGAGTCTGTGGGGTACAGTGAAAGCAGCTCTAGGAGGGAACTTTATAGCTACAGATCCTTACATCAGCGAGATCTCACATAAATAACCTGAGGATGCATCTCAAGGTCTTGGAAAAAAACAAAAACAAACCAAACTCAAAACAAGTAAAAAGAAAGAAAGAATAAAAATAAGAGCTGAAATGAAATAGCGACTAAAAGAACCATCTAAATGATCAGTGAAACAAAGAGCTTTCTCTCTCTCTTCTTGATGCCTCCTGGGAGCACTTTCTCAGCATGCATTTCAAATTCCTGGATTTGTGTTTTGTATCCACTCAGATCCCTACTCCTTAATTGCTGTATTTTAGCAATTCTTAGATTCACATTAAATATATTCAATCAGTTCTTCACAGTACCCGTTGATATTACACTTGTCTTTTTAGGAATATTTATTGTGCTTATGAGTCTCAATCATTCCCCCCCCCCCCCCAGTTCATCTTCATTCCCCTACGATATCTCTGTCCTATGCTTAGAATGACAGCCTTGAAGGAAAAGCAAAAACAGAGCCTCGGTGTTAATTTTTGGTACCAGCAGGGCGGGGCTCCTTGCTGGCTCTACTTGATGCCACTCTGGAATTCCCATATATAGATTTTGCTTTCCTCTGTCCCAGGCACTGGTCTGTTCTGGTGATGACCACCTTCTTTACAACTGTCTCGGGAATCAGACACGATAGCCCAGATGCTATCCCCACCTCAGATCTGCCATGGCCCCATATTTTTCTTCTACTTCTGAACAGCTCCGTTGCGACTCAGGTGCAGCTGCAGCAAAACCTGGGAATCAGGGTTTCAGGGTGTTGTGCTATTTTGACCAAGAGTCCTCTGTGCCCTAATTGTGTGCCTTACCCAACCCACCTACCCTTGCGAAAATCTATAGGTATAATGGTAGAGATTACAGTTCAGGTGCAGGTATATCCCATCCCACCCAGGTGGAAGCGTATGGCCCTGGGTCTCTGAGACAATGAAACTTAGCTTATCATTCTGCTTCTGTCCCCTGGATCCCTCCTGTTTTTCCTCAAGTTTTCTCAGGGGTCGTCTGCCCCACACCAGCAGGCCCAGGCTTCCCCTACACTGGACCCTGTGTACTTCTGATCACAGTCAAGCTTCAGCTGTTGAGTTGAACTTAGCCATTACCTCCACCCTGCTCAGAGGAAGGGGCCAAAACGTAAGCTGGATTCACCATCCTGGAAACTGGAAGCCAAATCTTTACTGGGATAGAAGCACTGAAGGGAAAATAAAGTGTTTCTTCTCTTATGAATGATTGGAAAACAAGGAGTTAAAAGATAATTCAAACATGAAATTTTAACTAATATTTTTAAAGTTACTAATTATTAGAATACCTTATTGAACCTGTTCATTAAAATATTTTTATTTTTTTAAATATTGTCTATTCCATTAAGTGATTTTAATTGGTATTGATAATCTCACGTAAAGTGAGAAAGAAAAAAATGATAGACACAAAAATATAAATTTTGAATAAATTATCAAAACTCTATAGGCACTAAATATGATTTCCAAATTGTCCTTTTATGTGGCCACTATAACTTAAAGGAAAGCATTAAATGATAAAGATGGACTTGTTGCCAAAATCTTCTAAATGAAATGAAATGCAGAACTTGAGCATTCACAGAGCTGTGTGCTGCGATGTGCGTGATTCTAACCATGTGTAGGGAGGAGCAAGGATGAGAACCAGAGTCATTCTCAACAGAGAGGGTCAGGGCAGGCCTCAGAGTGACCGCTTCCATTCTTCTCGGGGCCTCATCTTGAGGAATATGATTATACTAGGGGGATTAAAAATGTAGAAACCTGAAGTGGGAAATAAGGGAAAGGAAAAATTACTCTGGAGTAGAAGGTGTGAAATTTTGGATTGGAAATGATGAGGCGAAGTGAGGGGGAGTTAGCTCATCCATCCTTCATCCTTCTCCATAAGAAGAGAGAAGCTTGGAACTCACAGTCCTCCAAAGGCCCGGAGCCTGGCTGAACTGCCCAGGGGGCTGCATGACATTACAGTTTTGTCTATGCTTCAGGTACCTGTGGCTCATTTTGAATAGTTCTGATACGATCAGCATTTTATAAATGACATCAATTTACTTTGAAGAGTCAGCCTTGGGCATGGCCAAGACCAGCCCCAAATTGCTCTTGGCTTGAAAACATGTTAGACGGGCATCTTCCCATCTTTGGATCCCTGTCCTCCCTGTTGACACATCCTTACAGAATCTGACTGGCCTAACCCCAGAAGTTTCTCCTTCCTTTTTGGACTATTAACTTCATAAAACTTACAATTGTAAATTCTTTCTCTGCTCCTTTGAGATGCAAGTCTCTTCAGAAGGCACATTGAGGAGAGGCCCTATAATCCAGCAGTTTCTTTTTTAAGAACTTGAGCATTCCCCTGCATGCGTTCAAGGACAGCATCCCTGCCTCAGTCTCTGGGGGAGGCCAGGGACCTAACTTAGATGGGTGCCTGTTCTAATCTTTACACTTATTTCCTTTCATGAACATAGGAGAAAGTGCACATTTCCTTTGGGTAAGGCAATTAACAAACACAGACAGCTCCAAGTCTTTCCACCTTTACCATTAAAAACTCTCTAGCCCTTCATTTCAGTGAAGTGGAGCTCAGACTTTACCCCTGGCCTCCCCCTCCTCCATTCATCCCTGGATGAAGTCTTTCTTACCTGTTTACCTTGCCCAATTTTTGCTTTGACAGTCAACTTTGTGAGAAAACCAAGATTAGTTTCAGCATTTTCAAGGGTCGTTTTTGGCTGAATTTAGGAGTGGAGAGATTGATTACTAAATCCTAAAACTTAACTTTGTAAGAATTCTCAATTGAGGCAAGTAATTATAGCCATCCGTTATTTTCTGCATAATACAAAGAAGACACACAGGGAGTAAGAATGTTCGAAATGCTAGATCACCCCACATCAAATGATCAAGAAGAAATAATCTACAGACTTTGGGTCTCAGTTTTCTCATTTCTAAAATGAGGAGTTCTGAAAAATTCACTTTCAACTCTAATACTCTATTATCATTTCAATATAGTTTTGTCTTAAAATTTGGTTTAATCCTAGTTAAGAAGCTGGCTCCTTCCCACATCCTGATGATCACATTAGACCACATGGTGTATTTAGTTGGCAACAGACTCGTCATGATGGGAAGAAATGCTTGCATTGCAATGAGCACATACACCATTAGGGGCTAATTAACAGTCTTTTAAATGGCATTCCTAAATGAATAACAAGATTGGTGCCAAGGAACACTGCTACCTCACCACCACTCCAGCTGTTGATTTTGATCTTAGCTGTACTGCAGCCCAATATTCCATCATTTTCCCTTTTCTAACTTATAATCAGTTAATGATCATTGAACTAATAAATTTCAAGTTATAGGAAAAAATGGTATCACCTCCTAATGGTTTTAGTCCATGTAGGAACTTCATTTTCTATAAAAAATACTTCTGAGATATTTTTCCATATTTTCTCATCATCATTTATTCATTTAACTATTATCAATAAACAAATATTCTGAAGGGAAGAAAAAATGTCTTTCCCTTAAGTTCTTATAACATGGTTAAATCATTTCTCTTTGAAAGATACTTTATCACTCTGTGGGGACATGAAGTTGCTTTTTCATATTTGTTGGTGTTTCCAAATGGTGCACCATGTTGACCCAAGATGACAACATGGCGCTCCTACATGGAGACCACTTCTGCTCCTACTCCTGATGGTCACGACACCTTACCAATAAGGGAGAAGCACCCAGAAGAGGTGGCATCTAAATGCCTCAGATCTCTGAAACTGAGAGCTAGGGCAGATTTCATAACTCATCGATTCCAGTGATCTTTCTACCCAGGAGGATGTTAAGAAATTTAATTCATCTGTGTCCTTAAATTTACACTTCCACAACTTGAACCACTCCTTAAAGTTACCTTTTTGGTGACTGTTTTAAATACATTATTGATTATGAGTAATTTATCCAATATTAGAGGAACTCTTGAGTGGAAAAAAAAGTCTACAAGTTTGCTCACCTCCATCTTTTTGTCTTTTCAAGGCCTTCCATCCTCTGATTTCTTTCTCTTTCTCTCAAATCATGAATTTTACATTCTGTACATCAGCCTAACAGAACTGAATTAATCATAATCTTTGGTTTGTGATCCAGTAGCATCATTATTTACTGCAAAGAACCATCTTCTAAAAGTTTGTTTTACTAATTCAATAACCACCTTTACATCTAACACCAAAATAGGAAAATTACTTCCTCTCACCACGGTCTTGCTTCCCATTACCCTGCTTGCTCCAGCCCAAGCACAATATGCTGAACCCTGTGTGATCCCTCCTTCCCTCTCCCTCCAACTCTTCCTCCTTTGTTCCTTTAATGCCATTGCTTTAATATACTGTAAAAAATGACACATTCATTTTATACAATATATATACAGTATATATATTCATATACTGTCTTCATTGGCTAATTTTCTTTTATCCCCCACAATTTGATTGAGACATAATTCATATGCCACACAATTCGCCCATTTAAAGTATATCATTGTTTTAATCAGTTTTTTCAGTCCTGTGACCAAAGACCTGACAAGCAGAATTAGAGGAAGAGCTTATTATGGGGCTTGTGGTTTCAGAGGTCTCAGTCCATAGAGGGCAGGTTCCATTCCTCAAACTGGATGTAAGGCAGGACATCATGGTGGCAGGGTGGGGAGCAGGACAGCAGCTGAGGTCATAGCACCAGGAAGCAGAGAGAAAGCTCCACTCTCCAGGGACAAAATATAAACCCCAAAGGCACATCCTGAGAAACCCACCTCTTCCAGTCACACCCTACCTACCTACATTTACCACCCAGTGAGTTTAGCAGATTAAGCCACTGATCAGGTTAATGCTCTCATAATCCAATCATGTCACTGGAAGCCTTGCTGCATTGTCTCTCATATGAGCTTTTAGGGGACTCCTCATATTGACCATAACAATCATATAATAGCTCTTGGTATATTCAGAGCTGCACATCACAATTACAAACAACTTTAGAACATTGCATTATCCCCAAGGAAAGTCTGGATGCCTTGGTTGTCATCTACCAATCTCTCCATTCCCTACCCTTGTTCTCTCCAGACCCTGGCGACCACTAATCTGGTTTCTGTCTAGAGATTTGCCTCTTCTGGGCACTTCATGTCAATGGAATCATGTGTTTGTGGTCCATGGTATCTGGCATCTGTCCCCAGCATAATATGTTCATGGTCCATCCGTGTTGCAGCATAGAACAGTCTTTCATTCCACGTTGTGACTGAGCAATATTCTACTATATGAATATGCCACACATTTTTTGATTCATCCTTCAGTTGAGAGATAAGCGATTTTTTCCCACTTTTGAGGATGTTATGAATAATACAGCTAGGAATATTTGTGTTCAGGTTTGTGTGCACTTGTGTTTCCATTTTTCTTTAACATGCTCCTAAGTGGAATTGGCGGATCGTATATTAACTATATCTAATAGTTTGACACTGTTTTCCAGACTGACTGTACCACTTTATAGTCCCACCAGAAATGTAAGATAATTCCAATTTCTTTACATCCTCACCAATACTTGTCATTATCTGTCCTTTTTTTCAAAATTGAAGTCATCCAGTTGGCATGAAGTGTTCTCTCATCCTGGTTCTAATTTGCATTTGCTTATTTATGAAGAACTTTGAGAATCTCTTCACTGACTGATTTTCCCGTGACTTGACTTAGTTTAATCAGATCCTCACATTTAGTCACCAATAAAATTTCCTTGTTAAGAACTTGAATAACTTTTACAACCCCTCTTACAAAGCCAGCAGTCACTCCTTTGGGCTCAGCTTATATGTATCCAGCTAGTGTTTTATCCCCTCAATGACTGCCTATTTCTTAAAATCCTTTGTGCTGCATGACACCTTGCTCTCAGGGGGTTGCCCCTAGCTCATTTTCCATTTCTGCTTAATCTTCCCATTAACTTCGTGGTTTCTACTGATCTTTACAACATTTTCCTTATAAATCTCTATGGATTTTCTTCCTAGATGATATTGGCCATCCAAATAGACTATAATTCTCTCTGTATGCTGAAAACTCCCCAAAGCATGTATCCTGCTACATATTAACACACTAAATTGTATCTTTAGTATAATCCCTTGATTGTATGCTTCTTCCAACATTAATTCCCTGGCCTCTCCATTGGCAACACAATTCATCTACTTGTTAAGCCCCAAACTGAAGAACTGCTCTTGATTCATCACAATCCCAATATCCAATTACCAAGCTCTGAATATTTTCCCTCTAAAACTATTCCAACCTACCCACCCTCCTCTATCTTAAGTGATGTAACCTCTGCCCAGGCAACTGTTATTTCTTACCTAATGTACTGTAACAGAGCCCTAATTGGTCTCTACGTTTATACTCTTTTTGCACTCACTCAACCCACCTAATTCATCTTTTTAAATGGGAGCAAAATCTGTGTGTTTTGGTATTGGGAATTGAACCCAGGGGCACTTAGCCACTGAGCCACATCCCCAGCCCCCACCTTTTATTTTCTAATTTAAAAAAATCAGAAAAGTTGAGGCTGGTGTGCTAGTCAGGGTTCTCCAGAGGAACAGAATGAACAGGAAACATGATTATAAAAAGGGGATTTATTAGATTGGCTTACACCACCAGAAGCTGGATAGTCCACAATGGCCATCTAAGCTGGAGAGCTGGAAGAGCCAGGAGCTGCACGGTCCAGGAGGCAGAAGCCCCAGAACTAGAGGGATCAACAGTGCTACCCTAGTCCAACACCAAGGCTTCTGGAAACTCCCTGGAGAATCATAGGCAGAGTCCACTTTGGAAGAGTGAAGAAGAGAGAGTGCAATATCCTCAGACGATCGAAGCAGTGATCAAGAACCCAGTCAGGTCAAGAAGAGCCAAGCTTGCATCTGCATTGGCTTCCTTGTTCTTCCAACGTTTATTCCATCCAAGCCACCATCCTATTAGACGGTGCTGCACATGCTTAGGGAGGGCTCCACTTCAGTTCACTATCCCACGTGCCAGTCATTCCTAGACACACCCCCATTGACATACCCAGAAGCCTCACCATCTCTTAATCCAATCAAGTTGACAATTACAATTAACCATTACAGCTGTCTTTGAACTTGTGATCCTACTGCTTCACGTCCCTCTTTATAGTCTTTAGTGACTTTGCATGACACCAAGAAAAGAATCCAAATTCCTTACCATTACCTAAAAGATTTGGCATTTTCTGGCCCCTGCATACTTCTCCAGAGTCATGTTCTGTATGTCTTAAAGACTCACTTGGGTCAATAGCACTATATTTTTTTAAATTATTGAGTATGTTCAAATAATTTTGGGGGGGTACCAGGAAATGAACTCAGGGTCACTCAACCGCTGAGCCACATCCCCAGTCCTATTTTGTATTTTATTTAGAGACCGGATCTCACTGAGTTGCTTAGTGCCTCACTTTTTCTGAGACTGGATTTGAACTCATGCTCCTTCTATCTCAGCCTCCCAAGTTGCTGGGGTGTTCAAATAATTATGCTTCCAAACTTATTGATGAGTTTTGCCTCTTTCTAAGTCTTTATTCGCTAGGATTTTTTTTTTTTTTTTTTCATGCTCTGTTCGAAAAACATCTCAGAGAGGCCTGACCACCCTGGATAGAATAAGTCTCTCTGTTTTTTCTGTTTCTGAAAGGTGGCATTTCGTCTGATGGCATTTTCTTCAATTAATTTGCTTGTTTGTCCCCTCCCCTTAGTGTTTCATCCTGATTAGAAGGCACGTTGGTCACCATAGTGATTGTATGTACGGTATTCAATATGGTATTTCCAGGGCCAACAGAGAACTGGGCTCTTAGATTCTATAAGATTCAGTCACTGGAGGCAGAGAGGTAGGATGGAGAGAGGGAGCAAGGGAGGGAGAGCTACTGCATGTGATTGAACTGGGGTCGCCAATTTTCTTTGCGTTCTTTCATGACTAGAGGAGTTTTATTTTCCTTTTTTTCTGAAAAGATCCTTCATGTTTGGAATCCAAATTGAAAATGTAATATCTCATTAAGCAAAACTATGAACCCCTCCTCATGCCATATCATCAGACACCCCCACGGCACCAGTGTGTGGTGCATTTCAATTTTACCAGTCCACTCCTAATACAGTGTAGCCTGCGATAACTAAAATGTAAATGAAGTACCTGTTTGGCAGGGTGGTGAGCTACCTAGTTCACTTGGTCTCCAAAGCTGTTTTGCCTTTAAATTTATTATATATGTTTTGATACTATGAACTTCTAACCTCTCAGGTGTCTTCCAAAAGTCATTACTTCTCAAATATTTTTTGTTATTTGCAAACATTAAGCAAAATACTGAGTTTTAAAATAAAAGTAAAATATCTCCTTTCCTGAAGAAATTGACCACCTAATGAGGTGGTACTAGATAAGATTATAAAAGATATATCACACTAAAATGAGCAAATTATAGTTGGAGACAGTACAAAAGATGTCACCAGACACACATGGTTAATGCTCAAAATCCCTTTCAATTTGATACCTTTGTTAATAATAAAAAAATTCTTCCATCCTATATATTCTAAATTTTCACAAAAATGCCTCAAGGTGACTCTTAAACCCCTCCTCAGAGTTCCTAAAATTCCACGGAGCAGTGAGTGAAAAACATCACGTGAAGAAAACATAATGCTTCTTCTTTACACACAGTATCTTACTCAGTTCTAAAGGATGTTACTAAGTGAATAATCCATAGACAGGAGAGAAGGCAAGAACACCTGAAGAGTCACATGTGACCTTCAAGTAGAAGGCTGTGCCCAGACACAGGTGGGCGCTCAAAAGTGTCTATTTCAGAGGAGACCTGCTCACGCAGAGCCAAACCTCTGGGATGTTCTCAGCTGCAGGTTCTTGCAATCTTGCAGGGAGAATTTCAAACTAGTCTCCCAGAGTAACAAACAGAAGTTTAACAGAAAAGTTGAAGGGTGCAGTTGCTCAGGACAGACTGAACAAGTTGCCTCTGAGAGTCCCACGTGGTCCTGACAAAGTTGGGATTTTTAGGGATTTTGAGTCCCCTCATTCTTGACACTAATTTCTCACACCCTTTTAAATGGTTTATTACCCAATGAAGAGCCCTCAGCAAACTTTCTCTGGGAGGCCTTGACGTCCTGGTCACAGGGTAGGTTGGACATAGTTAGCATGGACATAGTTTCCATACTAAGGGAGGGTCATGGTGACCTGGTCACAAGGCATAGCAATGACATGGTCTGAAACACTAGGTCCCTTATGGGATTATAATGAACTATGACCCCAGAGAGGTTCTGACACATCAGGACCCATTTTTCTGCAGCTTGCCTGCTTCAATAAGTTTCCCCATGACGTTAAATAAGAGTTCCCTTAGGGAATTACAATTACCTCGACTTGAGAAAGGTTGGATATTCTGGATCCCATACTCCAGATGTTTGCCTGAGTGATCGGACTCCTGAGGTCTTAGTTCTGTGACTGCAGGGTTTGCTTAATGCACACGTCTAATGTCTGCCCTTCCTCATCCTTCCCCTACCCACCTGTTCACGGACGACAACTCACCTAACATATATTCAATCAAAGCCCAGGAAAACCTTGAGTCACTGTTAATTTTTTTGTGTGTGACTGTTTCACAGGACACCTAGACAGATGGTGAAACATGATTTCTGGATGTTTCCAAAAGACATTGGTATTTCAGTTGATGGACTGCATAAAGCCAATGGCCCTCCCCAACGTGGGGGAACACCGATCAATCTGCCGAGTTCCTGAATAGAACCCAAAGGCGACAGAGTGCTGAGGTAGCCTGTCTGAGTGCTTGTGGCAGAAGGTAAGTCTCCTCTGACCCCTGGTGCTCCCTGTGCCCAGGCCTTCAGACCTGGCCTGGAAGCTACACTGCTCACTCCCTGGCTCGCAGGCCTGTGCACTGCCACTGACTTCCTGGCTTTCCAGTTCACATTGTGGAACGCTTGGCCGCCATCATGCTGGGAGCTAGCACCTCATCATGAATCTCTTCCCATTTGCCTATTGCTTCCTTTCTCTGGAAAAATACAAGTAACACAAACTTCCTTTTCTAAAATTCCCTATAGTCGCATGAAAAGAAAAGGAAATAAAAATATTTTAACTTGATCAGCAAGGCACTTACCTAAGTGTGCCATTTTTTCCTACCTGACATGTTAGAGAAATAAAAAAGGAGTTGAAATAGGTAAATAGGTGGTGGAACATTGCAGGTGAAGGTCTCAGTTAACCGGCCTGCATCTGCCTTCAAGGAAATCTGAGAGGAGCTCACTGCATTCTCCCCTGAGTTCTTTTCTTTTAGCCATTGATCATCAACTTAGAAACGAAGGACACATTTATCAAATGTGACGATGATTCAAATGTGAAGTAGACTGATAATTCATGATATAACAAACAAAAATATGTCAAACACTCTTAAGAGGCTGGACTGGAAGTCAGCATTCATCTTATGAAATTGAATAGGAGTGGATATGAAATTATTCATTCCAGTTGTCATTTGCACTGTAGAAATATGGAACTGAAGGGGAACAGTATCTGTCTAAATGTAATTAGTGTGAAACAATCCTAAAGGTTGTGATTGACAGCATGGGTAATGTGAGAGCTGTGACGTGGCTGGCAGAAATGTTAATGGTTTCTAGATTAAATAAGTAGAAGTCTAATGGCTAAGTGACTGCGGTGCCTCAGACTCACCCCTGGACACTTGCTAGAGTGCAGCTCCCATCCAACAGGCATCCTGGACAGGTGCCCTGGAATCTGCCCTGAACCTTCCCTTGAGGGGTGATGCATGCTGGAGTCCACCTCAGAGAATTAGTGTGGAGAACAAATGACATGCTGCAGACAGTGTTCAGAGTACAAAGTTCAATAAATGGCAGCTTTACATATTCTTTATCGTAATTTTATTAGTTATATTGACACTTGCATAAAATTCTTTATTTGTATTTAACTTTCCTTTAATTTTATATGCAGGAACTTTCCTTCCTTCCTCCCTCCTTTTCTGTCTTTCCAGACTTCCAAAATTTCTCCTTTCTGCCTTTTGGCATATATCACTAGGGTGTATTCTGAGTAGAACAGTATCCTTGACCTTGTGGAGATATTTTTTAAAACACCGCCAGGCTATTCGTGTATTCACCTGCTAAGGGAGTTCTGGCCTGTATGTACTAGACTGTAAGAGAACTAAAGTGCCCTGGGCACTGTCTGGATTGTCTGGATTGTCTATCCTGAACCAGGGTCCGCCCCCAAAATCCACAGATTAGTAAGAAATATCATAGAAATGAGCATCATCTCCTGTGTTTTCTTGTGCGGGACATTTGCTCCATCTAGGACAAAGTGGCTGCAGGAAGAAAACAGCTTCCCCTCACCAACCCCCAGCTCCCCAGGCCCCTTGCTTCAATAAAATGCTCCTTGACATTGTTGGGCATGATTTCATGCTCTATGCTCTTCAGGATCTAAACCAGCACTTCTCTAACCTCCTGTGCATGTGACTCCCTTGGGGAGCTACCAACAGACTGGAGTTCAGTGCATTGGAGGTGGAGCCTGAGAATTTACATTTCTAACAAACTCCTGGGCGACTCACATGCTGCCCTTAGAAAAACTCTAAATATTAGTAAACATTGATATTAATAAAAATCAGCTAAGAGTTAGAATACTATTTTGACAAGCAACTGAACAAACATTCAGGTGTCAAGAAGGAATCCAGAGCAAGACCCTTACTCCAAATGTTTAAGGAAGTTGTGAAATCATTTAAGTGGGAGGTGGGAAGGCTGGAGAAGCTCATACACACGTGGCACTGCCTGAGAATGTCTCCACAGGGATTTCCTCTCAGAATGTTCCAGAGTTGCAATTAATTGCATTTCCATTGGAAAAAATAAAACAACTTTTCATGCTATGCTGATTCATGAATTTCTCATTATGTATATTTATTAGGTGACAGCTCTTGTTGACAATGACAGAGAATAAAATGCTTCGGAGAAACATGACATCCAGGTGTCTGCTTCTAGCTTGCTCTGTGTCACGTCACTTTGGAAAGTGTTTATCATTTCATGATATGACACAGAAAGATCAGGTTCCTGATCACTGTCTTACTTTAAAAAGTTTAAAGAGCGTAAAGAAAACAAATGACTCTAAAAATTAAAAAAAAAAAAAAGGACTTGAGCATTTGGATAATATTACATAAGTAGGATTTTCATAGTTTATAAAATGAATACCGTGTAAATGATGAAGGAATTTTAGTGGGGAAGTGTTCCGCCTCATCACAACAAATTTTTGTTTGAATGTTTGTTAGTAAGATGAGAAACTCAAGTGTGGATGATGCTGGAAGGAAGGAATAAGTAGATTCTATTTTCACCAACTGGTTAGAAATTTTTGTTTCTACATTTTTATGATACTTGTAATCTTTGAAATATTAGTGTAGTCCTTGAAATATTTGTAATCTTGCCAATTATTGTGGTTTGGATCTGGAATGTACACCCAAAATCTCATGTGTTGAAAGCATGATCCAAAATGCAGTAAGGTTCAGAGGCGGCTTTTAGGTAATGATTGAATCACCAGAGCTCTGGCCTTATCGGTGGATCAGTTCATTTAATGGATTAATAATTGGAATGGACTTACTGGGAGATGGGAAAAACTATAGGCAGGTGGGACATGACTGGAAGAAGTATGTCACTAGGGGTGTGGCCTCAGGGACTATGCTTCCAAACTGCCATGACCTGAGAAGCTTTCCTCTGCCATGCCCTTCCGCCATGATGTTCCCATCTCAGGACCAAAGCACCAGAGCCAGCTAACCAGGACTGTGTCTTCTGGAACTGTGAGCCAAAATTAATCTTCCCTCCTCCAAGTTGCTCTTTGAGGTATTTTGTTTACAGCGACGAAAAGCTGACTAACACATGGGTGAAAAAGTGTAAATGTATTTTTAAATAAAAGATCACTGGAAGTCAAGGACTACCACACACAGTAGCAGAAATAAAATCAATGATAGACCATCTACAGCCTCAGATAAGAGACTGATAATACTTTCAATCCAGACTAGTACATGTTAAACTCCAAATTGTGTTTTAAAACTCAGTAAGTAGAAATTATTGTGCATAGTTCATTGCATTCAACATGTAAAAGGATTGTCTTTCTCATTTGAATCTCAGTGATATTGCTCAGTTCCTAGTACTTACACAGACCTTAATAAATGTTTAATGAGTACATGATTGTATGAGTGCCGGAAAATTAGGACTTATGGAAAAATACAAATGAAATAGAGAAGAGATTGGCATTTTTTTTCTCTGTAAAAAGAAATATTTTTTTCCTTTATTTTCACTTTTACAGACTGCATTTTGGCTTATTATGCACAAACAAGGTACAACTTTTTATTTCTATGGTTGTACACAATGTAGATTTACACCATTCATGTAATCATACATGTACATGCAATAATAATGTCTGTCCCAGTCCACTATCTTTCCTTCCCCTACCCTCTCCCACCCCATTTCCATCTACACCATCCAAAGTTTCTCCATTTTTCTTTTGCCCCCCCATCACCACCCCCCTTACGTATCATCATCCACTTATCAGAGATAACATTCAGCCTTTGGTTTGGGGGGATCGGCTTATTTCACTTCACATGATAGTCTCCAACTTCATCCATTTACCAGCAAATGTCATAATTTTGTTCTTCTTTATGGTTAATATTCCATTGTATATATATATATACTACAGTTTCTTTATCCATTCATCAACTGAAGGGCATCTAGGTTGGTTCCACAATCTAGCTTTGTGAATTGAGCAGCTACAAACATTGATGTGGCTACATCACTGCAGTATGTAGGTCATGCACTTTCTCATTGTAGAGCAAAATCAACCACAAAAAAGTAAATGAATGAGTGTGACTATATCTAAAACAAAATCAAAACAACCCTTTATTAACAAAATCAAGCCATTAGAATTTGGTTTGGGTATAGAGACCCTAAATACAGAAAACTTGGTCATTAAAGTGTGATACCTGAAGGGAAATAGGAAAACAAATATTAAGAACTCTGAAAATAGTTTTTCCCTCTAGCTAAGGTTAAAAACTTAGCACTCTACTTATATTCCTTCCTACATATAAAAACTAAAAACTGGAGTATTATCAATGTGAATATGACTTTCAGTAAGTCTTCAAATGATAGAAAGTTTTAGCCAAAGCATTGAATGAAGAGAGCGAGGTAAATCTACATGAAAAATAATTGCCTAGTCTAAAAAGGGAAGAGGGGTTCAATGCTTTCAACTTGCCTTTGGGTGAATGGCTGGCTATTACCCTGGAGTACCAAGGCCTCCCAGGTGTTCAGCATTGGTCTATATTATTGGAGATTGAAAAGTCAGCAATTATGATGACCAGATCAGTCTTTATGAACAGTATTGAGCCCATGCCCACTCCCATTGCTGCCAATATGTCCCATTAAAAGAAACCCTGGCACCATTAGGGAAAGGAGGGTGCTGGTATCCAGATAAAGGTCCCCCTTATCCTGAGTACTGAGGGTCTGTGGAGGGCGCCTTAGTGACCAGTCTCATGGAAGACAAAACACAACTCCCTCTTCTTTTGTTCTGAGAAATCCATTCACATGCCACATCACCTGACCTTGTGGTCCTTAACCCTACTTCTTCCAAACATCTAACCACACATCCAAACCATTGGCTTCTAATAAATTGGTATAGATCTATATGTCTGTCTGTCTTTTTTTTTTCTTTTCTTCTAGTTAAAAAGGAAAACAAAATGAACTTAGTAAAGATTTGCTCAAAGGAAGAATTAATTTCTCCACTGATTTTAGGGTCACCTCTCACTCTGGATGTAATACTGTAGTATTTCTACATAGTTTGGCATACGTTGTGAAATTATCTATATATCAGGATTTATTTTTTTCTTCTTCACCCTGCCAGTCTTAGGAAACGTTCCAGTGCCACAGGTCTAGGTGGAGGAAGTGACAACATAGGTGGAGTAGGTGCTGGGGACATGGCCCATCTGCTCACGCAGCTTAGTCTTTTCTTCAGAACTGGCTGGAACCCACACATGTATTTACTTCTGCTTGATTTGGAGAGCTTATTAATCACACCCAGCTTTATTGCTTGGGGAACAGGTGACAGCTACTTATTTATTGCTTGGGGAACATGTGACAGTTATTCTACGACAAGCATCTCAAGTCACATGACCACTTGACACACCTAATCACTGGGATCCTATTGAGCATCCAGAAATATGGCAGCAAGATTGTCTAGGAAATGTCATTTTAGCTTTCTTAACGCTCCAACAAGAAGGAAGGTAGAATATCACCCTGATGTCCTATCTGATGTAGGCTGTCTATAGACTTGCATTTCTTTAATTCTGTTTCACAAATGATTGTCTTTGTAATTTGTCTAAAGTGAAAATTTGACCATACTATTCACCATTCCCCTTAAGTCACAAAGAAAAATTCTGTGGCATGATGCATAGTGTTTACATGGTCTGGGCTCAGTCTCGCCTCTCATCACATTTCTATAATGTACTCACATTCTGAATAAAACAACTTGCCTTTATTGAGGGTTTACAATTCATTGAACACTATTCTATAGCTTGGTTCACATATCTTGTTTAGTGCTTATAATATTTTGAGGTGAAGTGAAGCTAATTTTATGTGTTAATTTGGTTGGGCCTTGGTAACCAGATATTTGGTGGAATGATATTCCTTAAACTAACACTCTCTCTCTCTCTCTCTCTCTCTCTCTCTCTCTCTCTTCTCTCTCTCTAATCTCATTGGTTCTGCTTCTACTTCTTCAGAGGATGCTGACATACATCAGCATTTTGAGCTGGGGAGAGAGGAGCTCAGGGTTACCAGGCTACTAAGTACCAGCTGTGGTCCTGAAGTACAGGCAGGTGGGTACAGAGTCCTGCTCTGAATCACCATGCTGTACTGCTGACCCCCACGAGATAGCTTTGAGCCCCCTGTCCTTGCACACGTGACCTAAGCCCAGGTTCCCAGATCTCTGGTCATGCTGCTCCTTCTTCCTGGAAGGCACTGCTCATCCTTCCAGATCCAGCCTAGTCACTCTGTCTTCCAGGAAGTCTTTCACGAGCCACTGCTTTCTGCACCTCCTAGGAGACAGCAAAGTGCCTCCACAGAGCTTGGATAGTGGATATAGCAGGAACTCAAGAGATGCTTTTAAGTTGAACTGGAGATTATCCACAAAGTCAGTAATTGAGTGAAATATAATTATTTGTCCACATACTGTATTTTGAAAGATTTTATTAGTTTATGTAAAGGGTAGTTATATCCATATGGCAAGAATCCTGCTAGGACATCATGATCATCACAGATACAGAATAATATGCTTATTTTAACTAAAACCCAAAATCATTTCTGCAATTAAAATTATTACTGACATACATTTATGCAATTAAGTTATTAAACATGCTTAAGATTAAAGATTATTTTCACATACAATGTTTTCTCTGATATGCAGATGCTAATTCACAATAAGGGGCAGGGTTCTAGGGAAGAATAGAGTTACTTTAGATTAGGTAGAGGGGAGTGAAGGAAGGGGAAGGGATATGGGGGTAGGAATGATAGCAGAGTAAAACAGACATTATTACCTCATGTACACGTATGACTGCATGACCAGTGTGAGCCTACAATATGTACAAACAGAAAAATGAGAAATTATACTTGATTTATGTATGATTTATCAAAATACATAAATGCATTCTACTGTCATGTATAACTAATTAGAACAAATTTTTTAAAAGATTATTTTCACATACTTTCAACATTTTCTCTACATTTTATCAATAATAGAGATGATTGAAAAATATGATAGGCTGTTTCCAAACATGGCCATTAGGGGACAGTGCCATCAGGTAATGCCAAGAGCTGATGAGTAAAAATGAACTAACCAATTACTCCCAGAAAGCAGGAACGGTTACGTGGCATCCTTGGAGGAGGGAGTGAGGTGACAGGTTCCCAGCTGGATTTAGAATAATGAAGACTAGTCTCTGTGTGCTGTGTGCAGTTCCCCCTTGCTCACTGTGTGCTTGGAGGTTGAGGGACAAATAACAGGTGTTTTCTTCCCCTCCATCTGGATCAAGAGTAGCTTATCACATTCAGACCTGATTAAAATCACAAAGATTGGAGGTTGAACCTGATTCCAAAATCGAGGCAAGTTTTTTTTATTATTATTATTATTTTTACAGACTTCATTTCGATTCATTGTACACTTATAGAGTTCACATTGTCATTTCTATGGTTGTGCAAAAATGTACATTCATATCATTCTTGTTAATCACACATGTACATAGGGTAATGATGTCTGTCTCATTCCACCATTTTTCATACCCCTGCCCCTCCCCCTCTCATTTCTAAAGATCCTCCATTCCTCTCTCACCCCCACCCCCCAACCAAATTCTATATCATCATCCGCTTATCAGGGAAAACATTCGGCCTTTGTTTTTTTGTGGAACCAACCTCAATATCAAGGCAAGTTTTTGAGGAAGGCTTGAGTGCATTTGCCATGAGGGGTGTGAACTATTAGGATTAAAAGGTAGATTCTGGGAAATTGCTTTCACACACCTGTCATAATTCCTCCCATCTCTGCAAACAAATCCTTCACTACGTGACTTTGCCATGTTTTCCATCTAGAGGTTCATTTACTTTCTCTTCAACTGGGTGCAGTTTGCTGGCTGGTAATTGCATGCAAGGAAAGGTTTTTTAAAATTTTTATTATGGAAATTTTCAAATACAAACACAAAAGGAATAAACAAAAAATGAATCGGATGTGCCTGTCGTTTATCTTCAATGACTATTAATACCCAGCCAGGATTTTTTGACTCACGTTCTTCACCTCCCCTCTCACACATTGACTCTGACATCTGGCACAGCAGCTGCCTATCTGCAGATTCAAAAAAGAGAGACACACACACTATTCTCAGTTTCTTACATGGAGATTCATCAATTCTAGCTCCACAGAGACAAATCATTTTTTCTATCTGGACCTAACTTCCCACTAAAAACACTAATTAAACAGGAAAAATTAATTTTTGAAAATATTAAAAATATGAAACAAGCAGTAAAGAATCAGAGTAGTTTACCAATAGGGAAAATAGGGAGGTAATCTAGCAGGGCGGCAATTTCTTACCTGAGAGAATGTGACAACTTTGGCAAATTTAAATTTTAGTGGAGACAAATCAGAGCCCAGAGTGTGTGTGAGGAGTCTTGGAGAAGATCCACTCTCACAGAGAAATGGCCCTCAGAGAGTGAGGTCTCCAACCTGAGCAACACCCACCTGCTGTTGCAGATCTGAGCCGTGAGGCTGGTACCTCTGGGTGGGATGGGATTAGTGTGGGATCTGATGAGTGGTGGTCCCTGACTAGTCCCCAGAGCCTGGGAAGAACAAATGCAATTCTCTTTGAAGGAAAATATTCTAAACTAAGTGTTAACTTGTTCATCTCATTTTTTTCCAAGAATACTTACCAGCAAAAATAAAGTACAATATCATAAAGCTAAAATAATAAACAAAATATAAACATACAAGTGCATCAGCAAACAATAACACCTCAGTATACTGTCCTTAAAGAGTTAAAAGTGGTACATTTTAAAATGCTAGCAGAGAATTTGAAATTATGAAAGATGATAGCAGATTTGAAGAAAAAGCAAATAGATTATCCAGGAATTTAAAATAATAGCTGAAATTTAAAAGTCAGTGAAGAATGTAAGTTAAAAATATTGGCTGTGTATTATTAGTTAATGGAGATAAATAACAGGCACATCAGATTCATGTTACGGTTGTTCCTCTTTTGTGTATATTTGAAAATTTCTATAATTCATATTTTTTTCTATGAAAATCTTTCTTTAATTACTGTCTCTTGTGACAAAATAACATTTTATACAAATAAGTCACCTAGTTTACTTTGGACACAAAGACAATACAAACTGGAATGAGGGTCCTGGGTGAAGTGAGGAAGAGGAGGAAGGACAGATCAGGTCATTGATGTTTCTTATATTCTGTGAAAAATAGATTTACAGGGAAAAAAATAGACTTTTACAAGTTCAATGACTTTACATGATACTTTGTAAATCAAGGGGTCAATCCATCTTCACCAGGTCCTTCTTGTGGCTAATATGTTCTGTGACGTGGAATGTATTAAGATAGTTCCACGATTAGGCTCCTCCATTAGGTATGGCAGCACCTTCTGCAGCAAGAATCCTGTGCACTGGGTAGAGTCTATGCTGTCATTTTTAAGACACACTGTTCCCATTGCCAAACATCACTGATATCACAGTGACGTTGGTCACCAGAAGAAAGTGACTTTACAGAGGAAAAACATACCCTGGGAGCCTACCATGTTGGCAGGACACACTTAAGGCAGGATGCGCAACCTATTAAATCCAATCCAGAAATGGGTTCTACTTCCACTGAAAACTTAAGTTGAAGATTGCCCAATCACTGACATTTCTATGGTCATCACCACACATCTGCAAACCACTCTCCCCAGGTATTAGAAAGTTGCCCAAAGTCTAGGGTATCTTCAGGAAGTCCATGCCCCTGAAGAATGTTTTTCCCACCAGACAGCTTTGAGCTAACAAAAGATATGACAGCCTACTACAGTCCCAAACTACTTCTAGTTGTATACTTTAGAACACAGAATAAAACCAGCATCTTCCATAGGATCTGCCCAGGAGGGCAACTTAGCCTGAAGGCTGTACAGCAAAGGAGAGGCCCTCTCCAGGGATTCCAAGAGACAGAGGACAGGGGACGGAGGGATGAGGCAGAGGGCCTGCCTGGCAGCTGGAACGAGCTCTCTCCAGGAGCTGCCTCAGATGCCAGCTCTCGCCAGAGGGCATGGTCTCCCCTGCATGGAGCTTATTTTGCTTCCCTCTTCTTATATCACTTACAAGACAAGACAACTGCTGTCAACAGTCCAGATTCTTTAGCACAGACTTCTGGCTCTACTTTGAATTGGTTCATCTAATCTCAGAGAAAATATGACCCTCTGCTGTGGGTAGGGTCCATTTAGCATTGATAGAAGGTGTCAAAAGCAAGGGACCAGGTGTGGTAAGTCACTGTGAGACATCACAGTGAGTGCCTGTGATAGGAACTGTGTGTCCCATGGTGATTGGAAAAAAACCCACGTGGGGCCAGGAAAAGAAGGGCCAGTACTCTGCCCCACAAGCTCCTGTGCTTCTCTGGCCAGTGCTGCTCCCCTTGGGCTTCTAGAACATGAGAGGCCTTGAGCTTTGGCCCAGTGCTTTGTGCCTGCCTGAAGAATCAGTGATACCCCATGCTAGCAACTTTCTCACCGAGAAAGCCCCCGATTGCCCTCTGTGCTGGCACTGGATTCACCCACTGAGGGAGGGAAGAGATCCTATGGCCGGCAGCATGGGTGTCTCATCACCAGACTGGTGGAACTCAGAACTGGAGTCAATTCCATATCCAGGTGCCTTAAGTGTGGCTCTGTCCCATATGCTGCTGGGGAAAGCTGCATCGCCACCATTCCCTTCTCCTCACCTGTGAACAGACATCAGCACTGTCTTAACCTTGTTTTTCTTATTATGGTTCCTCTACTGGGATTGGTGTGTTCCTGGCAATCTGCAGAACATTCCCCTCTCTGTGACAGAAGCCCAGTTGGGAGAGCTTCTGCCACCCGATATTTAAATGTTGAGTAGGGTGTGCTTTCTGGAGCTGCCCAGCACTCTGCTGCCTAGAGTGTGTCTTGAAGCTGTGCCCCAGACGCTCACATGTGGACTCGTGGGCTGCTTCTTACCTGCCGTGTTAGCTTTTGCTAGGAAGAGCACCTGGAGGATGGGGAAGGTGGGCACTCTGGCTTGAGTAGTGCTGTATCCCCTTCCCTTTAAGCTTGCCTTAGTCTCACTGGAGACCATTTTGAGACCAGGCACTCAGCTGGGCCCAGCAGGACAGGAATCTGCCATCTTCTAAAGACCCAGAGTTCTGTCTGGGCCTCTCTGGAGTCCTGTGTCTAGCTGCTCAGGAGATCTCAAGAAGCATTACCACTCTGGGTGTTGGCTGGGAGGAACTCAAAATATAATGCATATTTTAAAACAAGCCTTTTCTTATATGCGATTACCAGAAAACTGGACACAGGTGAAGAAATAGTAAATGAACTGGAAATTATCCAGAGTATAACATAAAGAATCAGAAGCAGACCAAAAAAAGTAAAATATATAGAGGACAGAGCAAAAAAGAGCATAGCAAATCTCAAGCAAAATAAACTTAAAAATCCATTCATTATAATTAAACTGCAGAAAATCAAAGATAAAGACAAAATATTAAAAGCAGTTAGAAAAAAAATGACACATTTTCCAATGATCAGCAGAGGAACTGTCGCTAGTATCTCAGCAGATAAAAAGGAATATTATCTTCTTCAAAGTGTTTAAAAACAATCTATGACTTACAATTCTGTAGTCACTGAAGTATCTTGTTTTTTAAACAAGGAGAGAAAAAAGAAACATACAGACAAGAACTTTATCACCAGTCAAATTTCATTAAAGGCAAATTTTGAAGGATATGCTTCAAGTACCTGCAAAATTATTGGAGGTGGAAGGTCAGAGGTACAGGAAATAATGATTGTGACAAGACAATTAAGCATGTTATAATTTCTAGTGTAATTATTAAAAGGAAAAAACCAGGCGAGACAAATAGAATATAGAAAATAAGATGGTTGATTTAAAGTCATAAAGAACAAAAAATGCATTAAAGGGAAAAGACAGTTCACCAGTTACAAGGCAGATATTTTCATGATGAAAGAGGAAAGAAAAACTTGTTCGCGGACTGTGAAAGACACACGTACAGCCCAGAACACAGGGAAGTCTAATGGTAAATCCCAGGAGAAGACATGACACATCTAACAGCAGGTACAGGGGAGGCTGATTTGCTACATCAGACCAAAAATGACCTCAAGGCTAAATGCATCATTGTTAAGATGAAGAAGATCACTTTATGACTATGACAGATTACGAAGAAGATCACTTTTTGATAATAGCTTAAATCCAGTAGGAAAAATAAATATTTTAAACGTGAATGCTTTTATTAGAATGTTTTTAATTACATGAACCCCCAAAATGTCAAAACTAAAGGAAGAAATAAGCAAAGCCAAGACATTGAGGAAAATTATAACCTAACTTATCAATGATGATAGAAAACAGACAAAACTGTTAGTCAGGATTTACAAGATTTCAAGGTTACATCAAGTCTAACCTCACAGGCTCACTGGAACAAGGAACACCACACATCACGGCTGAATAATCCTCGTTTTTTCCCTGATGCTCTTGGAACATTTACAGATCAAGTTTAAGAGAAGGTAAAAAATTATAAGTGACTAAAATTATACAGCATGTGCTCTCTTATTTCTCTAAATTTACTAGAAATAAGAAAACAAATCCTGGTACTACAATTATAGGTTTGACTGTTCTCGACTGTTAACGAAGATTAACAAAATAATTAGATAGCAGCCCAGTGAAACATAGCTATCTGGCAAATATTGGGTTTCAATAAACACCAAAAACAAGAAAATGCCCATATACTTTGAAAAAAATTCAACTCCAGGAAGTCATGGAGTCAATTAGAAAAAAAAAATTGAAAATGTTTTCATTTTCAAAGTTGCTGAAGAAGAAAAGACAGGCTGTTGTGATGAAAGGGAAAACAAGCTCGTATGGCCCAGGAGCAATGACGAGAGAAGCAGGTGTTTTGAAGGATGGCAACTCTCAGGGAGGACTGATCAACTTAGGAAAAGGAGAAGGCATGAACAATCTATATCAAGGATGTAAAGGGGACTTTGCTAAAGATGCTGAAGTTACTAAAAAAACAAACAAACAAACAAAAAAAACACTCAAAACATCAGGAAGGGCAGCTGTGATGGCCTGGGAAATGGTGGTGAGCAGGAGCAAAATCCAGACAGATACTTCAGGAGACAACATTGGCATCTTTTCCATAACCTGCATCCATCTTGTTTGTCTCCCAAAATGTAATGTGGGAATTTCTGCACCCCACTTACATGAACACCATCGGGCATGTCTCATCAGATGGAAAACAGGTGGAGTGACAGGGTTTCCGTCACTTTGCTCCCTGGTGGGGTCAGCAGGCCATCTTGCTGGAGCCACCAACACTAGCTCAGCAGATGAGGTGGCTCCAGTGTGAACTAGAGCAGCCACCAGATGAGCATCTGAACCGAGGGAGAGAGCACAGCTGGGGGAGCCCAGGAGATCTAATTCTGAATAGCAACCTGACTTGGGGAAGTTGTTTGATTTCCCTGTTGTTTCCTGTCTGTCAAAATAAGTGACATCTTACCTGCTCCCAAAATAATTAGATAGCAGCCCAGTGAAACACAGCTATCTGGCAAATACTGGGTTTCAATAAACACGGTCTTCACAATCTTCATTAACAGTTGAGAACAGTTGAACCTATAATTGTAGTACCAGGAATTGAATTTAGGAAAGCAAGGGAGGGTGTTGGATGTGTTTTGAAAGATATCCATTGCCCCAAGGGGAAAAAGAAAAACTCGCCAACAGGAAAATCTCAGAGGTATCGCCTGATTGGAAGGTGCTATAGCTTAGGACTGTATTCTAAAGCCTTTAATAAGCGTGACCTTGTGAAACTGGGGCAGTGCAAGATTACACATGATCCATAAATGAAATGAGATGGTATTCTGACTTTGAAAATGAAATCTTTAAATGATTTGTTTCAGTTGGAGTATGTGGCTTAAAGAGTCTTAGAATTTATCATTGGGGCTCTAGTTTAAATCTGTAAGAAAGCTTTAAAAGGGAAGCAATTGGAAGTGGAGGCAGTTCTACCTCCTGCCCTGCCCTCCCTCCTACTTGGTTTGCCTTCACCTACCAGTAGAGCCGTATGCAGATCACCTGCATTGCCTTTTCCTTGGAATTTTTGCCCAGACATATTTCCTTATATTTGCCTATGTCCCCTGGTACCTGTTTCTTTGAATGATTTCCAACTCAAAGGAAGAGAATCTGCATGATCCATGGTGCCAGGTTGAGAAGTCAGATCCATCATTGGGCTTTTTGTCTTCTGTGTTCAGGGCCCTAGATGTAGTAAGAGTCCTATATTTCTCCTAAAGAAGAGACCTTTCCTAGACAGGATCACCAAAGAGAAATTCTTCATAAGGGACATGGATGACATTGGCACGTGGGTCACATAAGAGTGAGCTTCTTCTGAGATACCCAACAGCTTGGCCGGATGATTAGTTTGATGATGTGGAAAAAGATTGTACAAATGTTGCCATGGAAGGAAGAGTGCTTTAAGTGGGAAAATATAATTTACCAAATTGGGACTTACCAAGAGTAAAAGAGGAAGCCATGAATAAGTATTCTAGAATAACAGGTATAAACCAGTACCATCTATGACAAAATAGGACATATGGTCACCTCATTTTTAACTTATGAAAGTGTCTATCAAAATATAGTTCTTGAGCTAAAATTAAAATGTCACATCGCCTCTTCCCAAATGTTACAAAGTAAGTGGATTCTGGAGTCTAGAAGTCAACTTGAGTCTAATTCCCAACTCTACCACTTCCTAGATCTGAGTAAAATTCTGAATTATTCAACCTCTCTGTTTCCTATTTTTCTCAGCTATAAAATATGGATAATAATAAGAAAATATTTCAAAGGGTTCTTATGAAGCCTAAATGAGTCCTGGGTTTGACATTGTATTAGTCAACTTTCACTGTGGTGACAGGGAAGCCCCGAGCCTTAGTGGCTGACAACCCACACCCACTTACTTCTTGTCATTATACTAAGGCTGTGGACTGGCTGGGCCTTCCTAGACCCTCTTTGATTCAGCTGGATTTGGTTTAGCAGGACACGTCCTTTTATTTCAGTTCCAGGCTGACAGAGACCAGGTGAGCCTTGGAGTTCTCCTGGCTGAGAGACAAAAAAAAAAAAACACAAAACTTGTAAATGTGCTCAAAGCTTCTATTTGGAAAGGTGTATTTATGCCCACTCATGTTATATTGTCCAAAGCAAGACATAAATCTAAAACCCCAATTAAGGAGGTAATGACACACATTCCACCTTTAGGGAATCTTGGCAAGAGCGGGCAGGGAGTGAATAATTGTGACCAAATCACTCCATCTACTCCAAGAACTTCAAAGAGTACTCGCCTGTTACAAGCTCTCCTAGAAATGTTAGGTGTTATTATTAAACAAATGTGTACATAACAAGTTTTGAGTTCCTCAAAACAAAACTGTATTTGTGACTAAGTTCTCCTAAAAGACAATAAAAACACAAACAGGAGAAGTGGGAAATATTTTAGAGCAACCCAGAGAATTAAACTTATTCATGTGCAGAGGTGTGCTTGTACCAGTGTGTGAGAGCTAATTGAAAGCATCTCCTCCCAACTCTGTTTCCAGCAATGCCAACTGATACTTGGAAGTGAGCAAAATGACAGTGTTTACAATGCAGAAGTCATTAAAGGCTACAAATTGGACAATATTTATTTATTTGCTTATTTTTTAATTTGGGTTAGGGTGAGCTGATGCTTAATCATTCATGAGGACATGCAATAGGTATTTCCCCCTTTCCATTTCCCTTTTTTTAGGATCCCAAAGTCCAGGATGATACTAAGGACAAACAAGCAGACAGCTACCCTTGTTTCTCTAACCCCAGAAGAAGCACTTGTCCAGAGTTTAACAGAATGAAGTCATCTGTGATACCTTCCAGGTAGTCATGCCAATATGCTAAACATAATCACATGACCTCACCAGAGTTCTCCTGGAGACAAATAAGCTGTGTCAGGAACATTCTCCTTAATGAATAGACTCAAATAAATCATCCAGAGAGATCAGTCCCCTTGGTTGCCTGAGCTCTCCTTTGGAGGCCCAAACTCCTTCCAAACATCCTTCCATCTTCCCCTAAAATGGCGCCATCTAGCTCATTTAGGATGCAGTGTGTAAGTCCTGCTTATTTAGAGTTCATGCCCCATTCTGTGACTACTGAGTGGGGTTCACGGCCAGGGAATCTTAGTGCTACATGGTCCCTCAGCCTACAGTGAGAACTTCAATGGATTCCCACCACAGTGTCTGAATGCTTTTTCTTTTTAATACAAACTAATGCAGACCACATCACAGCTCTTCAGGTTTTGTCTTGTCTTCTTTCTTTAATCATTTCCTTCTTCCCTGAATCTGACTCACTTGAAGGTGCTCACTAGTCCCTTTGAGCCCCCCTCTGATCCAAGCCTGGTGCTCAGTGTTTTCCTTTCCCAGGTGTTCTTCAAACAAGGTCCTTCTTAGAAGATGCCTTGGTTTCTTCCCCGATATGAACTTATTTCCTTATTTGTCTTCTTTTCTTATTAAAAAAGAAATCTAAAAAAGACAACTCTCCCCAAATTATCATTTCTCACACTAAGCCCAGTAAACACCCCTTGTGCTCATCCCTTCCTCCTTTCAAAAGATGGGAGGCATCCCTATGTTTGGGGCAAGGTTGCTTCACCGAGATTTGGTATTATCTAACCACCATAGATACCAATTCCTTTTTCCTTTTGTGTTGTTAACACTATGGTTGAGCTTTCTTCATTGCTTTTAACTTTCTGCCTATACATTAAAATTTAAGTTTTCTTATTGTTTAGTTAGCCAAAGACTCAAAACCACCTTTCTTGTTTCTTGATTGTCAAGGTGGGTAGAGGGAAGGGCCAACAGGCAATAAGGATGTGCCTTATCTTTAAAGAATTGAGGGCTGGGGTATGACCTGGGTGATTAAATGCTTGCTTAACAGATTCAAGATCCCCAGCAATGGCAGAAGAAAAAAACAAAAACAAGCAAAAAAACCTTGAAACATAATAATAAAACCAACTACCATCTGGCATGTGCTCTTGAGTGTTAAACTGCCCAACTAAAGCATTCTTAATGGATGACTCCCACAGTCCTGCCCTGCAAGCTTACCTCCCAAACAGACTTTGGACTTACCAAGACTCTACAATCATAGAGTTTGTTTCTTAAAATAAATCTCTTTACCCCCACATAAACACACAATCACACATGTGCACACACACATATCAACAATCACCTATGTTAGACAGTCAGGTGAGAAGTGAAGGCCTCGCATGAATACGAGGCATATATGGAATCTGGGAGAGTGATCCCTCCTGAAACAATTAAATGAAACATCAAGAATCACAAAAAAAACACACAGTTTTGTATAAAGTATCATTCAGTGCAGAAAACTGGACCCCTTCATTTCCCTTTGTTATCATTTAGTCCTTCAAGGTACCCCAGGAGTGGGTAGAGGAGAGCTGTTTACTCTTAGAGTTTAGGACATTGATGTCCTTTGAAATTTGTCATTGCTTTTTTATTTAATTGCATTTAAGAAATTCAGAAATTAATATTGAAAATCAATCCATTTTTGTGGCTTGGCGAAGCAGGGAAATCTTGAGATTAGTTCTTTATTAATACGCTTCTCCATACATGTGTGGAAGAGTTATTTAAAAGCATGCAAATAAGTATTAAAGTTAGTGCTGAGACCTTGCTGATTCTCAGCCAAGTAGAAAGCACATCACTGAGCGATATTTTTATTTCTCATGAAATAAATACATATGCATCCCAGTTGCCAGTGTGGGTGAGACTGTGCTCTCAAGGGAAGCACATTGCAGATAATATGACATGACCTAGTTTTCTGAGCATAAACCTCCAGTTTGGGATTTATGAAGACACAGTTTTCAGAAATCAAGCAATGAAAAACTATTTTCATCAGCATTTAAGAACACCATTATCCCACATCCTGAGTGATATAAATGGAGACACCAAGAAAATGATTTATTTTTTTTGCAAATTGAAATGTGTCTAGGAGGAGTCAGAATGCTTCTTTAGCATTTATTGCCCTATTTAAAGAGATAAGATACAAAAAGGAAAGGGTCTACCTCTTGCATACTGGGGCTGCAAGAAAAAATTGCTTCAATTTTATGAGAATAAAATGGCACAGGAGAGTATATGTGATAACTTTTAAGAAGAAAGGAAGTCAGGCATGGATACAAAGGGCCAAGCACACAAGTCTCTACCAGAGAGCTGTCATTGGAGCAAATACCCTAGGGAAGGCTTCTCCAGTTTCTGTGTGTTATTTCATTTTCTTTAGCAATTATATTTGAATATATTAAATATGACAGATTTAAATATTTCCGTTTTGTATAGTCTTTTGAAGCATCCATTTGAAACAAGTCTAATTGCTAATAAAAATGGCATTGAATTCAATCTCCCTTCCCCTGTGTTCCTGTATTTTCTTCTAAGAATCTTCATAAAACATTTCTTTAGGAACAAGCATTTGTCCATTTCTTCCATAAGCTATTTTACCATGTTTAATGAAATCCTTTCAATCCATTCTCTCAAGGTGCATTGCTGAAATTCTCAGGAAAGGAAGTTGGAGAGATGCATCTCTTACTGCTCAGGACCATTTTCATGAGGAGCCATGGAAGAACACTGGCTGCTGAGAAACCATGCTTTCTTATGTTTTTGCCACTGGCAATTTTGCAAAAGAAAAGATTCTCAAGGGCCCTTTCCTAACTCTGATAATATATATGTTTAGGACAGTCGATCCTCTGAATCAAAATTCAGGCACTGGGGCAGTTGTGGTGTGATGATGGAAAAGAATAACAGGTGTTTGAAAAAAAAAAATACAAATGACAGAAATGACAGAATGACAGCATTGTGGACAGAGAGCAGATTAGGGGTTCCCAGAGGGCAGGAAGTTGGGGAGGAGGGGATGTGGTGGTGGTTATAAGACAGTAGCATGAGATTCCTCGTGTGCCTTGGCTGTGATGCTGTGAACCTACCCATGCGATGAAATTCCAGGGAACTAAAGACACACACAAGTGAATAGACGACTGGTAACATGTGAACAGTGTGGGTTGTATCACTGTCTGCTTCCTGACACTGTGATGTCATACTAAAGTTTTGCAAGATGTTGTCACTGGCAGAAACTGGATGAATGATATAGGGGACCTTGGCTTTGTTTCTTATAACTCATGCTAATCTATAACTCCCTCAAAAAAAAGTTAAAAATAAATAATACAGATCTTTCTTTTGATAGGTCTTTTAGACATTCTAAATGTGGTGATATCTTATCCTTTTTTTAAGATGCATAATTGGTACTTATTAGGCAAACAAATACCTTCTTTGGTGAAATGTCTTCAAATTCTGTATCCATTTTCTATTGATAGTTTTATTATTGATTTTGAAGAGTTGTTTCAAATATATTTGATCCATAAGACCTCATCAAATATGCACTTTGCAAATATTTTCCCAGTCTATGGATTTTCACTTTCTTACTAGTATTTTTTTGAAGACAAGTTTTAATTTTTTTCAGCCCAATTTCTCAATTTCTTATTTTGTGGATTGCACTTAAATATCACATCTAAGAAATCTCTGCTTAACTCAAGGTCACAGAGATTTCCTCTGCACCAGAAGGAAATGGAACTCCTATATACTACTGGTGGGAAGGTGAAATCCTATAACTGCTTGGAAGTCATTTTGGGAGTTTTAGAAAAATGTCAGGCTGGGGATATAGCTCAGTTGATAGAGTGCTTGCCTTGCAAGCACTGGGTTCAATCCCCAACACTACAAAAAATAAAATAAAATAAAATCAATGTGATCCCATGATAGGACTCAATATTTTACTCTCAGGTATTTGCCCATGAGAAAATAAAGCAGGTCATTCTGCAAAGACTTCTACATAGATGCTCCTAGTGGCTTTATTTTTAATAGTCGAAAGCTGGAAACAACACAAATGTCTACCAATAGGTGAATAAGCTACAAAATGTGGTCTATTGACACAATGATGTACTATAAGCACACAATAAAAATTAATGAAATATTGACACATGCAACATGGCCAAACCCTGAAATAATCATGCTGAGTAGGAGAAGCTAGAATGTACACAAATAGCACATGGTTTATGATTAGATGTGTGTAAATCTCTGGAAATGCAAACCAATCTATATTGACAGAAGACAGATCACAGGTCTCCTGGGAAAGGGGATGGCAAGGCATAGAAGGATCACACAGGACACTGGACGTGGTGGACACAGTCACTATCTGGATTGTGGTGGTGTTTGCAGGCACACATCAAACATCTTAAACTGGACACTTTTCATATGTGCTGCTTATTTAATAAAGCTGCTCAAAAATCTTAACAACGGGCACTTCTGTTTCCTGTTGGGCTACAGAAGCTGCTGCTGGGGGAACTGGCAGAGCCTTGCGTAGGTCTCTGGCATCTTCTCCCTTGTCATTGTGAGCCACTGAAAGAGGGGCAGAAAACTCATCCACTGACTGAGGTCAGAAAAATATTCACTGCTTTATAAAGAAGCTAATAACCATGATCATGCACCTGTAAGGGAGGTCAAGAACCCCTCTTGGCCCATTATAAAGCTGACAGAAGAAGGATCTGGAAAACTTTTATTCTGCCTGCCAGAATAAAACAGAGCAAAGACAGCCTTTAACAAGTTTGGAGAAAGGATGAGACACCAACAAAGTAGCAGCCTGAGGCCCAGGGCAGCTTTATAGGCTGGGTCAGGAGCACCGAGGAACAAGACTAATACTGACATTGGTTTCATTGACTTTCATCAGAAAGAAGTGCCCTGGGCCCACAGGACATATGGACCGAGCCATCCTGGGTTAGCAAGCTTGGAGGGTTTGTACCAGGTCAGGGCACTGCTTTCTGGGGACGAGGAAGGGAGGCCATATTCCCTTACATAGGTGAAGACTGTCCATTGGTGGCAGTGCTACTACCTCCACCCAGAGGGCAGTGATCCCATCCTACACCCCTAGTGCACATCAGGTGGAGCAGATGAGCTAAAAACTTGCATTCATTTGGAAGGCTGTAGGCATTAAGCATATTACCTTTTTCCTCTAAATGGTTTTTTTAGAGGAGAAATTATTACTTTTTCCTTCTGATAATTTTTGGAAATAGTCATCAGCTGGGAGACATTAACTTTTAGTCTTACTAAAAGAAGAGACATTTCTGCCTGATGAGATACCTTGAACAGAGTAATCGTCTTGGAAAAAAAAATTGCTACATTGAAATATTATTAGGCTGCTTAATATGGAGTTTTTAAAAATGTCCATCTTTAGTATTTATTGAGTGACATTTCTGTATATTTCTCCCTCAGAGAATTCTTACAGCATTGCAGAAGCATCATTCAATTTGGAACTGATTTCCACAGTTCTCTTAGGAATGGAGCGGAATAAATGCAACAATGTATTTTTTTTTCTTTCACCATGTGTTTCCTTGAAATATTTTAGCAATTTTCTCTAAGGGAGCATCAGATTGAAGGGCATTTTGGTTAGAGGCATTTCAATAGTGCTACACCTCCCCCCGCCATTTTCCTCTATAAAGAGGAGAGGTGACATGGGTTAAATAATAACCACCAGCCCTTTACTTGACAAAATATTTAACTTCAGCTAATATAAAGAAGAAAAAGTAAAACAATGGTGGTTATTTAAAGAAGGGCCTGTGAGGTTGCTGGTAATTTACAGCAGTTACAGGCAGGGCCTCCTCCACATTTTTCAGTCAGGAATCCAGTAACCACACCCATGAACCCTCGGATCACCTGATGATCCTGCTTCACCAACTGCCACGCACCACACTCAGAGCTCAGTTTGAAGGCAAGGGGCAGCCCTATCTCTACCCTCTGGGCATAAGCAGGATGAGAGCTCAGGTTTCAGAATTAGACAGCAAACAGTTCAGGTCAGTTTTACTGCTTGAATTTGGGCTGTCTAGGGCCAATGAATAACAATGACTATAACAAAAAATAATAGCTGAAATTTACTGAACACCTGTATTTTCCAGTTGTTCTAGTGAACTCTTCATTTGCAATGGTCCCTCCATTCCTTACCATGATAGTATTGCAATGCCCATTTAGATATGACGGCTTGGAGGAGCTGGGTAACTCACCTGCAGGTCCGCAGTTTATAAGCAGCATAACAGTGTACCTATTATTTATATGGTGGCTTTTTGAATGCATGATGGCATTCGGTCACCCAGCCAATGAGTGCACTTCTATCCGAGGGACCAAGAGGGATCTGAGGTGGAGGGAAGCAAAGTTGAGCAAGCCCAGAAGTGAAGCAAATTAGTTTATAGCCCTCTGCATGAAAAGATTTTCAAATTAAGGCCATGTAAAATCAGATCCCAAAGTGGACTGGCCTGAGCCTACAGACCAGCTGGCAAGAAGTTGAACCAGCCAGGGAATGCGCAATGGAAGGGGGCAGGTGAATTCTATTCCCAAATCCTTCCTCACTAATTTGTTCTGCTATTCTATGTTTGATCAATTTCCACTATGAATCAAAATTTTAAAAACAGAAGAAAAGATGTGCACCTGGGAAAGTGGAACCTGGTTCCACATTGCTGGGTCATTCCTCTGTCCTGCTTGGGCTTCTAAATGCTAACACCCACCATGCTTCCTGACTCTTCATCCCTGAAGCCTGTGTCAAATTTTAAGATGGTATCTCATAACACTGCTCTCTGCTCAGAGCCTGGAACCTATTCCCAAGCATTCTGATGTAACATATCTGGGTAAAGGCTTGAGCCCTACAATTGGACACCTGCTGGATCACTCACCCAAGAAATCAACCATGGGTAGAGCTCCTCTGCTCATGTGCTGTCAAAATGCACACACGTACGCACACTCAGACATATGTTCATGCTTACACCTTAAAACCTCCTACCCCACTGCCCCTTGGGAAACTTGCCCAAACCTCTCTCCTCCCTGGACTGAACCACCTCAATTTTTCACAGCCTAAGTCCTGTTGAAAAACAACCTTCTGGATGGGGGCCTCATTACCAAGGCCTGGCAACTTCTACTTTTTGTTCAATAGTGTAAGATTTGTGACTCTCCTAAAATCAGGTATTTAAAACTCAGAACATCAAACCTGGCAAGATTGTAGGGGCGGGGGAGAGAGAATCCTTCACATTTCTTCCAGTCTCCTGCAAAAAAAGAGAAGAAGACAGCAGGCGGAGGAGAGGGATGTAGGCAAGTGTCACACTGAGATCCCTAGAGGAATGAGCAGTTGTCCAGGAGGCATCCAAAGTCTCTTGACATTGGGCCAGAGTGGTGTCAAACTCTCCGATGGAGGTCTCATTGCTGAAATGATGAGATTTCCGGGGACATCAGTAGAAACTTGCTAATTGTATTCTGAACCTCAGTTAAAATGGCAAAACAGATGTGGCAGGAAAGGTTTTTAAAACTTCCCTGGTTGATTGATTGATTGATTGATTAACAGAAATGTGTTTCCTCACAGTTCTGGAATCTAGAAGCTGAAGATCAGTGTTGGCCAGTTTGTTTTCTCCTGAGATCTCTATCCTTGACTTGAGATGGCTGCCATCGTGCTGGGTCCTCACAGTCTCTCCTCTGTGCACCCTCGTGCCTGGAGTCCTTCTGCCTGCCTCATCTCTTTTTCTCTCTTCCTCATTCTCCTGATTTCCTCCTCCTCCTTTCTTTTCCTTTATCCTCTTCTTCTTCCCTTTTTGTTTGTGCTAAGAACACACTATGACAACCATCCTCTTAATAAACTTTTATTTTTAAACAACCTATGGACTTACCATTTGTTGTGGCCCAAATGGTACCTCCCAAAAGAGATAGGTTCACACCCTAATCTATAGAACCCATGAACACTACCTAACATGGTGACAGAAGTCGTGCCAAGTGAAGAGCTGAGAGGAGGAGGTTTTCCTGGATGATACAGGTGGACCTTAAAAATGGTGACAAGGATTCTTATAAGAATGACCAGAGGAGCATTTGACACCCAAATGCAGGAGAAAGCCAGGTGGAGAAGGAGGCAGAAACTGTACCTGAGCTTCTCTACAAAAACAGTTAACAAGTGTTGGTGAAGGTATGGAGAAGGGAGAGCACTTGAACACTGTTCATGGGAATGTACATTGGTATAGCCATTATGGAAAATAGTATGGAGGTTCCACAAAGAATTATAAATAGAACTACCAGACGGTCCAGCCATCCCATTCCTGGGTATATTAACAAAGGGAATCTTCACTTGTATGTGGAACACAAAAAACATCAAACTCAGTAAAACAAATATGAGTTTTCTTAGGATTAGGGATTTGGGGAGATGGAGAACTATCAGTCAAAGGGTGTAGCCTTTCATGTATCAGATTAATAAATTCTGAGGATTGAATGTACCACATGGTGAATACAATTAATCAAACCACATCAATTCCATGACATTTGGCCAGGGAGCATGTTTTAAACTTCCTGACCACCCCACACATGCTCACCCTCTCACACACACAGTGGCTGGTGACCGAGGTTAATTAATGATTGTTGCAATCAGAACACTGTATACATATATAAAATCATCGCACTGCATAACTTAAACATGTGCAGTATTTCTCAAATAAATACTTTAAAACACTTTTTTAAATTTAAGAAAGAAAAACTGAAGGACAGAAAAGGAAGGAAGGACTGAATCTCCTGCCTTCTGGACAAGCATGATAGAAGCCAGGCACTAAAGACCAGATGATGCTCCACACTGACCCACCACCTCCCTTCTACAAATTCCCAACCTCAGCAGCGGCCCTGAGCTAGACACTTGGACCAGCACTGACCTCAGACTAGGGACATAAGCACTACCTGGACAGGGCTTCTCAGCCAGCTTTGTGTCAACTTTGTTATCCGTCCCATTCTGACTTTGCTTTTTCTTTTTTTTTAATTCCATTTCCTAGAATCATGCTTTCTAATAACTGCATGCCTGTCTGCTTTTCAACTCTAGGGCTGAGTTCTGGATTTTCTTTCTGGTTTGTTTGGTGTTTAGTAATCTGACTTTTCTGGGACCCAACCCCAGGACTCTATTTCCTAGGGTGGAGTTTTAGCAATCTCCTGGCCAAAGTCTTTGATACTGACTATCCTGGTATGGATGCCTGGCATGGGTACCTGTTATGGTTTGAATAAGAGGTGTTCCCAAAAAAACTTCTGTGTTAATGCCAGAGGAGAAATATTATAAGAAGAGTAGCCTAATCAGTGGATTAATCCATTTTGTGGATTAATAACTTGAATGGACTAACTGGGTGGAAACTGTAAACAGCTGTGGCATGGCTGGAGTAAGTTAGGTCACTGGAGCTTGCACTTGGGGATTGTATCTTGTCCCCCTAGCTCCTCCTTTCTCCCTTTTCCTGACTACCATGAAGTCAGCAGCTTTCCTCTATCATGTCCTTCTAACAGGATGCTCTGTCTCACCTCAAGCCCAAAGCAATGGAGCTGGAAAACCATGGATTGAACTTTCTAATCCATGAGCCCAAATTAAACTTTTTCTCATCTAAGTTGTCACTGTCAGGTGTTTGGGTCAAAGTGATGGAAAAGCTGGCTAACACATTGCCTAAATATCCTCCAATTAGCTTTTCCTGGTGGGTTGGCAGGTCCTCTGTTCCCATTTTGATGTGGATTGAGCCCTTACTATGGAACATGCTGAAATACAAATTATTAGTATTGTATTAATGTAAGGGGGCATTATTTTCAGATGTAAAAAAATACTATTTGAAAGTTTAAGAGAGTGATATTCATCAAGTATATAGGAGGCATAAATATACTCCCAATTCACAACTTATTTAATTACCTAAATTAAAATAAAGAGATTTTGGATATGAGACATCCTGGGATAAAAGAAATGCCCAGAAAGCGAAGTGTGGATCCTGCAGTGCTGCCTGAGAGTGTATGGGTGTATGGATAGTGAGAACACAGATCATGACCCCCGAGGAGTTGCAGAGAAAGAGGGTGGGCTAGGGAGAGTCAGATAGGGCCAAAAAGAACTATAAAATCTGACAAAAGCCAAACTTTACTACTTACAAATATGCTAGAACATGGCTTTCTCACCACCCCCCGCGGCCCCCCCTAGCCTTCTTAGGAGACAAGATCATATTTGCTAGCGTTGTTACTGGGAGATCAGGAAGGTCTCTGAAGAACTCCCTGATAGTCATCTCACAGGAAAGTAGAATTGCACGATGTCTTATAGACAGAATGACAATCGTCCAGGACAGCCTCATTTACACTGGCTGCCCTGATGTCATTACTAATATTGATGCCCATTGACTTCCTAAAGTGGCTTTTTGTCTGATGATAAACTAAGCTAAAGGCACATCATATACTTAAACAACCTTCACAACATCCAAACATGCTTGCGGATGAACTTGTCCACCCTCAGCAGAGTGCCTACTCAGAATCGCCTACTATTAATGGAAATTGAGACAAAGTCAATCTATCATTGATGGGATGAAATCAACTTCCTATTGATGCTACTTCTGCTTTGGGGACCATTCTGAACAATTCCAATTCTTTCACCTTATACATGCCATAGGATGTATGGTATGCATAACATAGGATTAGTTTTCTCCTGAGCCTCTTCCTAGACAAGCTAAGCCCTCCCATGACCTTCATCTGTTGCTCTATGTCATTGTCCTCCTCTTCATCTCCATGCAAGCAGCTCTTGACCAGATAAATCCAGTTTTTCAACATCTCATTCCAACTTTACACTTCACTCATGACTTGACCAGGTTTAGGTTGGATCTCTATCTTTTTATATTGCAGGTAATATGCCCACCAACCTTGAGGGAGCTCAAGGCCATGTCCTTTCACACTACCCCTCTGCACGTTAGCTACATTATACCTCCCTGACTAAATAAGAGATAGCTAAAGCTCCAAGTAACCTTAGATGATTCTTAACTCTAAATTTTTAGAATGCATTTCACTTTGGACTTGTGGAAACTTGTGCAGTTCTCATGGCTCAATTTCCTCCTACAGAGTTCATCCATAATTTGTCTCTCAATATTCCTCTGCATCCTTATCTTTAAATCCCGCAGGCTTATGGCCTTTCACAGTGTTGTGGCAGGCACATTCAAAGAGCACGCCTTTCATATTCTCATAGCATTTTGCCTAGGAAGATGTGGAATGTTGAGCAAAAGGAGAAAGAAAATAAGACTCTACAGATTAAGAATGTTCTGAGAGCTCCTTGGAGCAAGATTGATGTTTTCTGGAATGAATGAGCAGCGTTTTCCTCTTATTTGAATGTGGTCTGAACCTGCTAAAAAAACTCCCTCTTTATCCTCACCCATTCTGTAGTCTCTCCAGTAAACCGGCTTTGTAGTAAATCACACAAGAGACCTGGGAAGCCTGTAGATAATATAGCTCCAATACAGCTATACATATGCTTAGATTTTGAGGAAAGATTTGACAGAAAGGCTATTTAGGGACTTGCACAATATGGATTTCAGAAACTCTTTTGATTCCTTGAGATCAACCTGTCAAACAGTCGTGGTTTTCAGGCTCATTCTCTAGCTTCCCACTTTGCTTTGCATAGAGGACAGAGACGGCCCAAGGTGGCAGAAGAAAGACTGGGAATGGTCCATGTCTTAACACATCACTTACCTACTTTCCGCTAAGTAACCTTTTAGACTAGAGCAGCTGAGGGAAACAGACAATTTTTCCAGACACGAAATTGTGGAAAACTCAAAATTGGTTAAGACACATGTTTAATCTGAGGGATTCATTTTTTGGAGATGACAGCAAGCATCTTTGTGTGTGTGTGTGTGTGTGTGTGTGTGTGTGTGTGTGTGTTTGGTGCTGGGGATTGAACCCAGGGCCTTGTGCTTGTGAGGCAAACACTCTTACCAACTGAGCTATATCTCCAGCCTGACAGCAAGCATCTTAAAAGATTGTAATAGAATAATAGAGGAGACAAGTTTACCTTTCAATGGGAAATGATATCTTACAGGAAATGACTTTTTTATTTTAGAGACTCAAAAATGTCCAGTACTGGAAGTGCTTGTAAAGAGCCGTCTCCTTCCTCCATTGCCATTGGATTCAATGACATGACCTCCCCCTGGAAACTATATTTAGCATCTAATATTTCTCAATTTCCCCAAAAGCATTGTTAAGCTAAAAGTCATGTTCTCATGCCGGAGCTTGTCCAGGTCTTCATGACACCAAAGCAGAAACATGAAAAAATCATCATTTGACTGCTTTGACTTCAAAATGTTCAAGAGGCATATTTAAAAGCATTCCTGCTATTTTTAAGGTTCAGTTAAATGATATAATAAAAGCAAAGGTAAACCTTTTATTCAAAGTAGAGATAAATATCTGAGAGAAGAAAGTATGATTTGCCATTCTGAAAGAAACCCCATTTCACATCCTGTTTCTGAGAAGACAACTAAGAACTATTTTGGGGGGACAAAGTTATTGCCCCACTTGACCCACCAAAGCAGGACTGCCCCCCTTCCTTGCATGATAGCTGCCACATAAGAGAAAATCAACACTCTAATATGTACATCTGCTCTTTCTATGTAAATGTCCAGTTACCTCATTTAGAAGATTATAGCTGAAGCCTCTCTGTAAATTAACTATGATTCTCTTGTGAAGGAGCATTAACCCGCTTCCATTGGCCTATGGACACAGGAGAATCACACATGAAAGAGGAGGACCTAACTCCTGTCTCCTCCCGCCTTCTCAGTGGCACCTATAACCATGAGAGTTGTCCCTCCTGCTGCTGCGGTCACTGCTGCCATGAGAACCACTGTGATTCTTCTGCCACTTCACTTCTATTACTGGTGGTGACAGCAGCCATAGCCAACACTCTGAGCACTGGCTGCGTGCTTGGTATACATTCAAGCATGTCACAGGATCTAACTCATTCAGTCTTCACGGTAACTGCAGGAGCGCAATACCACAACAACATCCATATTCTAATTGTGGAAATTGGTATGAAGAAAGGTTGAAGTCTAGCCCCCTGGGCTTTCAAGGTCAGGAACCAACCAAAAGTACCACGTCTCCAGCATGAGTATACTTCCTTACCTTGGTCGCCTCTGGACGAATCCTTAACAATCGTATATATGATTGTTTTATATATATATATATATATATATATATATATATATATGTATATATATATATAGTGTGTGTGTGTGAATACACGTGTGTTGCAGTTTTTAAGCAAGTGTTTTAATAATCTACTAGACATTCTTAAGTTTAATAGACATCATGTTATAGCTCATTTTTGAATAAGTAATGTAATTAATGTGTGGAAAACGCTTTGAGCTTTAAGTCTGTTTTTTTTTGTCTTAAAGTAGCTGAATTAACACAATTCTTCTTTTCCATGTATTCAAGGTTTAGCCTCTAGATATGTACAATTAGCCAACAAGCTGGCAATACAATATTTTTAATATTCAGTGTAAATATGTATTAAATAAAGCACACATACACACTTACATGTAGATAGACAGGCATGGAGAAATAATGAGCATCAATTATTGCCTTTTAGATCTTCAATCTCACGACGAAGATATGCATTAAAAATCATCATAGCAAAATGTGTGTATGGTATGATTATTTCAATGCATAATGACTACGTGGAAACAGTTTTGTCATTCATATGATAATTATAAAAATTCCCTTGAGGGTAAGCAGTGTGCCCTTCTTCTCATAGCTGCATCACATAGATTAGTTGTGGGAACACAGTAGCAATTAGAAATATTTATTGAGTGTTGAATGAGTCATCATTTGGGTTGTCTATTTTTGTGTTGCTCATCCATCTTTTCTATTTTGGTGTTTCCTGAGAATTTCAGAGAACAAACTGCAGTTCTCATGCAAAGCTGTGTGTTTACCTTGAGAGTTAGGAACTAGGAAGGCAACCTAAAGTTTCCTAGAAAGTGCACAGTATTAGGATTGTATGGGTGAAAATTGTGAGTTATATGTTCCCCAAAAATAGCTAAATGGTATCCAGTTGCAAAGTATTTACTTTATTCCATATTCAACTCAATTTAATTATAAGTGGAAAATCAGAAAGACTGTATTTCTAATAATGCATAGTTACAAATTTTGTTTGGGAGTAAATCTCAAGTTTTCAGTCTCTACTTACTTTCTTTGTTTGACACAAAGTCTAGGGAGATGCACTCATCTCTTCAGGTCGACCACTGGAAATGAAACAAGGGGTATTTTTATTGTACACAAAGTTGGAGATAATCTTATGTTTAACCACCATTTGGGGACTTTCATCCAGCAACTTCTCTGCTAGGGCTTGGGTTCAAAATCATCTCTTCACTGGCCTTCCCAGGATCTCAGCAGTTGATCTCTCAAGCCAGAGCCTCTGGAGGTGGAGTTAGTGTGGTTGAACAATGAAGCAAATCCATCTCTTCCCCAAGAGCTGAGCCCTGTCAGGCAGTTTGTCCTTCATTGTTTTTACTGTTTGGACTGCAAGGCAGGCTTCCACTTTTTAAGAGATTCAGGACAATACATTTGTGTTCATACCAACTGCATTTCTCAGCCTCTGTAGTCACACAACATCCACAGCAAAAACCACAAAGGAAAAAGACAGTCTACCAGTGGGATTCTACATCATGCATAACCAGAAGAATGAGAAATTACACTCCATTCTATATGATGTATTAAAGTGCGTTGTCATGTGTAGCTAATTAAAACAAATAAAAAATGGAAAAAAGAAAAAAGACAATTTTAATGCAAAGCAAATCTTGAGCTTTATCTATATAAAATAATAAGAAATTGTCTCTACAGCCAAAGCTGAATTCCTAAATACTATCAAGTAATGGGTTAAAGGAATTTATCATAGGACTATGAGAATAGGAATTTACCTAGACCTAAATAGACATTTTGAGAAAAATGTTATTATAGATCAAAGAAAACTTGATCATCTCAGTGTGTTGTCTGGGAATCCAGAATTCCAAATCGTGCTGCATCAGGTCCAGATTTAGAAAACAAAAGGAGAAACATGGAGATGACCTCTTCTACTCTTTGGAGGCAGCGATTTTTGTCCTCTGAATTATCTTGGAGGCAAGACTTAAGGAAAAGACTTAAGAAAATCATCATGCACGTCCTCTTTGAGTCAGCAAAAGGAAGTTGTGACTATCTGAGGGGGCGGTAGACGTAGGACATATGGTACCCAGGTTCCTGTCTCCACATTTCTTCCCTGCATTTTGCTCCAGTGGCTGTTGCCAGCTGCTTGGCACCTCCAGCTAATTAAAAGCTTAATAACTCCCTTAATATGATGCTAAACACTGAGGAGACTAGGTATCTGATTAGAGGGATGATATTTATTGGCAGCTAAAATTGGTGCAGTGATATTCATTAGGACCTGTGTTATTGGTTGAAGTTGAATTATATCATTCATGGTTCTTAGCAAAGCTATGAAATAGACCCTATGATCATTTACCTCTTGCCACTGGGGGCAAAAAAGCAGTGACTTAGAAAGGTTAAATAATGTGTCGAAGGTCACGTAGCTCTTAAGCAATGGGGCCAACTCCAATCAAATTTCTGATTATAAACACTGAGCTCTTAACTACAATTCTAATATGGCCTTAGGTTTATGGTAGGACAAATGGATCTCTGCTGGTACATAAACAGCAAAGGGAAGGTGCCCAGTCACCAGGTCTGCCTGGGAAAGCAAGAGTGCAGGGGCAAGAGTGAGAGGCCCTTCCAGAAAACCATTCAGTGTGCTTCATACCTGCTCTGCAGACCCCATAAGACACGGCCAAACACTCATCCCTAAGAAATCTCCAAGACAAGAAGCTGCTTCCCATAGTGTTGAGGCAGAAATGGAGGCAGATCTGCCTGCTTCCCAAGGCCAGGTGTGTGCCTGACAGAGAACTGGCTGGGAGATGAATTTCAAGGAGACCCTGACCAAAGCTCTTCCTGACCAGAACACACCAACTCCAGCTCACTTTTGCACAACGAAAGTGGAAAATATCCTGCCCTGCAACTGTCGTCCATTGCCATCCCAAACTTGTTCCACTACAGGCAAGAAAGTCTGAGGGCTGTGGGTTAGCTGGAGTGGAGGGAGACAGAGGAGGTGGGGAGGAGAGGAGAGGCTGGCCATAGGGTCTGCACCAACGCCGGCTTTCCAGACTGAAGATGGAGGGAGGGTTAATGCTAACTGGAATTTGGTACTTTGATGGCTAAAGTAGGGACAGGCACCTTGATTACAAAACTGAGAATAGTCTTGGGACTACAAGTTACTGGAGGACTTTGCATTCTCTTAGAGTGACATAAAAAGTGTAGGTGACTTATCTAACAGGCCTTTCAGGGAAGGGTCATAAATATTAGGAAGATAATGAAAATAGGGAATAATATGAAGTTTATGGTTTGTTTTATTTCATTTTTGTTTATACTTTTCCAAGCTTTGTTCTTAAACTAAGTCAATTTATGTAAAGCACTTATGTCCATACCCTACAAACAGGAAGACCCATATGAATATAAAATATCATTTCAGTGTAACAATTTTGTCTTTAATCCACCAAAGGGAAAAAGTGGTTATGGAATTATTAAAGCAAGAATGAAGAATTATTTTGGGATAGAGATCAGTGTCATGCCTGAGGACATTCTGGTAAAGTTCGACAAACTGATTATAAGGAATATTGTGCAAGTGGGTTGAGATAGAGGATTTGTGGTTAAGACTCTAAAATCCACAGCTCACTCTGCTGGCCCAGGATCAGGGTAATCATTTACCTTTCTGTTATGGTGTGGATATGAGGTGTCCCTTGATAAGCTCATGTGATAGATAATGCAGGAATGTTCAGAGGTAAAATGACTGATGTGATTAGATTATGAGAGATGTAGCCTACAGAGTGGATTAATCCACTTGATGAGTTCGTAATTCGAAAGGACTTCTGTACTGGTTGGTCTACAGCCAAGTAGGTAGCATGACTGAGGGAAGTAGGTCCTCCAGGATTATATTTGTCATTGCCTCCCACCCACTCCTTCTCTCTCTCATCTCTGCTTCCTGGCTTCCATGAGCTGAGCAGATTTTCTTCTTCCCTGATGCTCTGCCTCCCATCAGGCCTAGAGCAAAGGAGTCAGTCAGGCACTGAATCTCTCATACCATGAGTCCAAAATTAAACTTTTCTTCCTCTAAGTCATTCTCTTCAGGTATCTCGGTCATAGCAATGAAAAGCTGACTAACACACTTTGAAAGTTCTCTGAGAGTGCACATTTAGGATATCCTCTGTGCTAATCAGGAGGGTTACATGGAAGTGCATGCTGGCTCTCCTCTCCTACTGAACTCTGGGGACACTTGTTATTGGCTGGTAGGAGAATGAATTCATCCAGAAAGGATGAGTACACATTAAGAATCTATAGTATTGTTTCAATAAACAGCAGCAAAAAAAAAAAAAAAAATAGCATGTCTTGATGATATAACTGGTTCCTTCTAGAGAAATGGAAAGCTGTACTAATTTCAGAAGAATGAAGAACAGAGAAGGCATTTTGAAGACATATTGAAGGCAAATATTCTAAACATAGAAACAGTATGAACTAAGATCTGAGTACAGAAGAATTGTGGAAAACTCATTACGTGTTAGAAGCCTTCGTATGCTTTACCTTCAGGACTATTGGTGGGTCAACTGATCTCCAAGGTGTATGAAACACACATTAAAGATTTCAGTTCTTCTTAAGTCATATAAATGTATTTATTCATTGGTTTTTGGCTCTAGAAGAAAGGCCTTTTCCTTGAGCACGAGCACTTGTACTGGGTCAATGCAGTGAATTGGTGGAAGGGAGGTTGGTTCCGACTCTCTACCATAAGCAGGAGCAGAAGCTGGCATTCCTAGAAGGCCCTTCCATTCTCCGTCGAGGGGATGTATTCTACCCTGAAGTCACGAGCCCGGGGAGGTGGCAGTGGAAGATTTTGCAACAAGTACTGTGGCTCAACTGGAATCTAAATTTTAGAATAATTGACTTGGCAACGATGTGAGATTTAATTGGAAGAACAGTATGTTTTGTGGCAATCAGAGAAATAGGAGTAAAGGCTACCGAAAAAAATCATATGGTATATGTTGTGAACATTAAGAAGATAGAAATGATAGGAGTTGAAGCTGGGTTGCACAGGGGTGGATGAAAGGCCATGAATAAGGCTTGGCTACTGGACACCTCAGTGTGGCCTCACTAGATGGACGCAGGTGAATACTGACAGAGGTTCTGATGCAGGGAATGTGGGGAGGAACAGCAAGTATTTCTATTTCATTATTTTTGATGAATTGAGCCTGAGATAAATGATGAGGAATTCAAGTTAAGAAGACTCATAAGAGATATGGCATACTACATAACAGACTTAGGGGAATCAAATCAATTCTGAGTTTCTGTGCACTTTTAGTAGTGGGATCACAATATAGTGGTGGTTTTGTCTAAGCTAGTCTGACAGAATACCTGGAAGACATGAACCAAGAGCATTAAGGGCTTTCATGCCATAAGTGGGTGCTTGGGGGGAAATCCAGTTCTTATATTATTATTATTGCTTGGGGATTTGTAGGAGGTTAAACCTTCCTCAAATATTAATCCCTAACTAATGTTATTATTATTATTACATGCAACTTCACAATGTTTGCTTTCTAAGAGAACCGTAGTATTTGGCATAGGACCTTAGCACATATTATAGTCATGGGCTTTGGCCGAGTGTCTAAAATATTTCTCTGCCTCAAGGAGTTGAGATAAAGTTTTACATCTGTGTCAAGGAATTTCTGTGGATGGTGAATGAAAGTCTGTTCTCCCAAATAATCAATTTTTGCTGAAGAGCCTGGCTTAGTAAGAAAGAAAAGACCTACTTTCAGAGGAGGGTCATGTCTAGGCCTTGGGACCCCAGAAGAGACCACAGCTCTGAAAACAGGAAGAGTCGAAAGCTCCCCTGCGCTCCTAAAGAAAAGCCTCGTTAATAGGTTCTTGTTCAAGTAGAAAAAATGGAGAGCAATTGCCAAGAATTCAAATTCCTTTTTCTTCTTCTTTTCCAATATTTATTACTTTAAAAAAAATCCAAGTCTCTCCACAAGTCAACATTTCATGAGCAACAAAAGCTGAAATTTAAAATGACTAATTTTAAGTCAAGAGAAGCCGGAGGATTTGGGGGAAGGGCTTTTGTTTGGCTTCACTTAGTCACTTCTAACCACAAAGAATGTTCTCGAATTAACCACGAATATCAGAAGCGGAGCTAATAAATTTTTGCAATTAAGGGTCTAACTGCTCTTTTGCTATCTGTGCTTTAAAAAAAATCTCACTGAGTTGCCATTCTACTCTGTATACCACTAATTAAGCAAGAACCTTTGGCCCAGCTGAAGCTATTTCACTGTATAAAGGAGAATGAAACAGGACTACCTAATTAAATGTTTCCACATTCTAATTTCTGTAATTTTTTCCAAGGAGCAGTGTATGTCACGGTGTGCCTTATACCTGTTTGCTATTTATAACTTAACCGCGGAAGCCTGTGGCTGAAATTCTTATAAAATACCTTCATGAGGCATCACGGTCACCCCAGGCGTTTCTAGATAAAATGAAACACAGTGATCAGTGTTTAAAGAACATGGTTGGTTGCGTGTTCTCACAAGCAATCGAGGCCCAGGCCTGCACAACAATGCTAACGGAGTCTGATACTCAGGCCTAGATGCTCCGTAGCAGTACCACACAAAGTGTGTCCCAAGGACCAGTGCCAGTCCGATACATTCCTCCCAGGAGGCAAAGAGGTAAGCGCAGCAGCAATTAAAACTAACATTGAAGAAAATTTCACTGAGTGATTTTATGTGCATTGGCTCAAATATTTTACATTGTAGATATTTTATTATTTCATTTTAAAAACATTTTCCAATTATTTGACAAATTGAGTCTGCAACAGATTGAAAATCAATATTTTTTTAAAAAAATACATAATGTTGAGAATGTCTCTTAAGTTCAAACTATCCCTATTTGCTGAGACATGGTTCTATGTTTAGAAGACCCAAAAAACTCCACCAGAAAGTTTCCTGAACTCACAAATTCAGCAAAGTAGCAGGATATAAAATTAAAACCCATAAATCCATTGCATTCCTACACACCAATGATGAATCAGCTGAAAGAAAAACCAGGAAAACTATCCCATTCACAATGGCCTCAAAAAATACATATTTGTGAATCAATCTAACAAAAAAGGTGAAGGACCTCTACAATGAAAACCACAGAACACTACAGAAAGAAATTGAAGAAGACCTTAGAAAATGGAAAGCCCTCCCATGTTCTTGGATAGGCAGAATTAATATTGTCAAAATGGTCATATTACCCAAAGCACTATACAGATTTAATGCAATTCTCAGTAAAATTCCAATGACATTCTTCATTGAAAAATCAGTCATGAAATTCATTTGGAAAAATAAGAGACCCTGCATAGCCAAAGCAATTCTCAGTGAGAAAAGTAAGGCAGGAGGCATCACCATACCAAAACTTAAATTATACTACAGAGCTATAGTAACCAAAACAGCATGGTATTGGCACAGAAGTCAAATTGAAAACCAATGAAATAGAATCGAAGACACAGAGACAAACCCACATAAATACAGTTGCCTCATACTAGACAAAAGCACCATAAACATACATGGGAGAAAAGATAGCCTTGTCAACAAATGGTGCTGGGAAACCTGGAGATCCATATGTAGTAGGTTGAAATTGAACCCCTATCTCTCACCCTGCACAAAACTCAATCAAAGTGGATCAAAGACTTTGGCATCTCAACAATTAACTGCAAAATTATTAATTTCTGGAAAAAGGAAATTTCTAATCAAGACATTCTTTTTAGAACATCTGATGACCTTCAGATAACAGCAGCATACATGTTAGGAAAGCAGACCACTGAGAAATATATGATCTCCCTGTCCCCCCATCTGAGACTAGAATTAATCCTCCCCAGAAATCCCTAAGCAAGGTGGCTCTTTATGATAAAAGTCCCCATCTTCCAACTTTCTGGCTTGCTGTCAGTAAAGGCCTTTATTCCCATCACTTTGTCTCTCTCATTATTGGCTTTTTCAGGCAGCAACAGAACCAGACCTTTCATGGTTACCGAATCATACCTAACAAATTAATGGAATGGGTACTAGAAGCTATCTTTACTCATGTACATCTTATAAAACCATTTGATTACCTTTTGAAAGCAGGTTTTAGATAGTGCCCCTTATTTCCTCATAAAAAAGGCTTGCATTGCTTTTATCTAAATTGATTGTTTTAAAAGAAATACCCACGAACCCACATAATCTTTCCTCTCCACAGAGTTCCAGCACTATGGCAAACAGAGTTCGGTGTACCTAGGAAATTAAATTCAGCAAATGAATAAAATCAAAATAGAGAAAACAAAGAAAGGAAAAGGAAGGAATTTGAGAGAACAAGTAGGTCAATTTCACAATTCTGGACTCCCTGTATGTTTAACTCTTATTTCACTCACAGGCTGATTTCCATTAGGAGCTAGAATGAGTCCTTTTACCAGGTTCAGGTATCAGTGTACCATCTCAGTCCTGGGATGGACTGAGATAGCAAATGCATAATATATACAGGATCGCTGCTATTATTCTTTAAATTTGCACACCTTTTGACAGTTTGCATGCTTTATTACATATTATGATCATATCATTCTAGGCACTTTTTATATTATTTTATATATGGGAAAATTCAATCACAACAAACCTGGGAAATTTGCTATAGGTCACAAAACTAGTGTGCAATACACTGCTAATCTTAGCTAGTCTATTTCCAATCTGTGTTCACCTCCAGGGGACCCCTGGAACCTAGTGGCTCCCTTGCCCACACTAGAATGAAATGCTCTTTCTATTGATTGACATGCTTCTATGCTAGAGCTCTGAAATAAACCAAGCAAGTGTGAGCTGGTCAGACTTGTCTATGAAAAAGGTACTGATCAATGGTTTGTGCCAACTCTCATGAAATCCCAGTTTGCTGGCCAAGTAGCCTTGTGTCTACAGGCTACAGCTCTACAGAAATATATATTTTAAAAACCCTCCTTGGATGAAACTTGGTTTTCCTGAGATGAAAGCACTTTTGTGTATCTTGCCAGTCCACCATCCAGTGACAAAGCATATTCTGTGTAACTTAAGAAAGAAATTTGGAAGTTATAACTACATGCCTTGTTCTTGCCAAGAACTGACTGTGATGATTTTCTCCTGGGGAAGGTATCCTTTGCCTTGATTTAAGCCTCGTGTCAGTATACTTGGTGGAGTTTATGAGTTTTTTCAAGTCCCAAATCCCATAATTGGTACAGTTGACATAGCAAAATTGTTGCAGTGGCCCCAGATTCAGGTGAAGTGATGAGCCCTTTGTTCAGGAGTAAAGAAGACTCGAAGAGGGTAAAGAACCTGCAGTACCAGGTTGGCTGCTGAGCCAGTCCTGGTCTAATGTCATGCAAGATCTAAGGTCACTAACTGGAAAGGTTTCTCAGTGGAATTCAGAGGGCATGGAACCAGAGCAGGTTTGGGGGTGGGTGGGTAGCTCAGTGGATGAGAAACAAGGGCTAGTAAATATGAAATAGGTTACAGAAAGATCCCAACCACAGAATTAAGTTGCAACTGGTTATTGAATGAGTTAAAAATGGGGAAACAGACCCAAGGAGAGACTGAAAAATGCCAAGGGCCTACGTAACCCACCAATACTGAAATAATTTTAAAGGTGGAAATTCTGGTCTTCAGGGCGGAGCCTACATCCAGTCAGCTGGGTGTGGCTCTGCCCCCACGTGGCTCCACCCCCTGTGTTGGCCCGAGTTCCAAAGGTTGGCAGTTGACTTGGTCTCCAAGCTAAAAGGCCTGGAGGAGGAGGAGGAGAAGGAGGAGGAGGACATATGCCGCCTGTGGCTCGATGTGGCAGCGCTGAAGAGGCAGAAATTGCAGACACGTGTTCTCAAACCAGGCACCAGAAGGCCACCACTCTCTCCTGGAGACAGCCAGCCTAGGGTTTCCTGTACTCTACCAAGACAGCACTGCTTCCTTCTTCACCTTGCAGCCAGGAACTAGAAAGTTCTTGTTTTCTGAACCTAAAGGAGGGAACGAAGGATTCTCCCAGGAAAAGGAAGTGGCATCGTGGATCTAAGAACTATCAGGACCTGGAGAGACACATCAGAGTGCCTGGGAGCAAATGCCATCAGCCCTTGCACAAAGCTGAATCAGAGAGGAAGATCTTTGCCAAAGAAAACAGGCCTGCCCCTGCGTGCTCCAGACTTCCAGGGAGGCCTGGAGTGGAGAAAACAGAATCGAGACCCTTGCCCCGTTTCTGTGTTTTCCTGGGAACTTGAAAGAATGATAAGGACTCCTCGAGTCAGCTTTTCACCGAAGATTCTCAGGGCCAGCGAGTCATTGCCCATCGTCATTGCCACTAGAGTGCCTTTCCAAGATGTGACTAATGCCTGGAATTCCCGGGGCCCAGGGACATGTCCCACCAGCTCTCAGGCTCAGTGCCAGGATGGGACCACTCGGTTAAACCAGGAGCGGGTCTTGCTCTTCACCCAGGATTCTGAAGGCCATCAAGTTATCAGGCACCAGTTCTAAGTGTTAATGAGGGTGTGGTCCTAAGAGTACCTTGAAATGGCAGTGCTGTAGGAGAATATCTTATGCGTGGGATGAGGGGAGCGTGGGCTTAGTGAGAAGGTGGCATGGGATTAAACTGTTATTATCCAGTACTTTCTTTGTAAATAAAATGGGTAGTGCCAAAATGAAAAAAAAAAAAAAAGGAAAAGAAACAAATTCTCAAGCAGCAGACTACAGAAATGAAAGGATATCCTATCAAGAAATTAATTTTGTGAACAAATATAGGCAGCACTAAACGAAAATCTAATGGCAATAGTTTATACACATTAATGTTTTAAGGGGTGTTTCATTCCACATTATCCTAAAATTCAAGAAAGCTGAAAGAAATATCATAATTGAATCTATAAGATCTTAGTATCTATCTTTGCCACCAAGCATATGCATGCAAATCACCCTAATGCTTCCCCTCAGTGGTTAGCCTGGATTAACCAAGGAATTCATTCAACCTTAAGCATGAAAAGAAGATTCTCTCATCCTCCCTTTGATTACAAAATAGAGTCCCCCACTGAGGTTGTTAATATGCTACTAATATGAGGCACATGGTATTAGCTAATGGCACTATAAAAAAAAAAAAAAAAAAAAGAGCTCCTTGGGTGCTCAGTGGACTCCAAATGTGACCTTGCTGTGAGAGGGAAAAATTATATGAAGGAAGCGGTCATGATCTTATTGGTTTAGTTACTAAAAGAGAGCTCTGTGTGTACAAAAGACTTGAGTTGTTTAGAATAATGAGAATTACATATTTGTAAAGAGAAAGAGAGTCAATTGAAGGTTCAACTTTAGAAAGTTAACAAAGAAGGCACGTAAAGGTGGTATATGGAAGAAGTGCCTTCCAAGTGTTAAGGAGCCAACATTGAAGACTGGTGGCCTGCCTAGGCACTGTTAGGCTGTAGCATAACAATGTCATCTTCCTTCCCTTAGGGCAAAGAGAAATACACAAAACAAGGCCATAGTCCCTTGAAAACTGAGCAGTATGAAGTGAAGGGTTTCATGGTCTCTTGGAAGAGTGTCCATGGGGCCTGAGAGCTTTCACATTGGTGTGAGTTAAGTTGTCTAGAGGCGATAAAGAAATTTTGTGGTGTTAGTGAGACCGTGGTGCATATTGTACTATCATCAATGAGCCTTACAATGAAAATTAAAACACGATATGATTAAGTTACAGAAATAAGATGGCATGGCTTTGGAAAATGTAAGAGCAACATTGTATCTCTGAACGAAAGTTTGTGAAAAGGTATTATGTGTGAGAATTTGTGAGAATTGCACCACCTATTCTTTTTTTTTTAACATTTTTTAGTTGTCAATGGACCTTTATTTTATTTATTTATTTTTGTGTAGTGCTGAGTATTAAACCCAGTGCCTTACACGTTAGGCAAGAGCTGTATCCACTGAAAATCTTTTTTTTCAATTGTAAGATTTTATATTTTATTTTTTAAATTTTTTGTTTGTTCTAATTAGTTATACATGACAGTAGAATGCATTTTTGCATTTTGATAAATCATACATAAATCGAGTATAATTTCTCATTTTTCTGATTGTACATATTGTAGGATCACATGGGTCATGTAGTCTTATATGTATATGAGGTAATAATGTCTATTTCCCCACTACTATCCTTCCTATCCCCATACCCCTTCTCCTCCCTTTACTCCGCTCGCTCTATCTAATACAAAGCAACTCTATTCTTCCCTAGTGCCCCCTCCACACACACATTGTGAATTAGCATCTGCATATCAGAGAAAACATTTGGCCTTTGGTTTTGGGGGTTTGGCTTATTTTGCTTAGCATGATATTCTCCAGCTCCGTCCATTTACCAGCAAATGCCATGATTTCATTCTTCTTTAAAGATGAGTAATATTCCATCGTGCATATGTATATATCATATATATATATATCACATTTTCTTTATCCATTCATCTGTTGAAGAATACCTAGGTTGGTTCCATTGTTTCGCTATTGTGAGTTGAGCTGCTATAAACATTGATGTGGCTACCTCAGTGTAGTATGCTGGTTTTAAGTCTTTTCTGTATAAACTGAGGAGTGGAATAACTAGGTCAAATGGTGGCTCCATTCCAAGTTTTCTGAGAAATCTCCATACTGCTTTCTATAATGGTTGCACCAGTAATGTATGAATATACCTTTTCCCCAATATCCTTGCCAACATTTGTTGTTGCTTGTATTCCTGAATGCATCACAGCTAGAAATGTGATGACTGAGATTTCTTCCTTTACCCAAGCTGTAGGGGAAGGGGATGCTTGAAAATCCATTTGAGTTCAGGTTTAATTAAACATGCTACTGGGAACTACTTAAAAGAATTCGAGCAGTCTTTGAAACACAGCACACCTGGAGTTACCTGGAGACTTCAGACATGCTAGGTGCCTACAAATTCTATGTTTAATATTTTTTCCATGACCTGGAAGCAACTGATAGGTTTTGGAGGTCAAAAGTGGATTATAAAGAATTCTATAAGGTGGTGCCTCCGGTAGCATGAGTTACACCAAATGGCAGTGAACAATTCTAGCCTCGCAATGAACTCAGATAAAATGTTATTAGATGATTAAATTTAGCTAGTTTTGAAAAAGTCAATATCCATTTTCATTATGTGGGATGATGTTCCAGCATGGATGTTCAAATTTCCCTTTTTCTTGTATAACCTGGTGATAAAAATCTTAAATCCAATGCAATTTGGAAACCATTACTTATCATCATATTAAACATTACTTATCAACATGTGATATAATGTCTAAATTCAAAAACACACCTGAAATGGAACAATAATTCTGCTTCATTCACTGGAGAGTGAATCATTAATTCTGCTGAAAATAAAAATGTCCCAGGACAAATAAATAAATTTCTAATAATAACTCAATGAGAGAAACTAGGAACATTCACCCAATCAAAATTAAAGTGTTTTACCTCCCAGGTCCAAGTCTGAAATAAGAATTTGGCCCCTGTCACTTCCAACATTTAATACTCTGCTAAGCCAAAGCATAAAGTCACAAGAGAAAAGCTATTTATTTCAAGTTCTGAATAGCAGCAGTGTTTATGGGAACCCTAAGGAGCCATTGCCATTGAAGCACACTGAGGACTTAAGCGCATGCTTTGCTGACCTTGGTGGTGGAGGCAACCCCCACATGTGCCTGCTAGTCCGTCCTTGACTATCACCCAACAGTCCCCACTAGGATGGGAAACTACAAGCTTGCCAAAGATGTTTGCTGGTATGATCTCTTCAAGTAACAGTTTTGGCTTCTTCTTGGGCCTTGAGTGAAATTGAATTTTTTGCATAAAGACGTAAAATTTTTTGAGACCTGGAATACTCCTCTAGTCATGGGTTTTGCAGAGTAATATTTCAAAAAAGGAGGGCAGCATAGAAAAATCCACCCTCATTAAATGGGAACATCTAACAGCAGTAGCCACATAAGTATCCACTGCATGCAAAGCAGGAACCATTTTTTACATCCTACTCTAAATCCCTTGATTCACCTATTCTGATAGGAGAGTGGACCTTCCTTTGGCCACTATCAGAGGATGAAAAAAAAAAATCAATGTGGTTTTCGGATAGCAGCTCATGAGTAGAGGTCAGCACCGGATCTGGAAGCCAGCTACACTGTGCTCACTACCAGTGGCCACATGCACACTGAAAAAGGAGAAGACAGAGCTGCCAAGTGGAGAGTAGTAGAAAATCTAAGAGTAGTGGAAGAACTCAATAGGGTAAAGATGAGGAGGATGATGAGGAGGAAGGAATTATTTAGGATTATGATAATTATTGGGCCACAGTGGAAAGAATAGTCGTGTGTTCTGAAAATAGGTCTTTTGTATATTACATGCCCTACATTATGGTTATTATAGAAAACATTATGGAAATGGATAAGGAGAAGTTAAATGGAAAATATTTATGCTTACTAGAAAAATTCCTACACAAATTTTAAAGGAATCTGAAGTCAACATGTGGAGCCATCCCCAAGTCTTTGGAAATGTATATGGCAGGACACAGGGCTGCATGTCTCCAGGACCCAGAGCTGCACATAGGTGGTTAGTGAATTGCACTGGCTCACTGCCCATGGCCACAGAGAATGCCAATGAGCTTTATTGAGATACATGTTAATCCTGAATTTAGAATGGTATTCCCTGTAATAATAGCAAATATGTTAAACATCATATATATATATTTTAAATATGTTAAAAATGAAAGCAGAAAGCATTGGCTCCATTTGACCCTCTTGCTTAGATACAATCTTATTAAAGAACTCATGTTCCGCAGATGAGGTTCTGTGGCTCAAACCCTTGCAGATGGTGAACATATCATCTACCTGCTCACCAGGTAGATGGGTGGGGCTAATGAAGGAGAGGATGAATGGCTTGCATGATTTAAATTAAGATGTGATAAGCTGATATATTTGGTATCAAAAGTGAATCACCCTTGTCCTTTTCCTTTATTTCAGTCTTCCATATTTTGAATTTTTTCAATAATCTGAAAATATATATGAAAAATCCAGTAAGTGGAAATTCCAGGATTCAAAACTAAATCTTTTAAAATTCAGAGTCATTAACCCCTGAAATGTGTACTCGGTGGGAAGGATTTTGCTATGGATGCTTCACTGAGAGCAGACTTGGTAGTTGCAAGGGTGAAAACACGAACAACTTAGATGAGAAGTTGATTTCTGGATTGAGAAAGACAAAGATCCTGTGGGTATTGAATAGACCTTTCTGCATCTCGTGGCTTCATTTGGAGCAAGCCTCATTAGAATCATGGTTTAATATTGATTTATGTTGGTGGTTGGAGCCTCCCTCTCAGATCCAATAGCAGAGAGCCCTAACCTGTACTCGTTAGATATTCTTTGGGCTATGACTCTATTTGATATTCATGAATTTTATTGATGTTCTAACATCAGAAAAGGCAGTTTTCAACTCCTGAGTAAATTTTTAAAATCTGTAATGTTAGTGGAAATGAAAAGAAATTGCTTTTAATATAAAACCAAATAGGCTTTAGAACAAAATGTCTCAGGTCTCTATTAGAGGTGACTAAAAACTTGCCCACCTTCATTCATCAAATTTGAACTTTTCTAAATATTAACCTCATAGTTTTTGCTTAGATATTTTAAAAAGTAACTGATAGACTATTATTGAATTATGAGGTCATTAGTACAATGAGACATTATATAATCACAGAGCAAATTGTTATCATAAATCATGAAACTGCAGCAGACTTTGGGTGTATATAATGCAAGCGAAAAGCTTTAAGAGATTTTTTTGGAAGCTAAGCTACAAAGACATTTTTGAACAGAAAGTATTCCTTTTTATCCAGGTGGCCTAATGTAGATTTATTTGCTATCTGCTTATGTTGAAGAATATACAGTCACTGCATAGCTACAATGTATTGGGAGTTATTCTAAACTAAAAAGGTATTTTACAACTTTGTTTCTTATAATCCTTATAAAATCTCTTCCAGTTGGATATTTTTGTTTTTATGTAGGAATGGAGTAAGGTGCAGGTGATAGAAAGGATATTGATTCGATGTTACACATACCTATCTGTGTATAAACTAAGTACATGTTCCAGTCATACATATGCCCACATTCTATAATTCCCTAGCAACAGATTTTGATTATTTTTTTAATTCCAATGTCTGCATCCAGCATTTCCTTTTTCTCAGTGTTTTCCATTGACTTTCTTCAAAACAGAATGATTGATACCCTTCTCTTTTCTTTCTTTTTTTTTAACAAAGTGTCCATGGTTGTGCTTTCTGCAGTTTCAACTACCCACAGTCATCCCTAGTCCAAAAACATTAAATGGAAAATTCCAGAAGTAAATAATTCTTGAGTTTTAAATAAATAATTTTGATTGTAATATGTTGCCGTAATTGTTCTATTTTATTTTTATTATTATTGTCAGTCTTACTATACATAATTTATAAATTACTCTTTATCATAGATGTTTATGTATAGGACAAGCACAGTATATAAAGGGTTGAGAGTTCTCTCTGGCTAGATATCTTGGAACATATCTCTCACAGATAAAGTAGGATTACTGTACTCTGTTTTCTCCTATACATACATACCTATGATAAAATGAATGTATAAATTAGGCACAGTAAGAGATCAGCAACAATTAATGATAATAAAGTAGAACAAGTATAGCAATGTGCTATATACTATAATAGAAGTCATGTGCTCTGCTCTCTCTAAATACTTGACTGTAGTGCACTCACCCCTCTTATGACAAGAGATGACATCACACCCACGAGTGAGATGACGTGAGCTGAGTGACAATTCTCAATGCAGCGTTAGGCTTCTACAAAAGCGTGACCTGACTGTGAGCGCAGCAGGCCCCAGGCAGTGGGATATCCAAGATGGCGGCTAAGTGATGAAGGGGAAGGGAGGCACATGGTCCAGGTATGCCCAGCACAGAGATGACCCGCGTCCAGAGCAGGACGGGGAGAGACAGCACAGAACTTCATCACACTGCTCAGATGAGTGTGCAACTTAAAATTTATGAATTACAAGTACAAATATAAAAAAATAAAATCTATGAATTGTAAATTTATGGAATTTTCCACTGAGTATTTCCAGACCACCATTGACCATGGGTAACGAAATTAGAGCCGAAAACACAGATAAGAAGAGACTACCGTACTGGATCTCAGAATGAGAAATCAGATAAACTTTGTAGGACTTTCTGTCATTGCAGACCATGACTTTCTTGGCTGAGAGGACAAGGGCACAGTGCTGCCTGCCAGGTCTGTGGCTGTCACCTGAACCTTGATAGGCTCAAGGGCACTGGAGGTGAGACACGTGTGCACCTCCCAGGCTGCAGGCCTGCTGTGCCGTCCAGAGAGCCTCAGGACTCTGTGGAGCTATTGTTAAAAATGCACACGATGTGACCAGCGCCCCGACAGCCTGCCAACCGTGAAATGGACCCTTTTCAGCATCTCCTACAGGAAAACCTTTCCAAGAGGGCCGATGTGGAGTGCTGGCTATTTTTCCTGTCAGGATTCATAAGGAGTTGAATTAATTAACATTTGAAAATACATTTTCACTCTCAGGAAGAACTTTAATAAATGTGGTTTTAACAATTACTCAATGTTAACCTTTTATTAAAATGCTGTCCTGGATTCGGGCTTTTAGCTGAAAGGTTGTTTAAGGTCTCAGCTACAAGGACCATCACTCCAGGGAGGGGAGTGGAAGAAAGGAGGCTTTGGCTTTCCAGAACATTCTGGATTTTTCTGCTGAACACTAGATGTCTGTCAACTTAGCACGAGATCTTGCTGTTGGCGTCCTTCATGACCCTCTTCACTGAGTCTCTCAGATTCAGGGTCCAGGGCCTGCCTTCAGAGCAACTTTCCTGATATTATGCTGACATTTCCTCCGTGCATTAATTCACCCAAGACCACAGAGCACAGATCTAGACTCCCTTTCCATACGACAGTTTTTCAAACACTAACAACAGTTCTGTCCCTCAGGGGGCTGGTCTTCAGGTGAAAGGCATCAAGATCCTTGAATAAAATATCTCCAGAGAACATGACCTTGAAATCCCTCTCCATCCTTTCTGTCTTCTTCTGAATAAACTCCATTCTGTTTGTCAATGGCTCCAACTGTGGGTTTCAGATCAGAGCTGGATTGTGCTGGCCTGGCCTAGGAGCTGATGGGAGACAGGCAACACTCTTCTTGCTGTGTGAACTGAGGCTCTCCCCAAGGGTCTGTGGGAAGGGCTCTCCCCTGCTTCTCCTGCGTTGACACAGCAGTTCCACATCCAGGGCACGGGTCTGGCCTCTCCTTTCCTCCACAGGGCACACTTCCATCCCTCAGGAGCATCGCCCCATTGGAGGAGAGAAAGGAAGGGAGGAACATGGTTCATGTAGGATGCCATGGCGCGGTGTGTGGGGAGCAAGTAGCTAGGAAATAGGCAACTGGCCCTCCAGGAGGGCCCCGGCTTGGCTGCTGGGTGGCCACCACGTGTCAGGACTTGAGAAGATCCAGCTCCTGAGTCTGGAAGTAATTGGATGAGGAGCAAAATACTACTCTTAAGGCTGGGCAGGAGACTGCAGCATCGGCACAGTTCTCCTGACTCCTCCTGAGAAGATGGGCTGGTCACCAGAGAACACCTGTGCCCTTGCAGACGGGCCTCTCACAAAGTGGCAGAGTGTGGCAGGGCTGAGACATGCATGCTGGTTTTTCTCCCCAGTGTCACCAATGGGAAAAATCATTCCTCCTCCCACAGGGAGAAATAGAGAGGGAGGAGAAAGAGAGAGACCGGAAGTGTTCCTCCCGTTTATTGCACTCGGAGGGAACAGAGGTTTCCTCCCTTCAAGGAGATGTGAGGAGCTGAGGACCAGCCTTTTCCTCCAACAGGATCAGCTGCACGAGACTCTTTGTTTTCAAAATTGCTTCCATATACTCTGACATATAAATAAATCCTATCAGTGGTGGCAAAGCTGTAGGGCAGACAAGGATGATCTGGAGCTTGTATAGAAATAGATGCCCTAGGCCACACTACTTTAAAAACAACCACCAGTGCAAGAGTTGGGGTTCTGCCCTGAAGAACGGAAGAATCACTGCATTTATTCCATTTTTGTTCTGTTTTCTTTGTTTGTTTTGGGTTCTTTAAAAACTATTAGCAGAGTTTACTGAGGGACCTATCAAAGCACAGGGGAGAGTTTCTCTCATCAGGTTTCCGGCTTCTACTGCTCAGTAATTTCCTCCAGTTACATTTGTACATTTATGTCAACATAGAAAATAAAAGGGAGGCCTCAAAGGCAGAGATGATCGTGCATGTTTAGTGTTGAGTAAGTGAAGTAATTAAGGAATGATCCTCCTGCTTGGGACTTCATTTCCTGCCATTTTCATTTAAGTCTCCCTGTAATCAACAGACCCTACCTTATTCTTCGGCAGTTGTAAGAACCACAGTTGCCTTTGAAACTCACCCTGCAAGGGACCTTGCAGAAAGGCACCATGCCTGTGCTCTCCAGGATGGGGCCACTAGCTGTGAGTACTAGAGGGACACTACTGAGTCCTGGGATGCACACATCGGGGCTCTACAGCTGAAGTTTTAATTAATCTAAATTCATATGAACAAGTAGCCATGTTTGGTATTGGATGTGATATTGGATAGCAGTTTAGAGTCTCATGCTTCCATTTTTTAAAAATGAATTCAAATAGCATAAATAATCTCAGACTTTCCCAAAGAGCAACAGTAGCAGTTATTTCCTAAAGCTTCCATATGATAAGAAAGAGGAGTAACCGGGCACAGAAGAAAATGTTTGGTGTGAATTGAAAATCACTGCCCGGTGGGATCTGTGGAATAATAGGTACAATGTGAAGAGCAGAGCAAAGAAGAAACACTAAAACTGCAACGCTTTGAGTTGTTGGCAGACAGAAAAGCCTGTGAGAACCGGTGTGATGATATCGCCACCTTGAGGTTTGGCGATAGTATTTCAAGTGGGGAAATGAGCAGGGGAGAAGCAGCACACTGATTTTCTCCTAACTTCCTGCAGTGACCAAGGTCTCACGTATGACAACCTTCCAGAACTCTAGGTTCTAACTAGAGTCCACACCAAGGAACAGAACTTGCCAGGTGAAATTCCTACCAATATTCTTGTTGTGGTTTTCAACACGCCACTTGGGGGAGTAATAAAAATCCCACCGAGTTTCGTCCCATAGCCAGCTCAGAGGTGGTCTCTTTGGGTCACCTCTGCATTTCAGGGCTGCTAGCATTTTATGTCCCTGTGCATGAAGAGTGCATGATTTTTAAGACCTCAGAATCTATCAGGTGCCCTAACAATGCCCACCCATGGCCACTCTGTGTTCTCAACACTGACTGCATCTTAGTTGGCCAAGAGAATGTTTTCATTGTCATCATTTATTGATTATGTGATTCTGTTAGAGAACAGGGGGAGGCAGGATGTTGAAGGATTACAGAGATGACAGAGGGAAAGTTTTCTTATTGAGGTTTCATTTGTGTGCGTGGGGTTGGTGACTGGAGTTGAATCCAGGGCCTTGCACATGCTTAGACAATTGCTCTGCCACCGAACTACATCCCCAACCTTTTTTATTCTGTTTTGAGATAGAGTCTCACTGAATTGCTCAGGCTGGCCTTGAACTTGAGATCCTACTGCCTCATTTCCTGTGTAGCTGAGATTATAGGCACATGCCACCACATCCAGCTAAATTGATTACTCTTAATATATTTTTTGTTATAATTGCACAAAAACAAATAACTAACATTCAGAACAGGATGGAGGGTATTTCCTTTCACCTCTTGAGTTCCTTTGTAACTCTCTCCTTAATCCTTGCCTTGCCATGGGCTATCATTGTACTGATTTCTAGCGCTGGAGGTTAATTTTGTGTGCTCCTAGCTTCACATAATTGGAATCATGTCCTACACAGGCTTGTGTATCTGGTTTGTTTGGATCAATGTAATGTTCCTGTGATTCGTTCTAGTTGTATAATGTATCCACAATTCATTTTATTGCCAAGCAGTATTTCATTCTATAAATAGGCCATTGTTGTGGTTGTGATGCTAGGTGTCCCCCAAAAGCTCATGTGAGACAATGTATCAAAGTTTAGATATGAAATGATTGTTATGAGGACCTTAACCTGATCAATGCATTAAACCCTAACTCACTCTCTCTCTCTCTCTCTCTCTCTCTCTCTCTCTCTCTCTCTCTCTCTCTCTCTGTTTTCTGGTGCTATGTCCTGAGCCACTTTCCTCCACCATGTACTTTTGCCATAATGTTCTGCCTCACTTGGACCCCAAAGAATGGAGTCAGATATCTATGGACTGAGACCTCTGAAATCGTGAGCCCCAAATAATTTTCCTCTGCTTATTGTTCTTGACATGTCTTTTAATCACAGCAGTGACTAAAACAGCCACTGTTTGTCTACCTATTCTTCTTTTTCTGGACATTTAGATTGTTCCCAATATGGGACTGTTATGAAAAAGGTCGGTATGAACACTCTCTTCAAAGATTTGTGGCTTTATATTTTCATCTTACTTGGGCAAATAAATAGAAGTGGAACTTCTCAGTCATTTCCCAAGTATATGTTTCACTTTTTAAGAAATTGCTGTAGAACTTGCTACAAAGAAAATGCCAAGTCAGATGAATTGTATCAAACATTTTGTGAAAGTTCTTTACACATTCAGGATGCTCGAATATTGATATATAAGAGTAGTTTGCATCTTTTAGTTTGCTTGTTCATTTCATTCTGTGTGTTCTTTGAAGAGAATCTTTAATTCTGATGAAGTCAAATTTTTCATCCTCTACCTGAGGATGTGAGACTATTGTTACTACTTGCATAAATGTTTGGTAGAATTCATAGCTAAAGCCATCTGGGCATGGAGTTTTCCTTGGGGAAGATTTTTAATGACAGATGTAAATTCTTTAATTTGTTTCTGTCTTTTCAGATTACCTATTTCCACCTCTATTAGTTTTGGGAATTTCTGTCTTTTTAAGGATTTAGCCACTTCCTTAAAGTTTGTTTTTATTGGCATACAATTACAAATGTCTTATATACTTTTAACAATTGCATGTTATGTTCTATGCTTCCCATTTTGTTACTGATTCTCATTATTTCTATTTTCTACTTCTTGATCTACCTAATTGGCATTGATTGATTTTATTAGCCTTTTCTAAACACCAACATTTTATCTTGTTGATTTTCTCTATTGTTGTGGGTCCTGTTTCACTAAACATATTTGTATTATTTTCCATTTGTGTTATTTCTTGTTATATGGGGTTTAGCTTGTTTTTCTTTTTCAACATTCTTAACTGAATGCTTAGATCATTTATCTAAGCACTTCTTTGTTTCTAATATAGACATAGAGCTATATTTTTTTCTGTAATCACTCCTGCCATTCATCTCAGAAAATCATGATGCATTTTATTTTTTAAATCATATAAATATTTTATTTTAATATCTTTTACTGGATGCTTAGGTCCTTTAGAACTATGTTATTTATTTCAAATATTTTATAATTTTTCATATGTGTTTCTGTTAGATTATGTGTAAGTCAGGTTTCTGTTGTTGGAGCAAAATACCTGGGATAATCAACTTAGAGGAGGAAAGATTTATTTTGACTCACTGTTTCAGAGGTTTCAGTTCAGTGTCAGTTGGCCCCATTGTTTCTGTGCCTGTGGCCAGGCAGTAGATCAAAGAGAAAGGGCATGGTGGAGCAAAGCTGCTTTCCTTATGGCAGCAGGGAACAAGAAGAGGGGGCAGAGCCAGGGACTAGATATAGTCCCCACCAACATGCAACCCAAGGACCTACTCCTTCCAACAAGGTTCTGCCTCCTACAGTTTCCACCACCTCCCTATAATTCATACAGCTATGAATCCCTAAATGAATTAATCCATTGATGAAGTCATAGCCATTATGATCCAAACACTTCCCCTAATCTCTAACTCTGAACATTGCTGCATTGGGGAGCAAGCCTTTAGAATGTGAATCTAGAACATCATATTCTACCCATGGCTTCCAAAGGCTCATGATCCACCTCATAATGCAAAATATACTTAGTCCTTCACTAATAATTCCCACAGTCTCAATAGTTTCAGTATTTCTCAAAAGAATAAGTCGGAAGTCTCCTCTTGAGACTCAAGGCAAAACTCTTAGCTGTGGTGGGATAGGCACAGGGTAAGCATTCCCTTTATATAAGGAAGGAATGGAGACATAAATGGTAGGGATGGGACAAAAAACATGACCAAAACTCAGTAGAGAAAACATTAAATCCTGGAGTTCTATGTCCAGCTTATGGGGCATGTGGTGGTGAGATGTGAGTGGCAAAGAACTTGGGCACCCTGCCCCTATAGCCTTGCTGCCTGCCGTCCATGTGGCCTCTCTCTGGGCTGGTTCTGCTCACTGCCAGTGGCTCTCCTCAACATGTTTCACATTCCTGGAGTCTCTAACTTCCTGGGATCTCCATCACAACTTTATCCTCACTCTCACAACCTCATCCCTCACCCTCTCAGGGGCTGCCTGTCAGGCACATATTTTCTGGCCTCCCAAGCCTTCCTTTTAAATCTGGATGGAAACTTCCTGATTCTATAACTCCAATATTCTGCATTCCTTCAAAATCATCACCAAATGAACATGGTGTCACTGTCAGTCCTATGTGGCCTTCTTGAACCACGGCTGATGTGGCCTTTGTTTGCCTAGATGTTTGAACATAGTGAAAGGAATCCTGGGCAAACAACTTCAGAGGTGACCCTGTGGAAACAGGGTACCCTGGCACTCTCTTTTCAAAGTAAAGTCTTTCAAAAGCGTTTACATTTTTATTTCCATGAACTTATGATGAGTGGAGTCTAGCCAATTCCTGAGATGCCCTCAAGGTACCTTTCCTATTGTCCTCATGCAAAGTACTTGATATCTCTTTAGTGTCACTTATCTCTGTAGAAACCACAACTTTTTCCACATTTTTTATTGGTGCATTATAGTTGTACATACTGATGGCATTTATTGTAACATATTCATACATGCACCCAATAGAACTATATAATGTGGACAATATCACTCCCCAGCACTTCCCACCTGCCTTTCTGCCCACCTTCCTTCACCCCTTGATCCCTTTCCTTTACTGATCTCCCTTTGATTTTTTACAAGATCCACCTGCCTTTGTTTTCCTTTTTTGTCTCTGGCTTCCACATATGAGAGAAAACATATGACCCTTAACCTTGTGAGTTTGACTTATTTCACTTAACTTGATAGTCTGTTTCCAACCATTTTCCTGAAAATGCCTTAATTTTATTTTTTATAGCTGAACGAAACACCATTGTGTATATATACTACATTTTCTTTATCCATTCACCTATTGATGGACACCTAGGTTGGTTAGAAACCACATGTGCTTTGGCTCTAATTTTATGTACATCTTTCTGAAAAAACTGAAAGTTTTTCAACTCTTTCTATTCTATTCTTTGCTCCTAATCCTCACTGTATGCTTGTTTCAAAGTCAATATAAATACTCATATACTGCCTTGAAATTGTTTCCACCAGACTTATTAGTCCATAACTTTTTAATTCAGCCTCAAATTCTCAGGGCATGGACAAAATGCACACATTTTTGTTTTGTTTTGTTTTGTTTTGTTTTGTTTTGTTTTTTGCCAGGATGTAACATGAATGACCTCTAGCCCAATCCCAGCAGAATCCTCATTTCCGTAAGAAATTTCATAAGCAAAGTATTTACTACCAACAATCTGGTTTTCTGTGCTCATGCCAGAATCACCCATTAAGCTCTGCTTACAACATGCTGGGGTTTCTTTAGTCTGCATCTCCAAACTTTTCTAAATTTCTCCAACAAACCAGACCATCTGGCTAGGTATGGTCATATCAATGACCCCACTACTATTACCAATCTTCTACTTCAGTCAGGGTTTTATCACTGTGACAAAATACCTGAGAATAGCTACTTAAATGAGAAAAGATTTATTTTCACCCACTGTTTCACAGGTTCCATTCTATTGTTCCTGAGCTTATGTTTGAGCAGGACATTATGGAAGAAGGGCATGTCACAGCAAAGCTTCTCCTCTCATGGTGACCAGGAATCAGAGATATAGATACATAGAAAGAGCAGGGGAGCGGGAGAGAGAGAAAGAGAGAGAGAAGAAATATAAGTATCTGGGGACAAGATATAATCTCCAAGGACATGCCCCAATGACCTGCTCCCTCCAACTAGTTCATAACTCCTGCAGTTTCCACTGCCTCTCAGGATTTATTTTTTCAATAAATTCCTTCAACAAATTGATCCATTTAATTTCTACACTTTCCAAATTTCTGATTACAATATTATATTTTGTTCCAAAAATCAAAATATATTAAATCAACCAGATTGACTAGAGAGATAGGTAAGATTGATCTAGAATTTTCCCTCTTTGCACAATTTCTTTTTGGTACTGGGAATTGAACCCAGGAGTGCTTTACTATTGAGCTATATCCCCAGCCCTTTTTTAAGTTTTAAGACAGGGTCTCACTAAGCTTAGGGCTTCACTTAATTTGCTGAGCCTGGCTTTGAACTTGTGATCCTCCTGCCTCAGCCTCCTGAATCAATGGGCTTACAGGCATGTGCGGCCATGCCCAGCTTGCAGAATCTTTATCTTGTTTAGGTTACAATGTTTATTCCTTTCACCAGAAAAAGCATGGAAATACTTTCTTTTTGTGTGCCCTCAAGTACGTTGATATAATGGTAGTTATCTGGACTCTGAAGGTTAGAATGCTGCTGTTACCATCTGGATTTTGGAAGTGTAAGTTATCTAGAAGAACTAGAAATGGACCCCATGGTTCTGCTATGTCCTTGGCCTCTACAAATGCCTCTTCCTGTTCCCTCTTGCAATGGAACTCAGCCCCTACTTAGCCTCATCCTCTTGGTAAAGCCCAATGTCCACGTTATGGCTAATAATCCACAAGGACACTTCCTCCCTCTCCCAACAACTCTTTGACCAGCTTTTTCTAAAACTAGCTGAACTTTAGCTATACTTGTGAATCTTGCCTTTCTTCCCCAAGATAGAATGTTCCTGCAGACTTTTCTCATGGCTAGAATTCTAAATAAAGACTCAAGCTTAGTGGTGCAGTGACTCATGTCATTCTACAGCATTTGAGATCCTGAGTCATTTAGGACTGGGGCTGCTGTGGCTCAGCTCAGGCCACTTCAATACATGCCGACACAGGAGAGGTTCCTCCTTGCTTCCCCTCCTTGGCACACCAGTGATACGAAAGTGCAAGTCTTGCTCTTGATGAACAAGTGCTGTTTTCTTTGTGCTGAAGTAGTATCCAATATTCTTATTTTTTCTCCCTTAATTGTTCTTAGTAAAAATTTTCATTTTGATTCACCAGTCAGAGCTCTCAGGAGCATGTGAATGGGTGGTAGGCAATGGAAAGATTCTTGAGGCCTGATTATATATCTTTCATTTATTGACAACATTGGGATCTGGATAATCACTCAACAGTCATTCAGAGCAGACCCAGCTTTGTTATCAATGGAAAGTGTAATGTTCAGATGAAGTAGCCACCCTGGAGAACTTGGGATATGGATAAATTGACCATTTACATATTGCCTTAGAATTAGAGTTCAAATATTCCAATAATTTTGAGTGGTATGTGGGGGACTTGGAAAGAAATGGATATGTAAATCATTCTTCTTTTCAGTCTCAGAAATTTCTGATAAAAATATGGAGGAGCTGAAATTCAAACTTACACTCTGTTCTCACTCTCCTTACTCAGCTGTGAAGGGCCCCCCTTCTGGACCCTATACTTTAAATTCCTTCTTCACCTTACTGTGCACCTCCATGTGCCTCACCTGCACCAGGCCTTCTCCTTTCCCTCCACCTCCCCCTCCCAAACCTGCTTGTGTCATCAGATAAGACCCTGTCAAAAGTTTAATGGCATGGAGGAATTTGATATCCATCTACACTGGTCTTGTAATTTTAACCTTTTAAATTCAGTTTTGATCATCCAATTTAGGATTTCCCAAACTCTTCTAAGAATTTACTATTGTTCATAGGATATGTGATCCAGAATATCCTAACCTCTGTCAATTTGTTTGTATTCTTGTGGGAATGAAAAATGAAAAAGAAAAGGTCAGAAAAAAAGATTGAAGTTAATTAATTACCACATTTGAGGAATACCCAGTTCTGAAAAGGGTGAAGATACCCTAATAACCTATCTCCTCATGATGGTCATAACCCTGACCTTCTCGGGTTTGGTAGGAAATAGAAGACAAAATTGCAGACATTCCCCCATTCCGAATGACAGGAGCTTGCTGAGCATAGGGAAACAGTTTGACACAAAGAAAAAAATTATAAAGTAAATTAATAGTTCCTTGGATTAAACAGGTGAATTTATTTATTTATTTATTTTTATTTTTTATTTTTTGGAACCAGGGATTGAACTCAGGGACACTAGGCCACTGAGCCACATATCCAGCCCTTCTTTGTATTTTATTTAGAGACAGGGTCTCACTGAGTTGCTTAGGGCCTTGCTAAGTTGCTGAGGCTGGCTTTGAACTCGCGATCCTCCTGCCTCAGCCTCCTGAGTCGCTGGGATTACAGGCATGCGCCACCGCGCCCATCTCCAAACAGATGAATTTAGTAACATTAATTCTTTCCAGTCTAGACAAAGGCACTTGTTGCTTTTGTATGAAAAAAGAACACTAGAAAAACAATTGCCTTGCCCTACATTCTAGAATGATATCCTGCACATTTCTACCCCTCCCACACCCGTTATTTTCACTTCTCACTGCAGAATTTCAAAGTCTTCCATAATTCTTTCTCTTGGAAGAAAGCAAAGCTCATGACCACATGCACTGCTCAAGGAATTTTCCGTGTCTTGTGTGGTCTCCTTTACACCTCTGTGGACATCCCAGCTTTAGAACCATTTGTGAATAAGAGAAATGGACACAAGATTTTCAAGCTGGGGGATACAATCACTAGTCACTCTAGCTTGCTTCAATTCAGTAACTTCCCAGAGACCAAATCCGCAAAACCGCAGAAATTGAAGATCTTTTGCCAGCTAGCTAGTTAAAACAGGAAACGTTCATAATGATAGCAAATATGTTTTTGATGTGGCTCATGATTTTGTGAGGCCTTGAACACATTTCCACTTAGTTTCTTCTTCATGTAGTCAGCATTACTTGTGTGTTTTCTATTGGACCAGAAATCTTTTCTTGCATTAAAGCAAATGCTCTGGAGGAGCTAAGAAACTTTCTGACTTTGTGCTTCCCACCTGCTTAGAACTGACCTCTGCACCTAGTGATGGTGATATGCTGTCCATGTCACTGAGATTAATACAGGAAGTTTCGTAAGGCTCTGCCTATAATTCACATCTCAAGACATCTCAAAGACCATAAGATAAATGAGTGACATATTACAATGAATCTTGGAAAACTGTCCAGACAACTTCAGTTGCTATACATAGCAATAGATTTTATAAAATTTTATAAAATCTTGCTATAGATTTTAACATCAACTCTCACAGCCTTTAGGATCACGTAGAAGTGCAGAGACTTCTCCCATATAAGAGCATCATGGGATACACTGTCTAGAGACATCAACTCTTAACCTTGACATTGCTTTTCCATAGATTAATGGGGATAACATCATAGAACTTTAATGCAGAGCACCAGCTTATCACCAAACTGTCCTGGTGGCTTTGCTTAAGGATGAATTGGATGAACCATCACATGACCTTTAGCCTAGACTCTTGCCCTATTGTGAATGACACTATTGCAAGAATAATAATAATAATAATAATAATAATAATAATAAATTAACCTCATTGGAAGTGCTTTACTTTGAAGCACAGATGCTGCTGTGAAACTCCAGGAAATGACTGGCACGTTCATTTTTTTAATTGAAAGCATTCTGTGTTGACCTCTGGGTTTCCATGCCAATGGATGATCTGAAACTTAGAGCCTTTTTAGACTTTCCAGAAACAGAAGCATCATGAAGGAAAAAATTCCCAAGAAATGCAGTTCAAGCAGCAGACTGCTGGACACAGACAACTTCAACCCAAAACATTCAGATCAAAGAAATTGAAAGTACAGAGCTGGTCACTCTCACCCTCTTTTTGGCTCTTGCCCTCTTTTCTGAGGACTTTCTCTTCCTCTCCTCAGTTGCTGAGGATTTTCAGTGACTAAACTGAGATTCTCAGAAGTGTTTATGTTTTTTCTTTTTGCCCCCAACCTGTTACTCAGGGTAAATTATCAGGATGAATGAAGAGTTAAGCAAAGTACGGACACCAAAACTTCCTCCTCTACAAACTCACAGGAAATGGGATATGGTCACATGGGCTATCTCATTTTGCTCAGGATCTCGGCTAGGAAAAAATATGTGGAAGGACATATTGCATGAATAGTAAATTAGCTTCCATGGCAATATTAATTTCAAATAGACTTTTAAAAAATTACTAGCACAGAAATTTTTTGTTGATGGAAAGTGAATTTATTAGGAAAATACATCAATTATAGACACATATACACCAAAAAGCAGAGCTTAAAACACCTAAAGGAAAAAAATCATAGAATCAGAAAAGGAAATGTATAATTAAAGCATGAGAGTTTGAGGTCTTAATACTCCAATTTCAATATTGAAGCAAGTAGACAAAAATCAAAGTTTTAGAAGACATGAGCAATATTTTAACCAATTAGACCAACACACATCTCCAGAATATTATATCCCAAATAGAAAAGTATGCATTTTTCTTAATGATGCATAGTGCATTTTTTAGGATGGATTAAACACTAGGCAACAAAATAAGCCTCAGTATACTTAAAAGGATTTAAGGCATAAAATAATGAAATTAGAAATAACAGAAGGAAATTCTGGAGATTTACAAACATGGAAATAAAACAAATTACTACTAAATAAGCAATGAGTTAAAGGAGAAATTTAAAAACAGATTCAAGAATACTTTAACAAAATAAAAAACACAAGAAACAAAAGGGTTGCAGCTAAAGCATTGAATAGAGAAAGATTTATAGCTATAAACACTTACTTTGGAAAAAATTTCAAATCAATAATGTGACATTCAACATAATAAACAAGAAAAGGAGCAAACTAAACCCAGAGCAAGCCTGACAAAGTGAATAATAGGATTAGAGATAAAAGAAGTAGAAAACAGAAAGTATCAACAGGACCAAGAGTTTGCCAAAAAAGATCAAAATTGACATAATTTAGCTATAATGGAAAAAGTCTCAAACTGGTAAAATTGGAAATAAAATGGGCACATCACTGTCAATGATGCAGGAATGGAAAGGTTCCATGTACCACATGACGTTTCTTTCAAAGCCAGCCTGCATATCTGCAGGTGGTTCTGAAAGATCACAGTGGAGGCAAACAGTTCTTGCTCCGAGTGACCCTGCATCCTCTTAGCATCACAGAGCAGTCATTACTCAGCCGCTGGTGGTGATGCTGTTGAAACAAGCCTACTGCATTGCCAGCCCTATGAGAACACAACACCTACACATGTGTACAGCCCATTATGATGGGCTGTACACATTATGATGGTAATGGCTTATGTATGTACTCCACTATGCCTTTTATTACTGTTTAGAGTATACTCCTTCTACTTATAAAAAAGAGGTGCTGAAAATAGGAGGACATTCTATACCAGCAACAACTTCATGTGTCTTATGTTTTCTGTATCCTTCAATTATGTTCTTTGTGTGTGATTTAATCTTGTGTTGCTTTGTTCATCCTGGTCCCTAACCATAGAGAATCCACACTACCATTGCCAGTAAAAAGCCAGAGTGGTTGATCTGGAAACAAAATAAAAAATGATGAAGGCCTACGAAGATGGAAAATCAGTAATGGTCATTGTTGGCCAATCAGGCACCATAGATGCGATCTTGAGAAACAAGAACAAAGTTCTTATTAAAACATCTGTTTTATTAAAGGCAACAAGATGAGCAGACATTGAAGAAGAATGTGTTAACACAGGGATGAAATCTCCAGATGACACATCTCACCTAAGACACGCCCTGGACAAGGGATGCAGGACTGTAAGAGGGAACTTTCTGACCAACAAGGCCAATGATAAGCTAGCCTAGGTAAAATGGGCAAATTCCCAGAAAATTATCAGAAATAAGGAAGAAATAATCCGAACAAATAGCAAGTAAAGAGATTTTGTTAGTAATTTTAAAACTTCCAAGAGAGAAAAGCTAAGACTCAAGAAGCTTTCCTGGTGAAATCTGCCAATCATTCAGAAAATAATAATTTTTTACTTTACAAACTAACCCAAAATATGGAGGCATAAAAAACTTCTAATCTCATTCTGTCAGGCCAATATTACTCTGATACCAAATGCTGAACAAAGGCATCACAAAAAGAAAACTGAAGAACAATACAATTACCAATATAAGCTCAAAAATCAAAACACATATAGAAAACAAAGAAAAAGGATTATACACTATGTTCACTCTTGATAAAAACTCTCAGTGAACAAGACTAGAGGGAACCTTCCTCAGTGGACACATAAAAAGTCAATAGCGAGCTTCATATTTGGTGTTGAAAGCATCACATTTAGTGTTGAAAACAGGTTGTGAATTCTCAATACTTCTATTGGACATTTTCTGTAGACCCTATTCAGATAAATTAGGAAGAGAAAAGTAGAAAAATTCTCATATCACAAACAAAAAAGGAAAGCTATCTTAATGTGTAAAGATCACTTGATCATCTCAAGGGAAAGTCCTTTTTTGGAAAGGCTGTTAGAAGCAGTGAGTGAAGTTTGAAAGGCCTCCTTAGCAAATTTAGAACATAAAAATCAATTGTATTCCCCAATATTAATAAAAATGATAAGAAATAATGAAAATACCTTCAATAGCTTCAAAACTCATATCATTAAATATGAATCAAAACTTACATAAATTTTGGGAACAGGCATGGAGATTCCTCAAAAAACTAAGAATGGAACAATTATATGACCAGGTATGACTCGTCTTGGTATTTATCCAAAAGATAAATAGTAGTCAGCATACTATAGTAATAAATGCATACCAACACATACCTGCAAAATGCACAATAGTCAAGATATGGAATCAGCTTAGGTATCTGCCAACAGATGATAAAGATGGATAAAGGAAATGTGGTATATATTCCCACTGGAGTTTCACTCAGCTGTAAAGAACACAACTATGTCATTTGCTGATGACTTAATGAGACCAGAGAACATCATGCTAAGCGAAATAAGCCAGAATCAGAAAGTCAAGGGTTGAATGTTTTCTTTCTATGTACAAGTGCAGAGAAAATAGGAGTAAGAAAGGAGTCTCATGAATAGAAGGGAGACCAGGGGAGTAGAGGAAGGGGAGTGGGGGGAAGGAGGAAGAGAGGGAAAGGTGGGGTACTAGGAAATGAAATCAACCAAAATTGTGTTGTGTGCATGTACAAATATATCACCAAGAATCTCACCTTTATAATGTACATAACAAAATAATAATTGAAAAAAATACAAGATGTATAAACTTAAATCTGCAAACCACTGCTGAAGAAAGTTGAATAGCAAAACAAATGGAGAGATAAAATGTATTCACTGGTCAAAAGATCACATAGTATTATTCTGTCACTTCTTTCCACATTGATCTTTATCTTCAAAGCAATTTCAATAAAAAAGCCTAGCAGTCTTTCTTCATAGAAATTGATAAGCTGATTCTAAAATTTCTTAAAATTGGAAAATCCCTAACTCAGACAAAATAATTTTTTGAAAATAACAGAGTTGATGACTCGCATTATGTGATTTATATCTCTAGTAGTTAAACCAGTATTATTGGCAATAGGATAGGTCAACTGAAAAGAAGCAAATTCACACATCTCTTGTCTATGATTTTTCTGCAGATTTGCCAAGGTAACAATGTGGAAAGGAGTCATATGCAAGAGAGATGAACACCTAGCCTTTCCTTTCCCAAACATTTGCGCCACAAAACTGTCAAGTAAATAAAAGGTTCTTTTAAGCCATTAAGTTTTGGGGTAGTTTTTACTTCGCAATGAAAAACCCAGAGCAGGCTTTTAATTTTGTTTTGATGTGTAATGCCAAAATGACTCTTCACAGAAGCCTCACAGCCTCAGTAAGCTCATCTGATTCACAAATGCCTGGGAGAGAGTGCACATGAGCCCTGTGTGAAATGGTAAAGCTTCCTTCTAGACATGGTTTATCAGGACAGAAACTCAACACAAAGAAGCACAAGTCCAGCAAAGAGGCAGTCAGGACCAAGGTGTTCCCAGGAAATCAGAGAACTTTGGGGATGGACTTAGTCCAAGAAACTTTCTCTAAACCTTGGAGCAGCCCGATGGGGCTGCTGATAGCTACCCTACAACATCCAACTCCCTCCAGTCTCTTCCCTCCCTGGAAGCCCTTTAAGCTTATTCCCACCACTCAGAGTTCAAGGGCAGGTGTAGCCCCTGGCCATTCTGATGTCCAAGTTTATAGGGAAGCTGAAATGCCGCCTTTGGGCTTGCTCTCACCCGTGATGTGACTGCTGGCTAGCGAATGTGTCCACACATTCTCTCTCCATTGTCTTCACCAGACTTTCCGATTAAACATGTAATATCTTTCCAGGGTCTCTGTAAGCTAAAAAGGCCACTGCAGAATAGGCAGTGTTATATTTTTAGACTCAGAGGATCCTGAGAAAATAAAATCTTGTCACACCTCTCATCGTCCTTTGCCCTTGAATAGCAACTCACCATGGAGGCATCTTGTGTCCAGGATACAGAGATGTCAGCAACTTGGCAGACAGGTGCTCTGCGGCCTGTGATGCTGGGGGCTGCAGTTGTGTCCAGCTGAATTGGACAATGAGCCTGAATAATGTACCCCCAACCCCTCAGCAGAGAAGTGAGCTCTTACGAACTGACCCCAGCCCCTTCCCGGAGTCTCCCCATCAGACTACCCACCTTCATGGATTCTAACTCTTCATATTGTTTCCTTCTGCCCAGACAATCACAATAGTCTCCTGATGGGTTGATGAGATAAACATGTAGACAGCCCTGGGGTCTTCCTCTTCCTCTCCTCCCTTCTCTCCCCTTCCTCATTCTCTCCCTGCGCCTCCTACAATTTCTTCTGTTTAACAATTCTGAGTGAACTCAATGAAAAAAAAAAAAAGATGATGTCAATGACAGAGCTCTAAAAAGCCTTCCTTTCCAGCAGGCTGTTTCGTTCTCTAGGGAACTCTTGTTGCTGCAAGCTGAGGATTTAGCCAGTAGTGCTTCCCCCATAAATATGTAAAGCAACATGGCACCTGGGTTCTTCTCTTGGAGCTGGTTCCTCTCCGGCAGGTCTCCTGTAGGATTGTGAGAGGAGCTGAACCAGACACTCCAGGCTCTTCTACCCACAAAGCATCCCACATACCCTTGTTTGCATTTATGCTCTGACGTCAGGGACATATAAGTCCATGCCCCTTGTGCCACACTAGGCCTGGCTGGTGTCCGTGTCCTGGTACCGAGTGTCCTCCACAGAGCCGCTGGAGTGCTCCTTTTAGAGTACAAGATGGATCATTTTCACTCTTTTGGATCAAAACCACTTAATGGCTTTCAGTCTCACAGTAGAATCTGAAGTCTTCAATACAACCAACCAGGCCTTTGTGACCCCGTCATCAGTCCTCTCCCCAGCTGTATCTCTGCTCTCATCTGCTCTCTCCCACCTGGATTGCCCCTCTGCAGACCTCCTTGAAATACATCAGCTGCGTCAGGCCCATTCCTACCTGCAGAGCTCTCCATCTGGGCTTCTCTAAGTCCTTTTTCTCAGGTCAGAGGCTGTGCCCCCCTGGAGGCTCCCTCGTACTCCCATTTATAAAATGGTGCTGATTCTCCCATAGCCTCTGTTCACTTGGACTTCTAAACATTCCAGAGCCTGAATCGCCAGCTACCATGCTGTACTTCTGCAAATGTACTGCACATCTTCCCTGCTGTGACACGTGCCCCATCAAGGCATAGGTACTATTTTTCTTACTATTTTCAATGCCTTATGTGTAGTTAGAGCTCAATCGATAAGTATTGGATTAATTTAATGAACGCATGGTCTCGCAGACCTTTTGCCTTTCACTAAAGTGTTCTCTTTGCCTACAGAATAATCACCCTTCTTTACAATTTGTGAGACAAAGACTTATAAAAGATTTCTGTGACCTGGTCCAAGTTCAATATGTAGTAAATACACTTTGATTCTCTAGGCCAACTTTTATGGAAAGTGCAGTGTTGCTTTTCCAGTGTCCTTTCTGGGGCGGAACTTATGATATTATATTTTAATTATAGACTAACATTTCTGACTTCCTAACTAGATTACAAGTTTTATATAGACAGGGTCATATGCTAAACACTTTTTTTACTTCAGCACCCAAGACTGTATCTGGCATATCACAAAACTCAATAAGTTTTTGCTAGTGAAAGCCAAATTCCATTAATATAATATTACTGTTTTGATTTCATCACTATTTCTCTTTTAAAGGGGGAGGTAAATTGCCCATGTTATGAGTTAGGAGGTATCTTAATGGCATAATCAATCGTTGGTTGTTCGCATAATCAGAAATACAGAGTCTGAGCACTTGGCTTTAAAATTGAGTCATATGAACTGAAATAACATACTTAATCAGTTTTGTCTCACCAGCTACTTCAGAACTTTGGTCTCTTCCAAAGTATCCATTTTACCATCAAATTTCTGAGGACTTTCTGTGGTTTCTCACTAGCCAATAAGTCTTATAAGCCAATAGGTCTCAAAGTTTAATGTGCAGACCAGTCTTGGGATTCCTGTAATAAGGCAGGTTCTGACTCAGTAGTTCCAGGCGAATTCCCAGAATCAGCATCTCTGACAAGTTCCCAGTTAACGCTGATGCTGCTGGACCTTGGATCACACTTTGAGTAATAAGACTGTAAACCATAATGTTCAGGCATTGACTGAACAGTCTTTATTATTCTTTGAAACAAAATAGAATCCACTTCTTTCACAGCAATGAAGCATTACATATTCACCCAGTCCTCTGACTTTGAGAGACTGCTTCAAGGTTAAAAGTACATTATTCCTAGTCTTTTAAAAAGAAGATACATATGGCCTGAAAAATGTAATTTAGATTAAAATCAGTAATATGAATTTCAATGGAAGAAAATTTTGGAATTGATCCTTCTTTATCATTTTCAAAGTATTTGTGAAAGTCAAAAGTTATGGGATGCTTTGGAAAACAAAAGCATACCAAGTAATATATCAAGATGTCTCCATATCTCAACATTGTATGCTATTTCTTTACTACCTGTATTTAAAAACAAAAACTGCCACAGAAGGTAATGTAGAGCATTAAACCTGAAGAGATCATAATGTCAAAGCTACTAATTAGTCCAGCTGCTTCAATTAGAAAAGCAATTCAAGTCTATTCTGTGTGCTGGATGAATGTCTGAGGCAGGTGAGATAGCACAGTACTGATCCAACCTCACTGGCCTGTAAGCTGAAGGTTCAAGTGTGCCACCTGCTATTTGAACTGAAAGTGATGAAGACAAATGCCAATCACAAGTGTGCTCCTTCAGAAGAATGATGGGGAGGGAAGCGGACAGGCAGCAATTTACATCAGAGAGCTGAGTGGTTGTCTTTTCTTTGGTCCTAGGTCCAGGTGCTGAAGCATCCTTGCCTAGTGTTCCCAGAGTCCCTTGTTCAGGCACAAAGACTGCACTAAGGATCTCTGCATAATAGAAAAGACTTTAAGAGTGAGACATAGATGGAGAAAGGGTGGAAGAACCATAAAAGAGAATTTTCTTGCATGGAATGAAATATTAGAATAGGACAAGAATGTCCTTTCTGAGATTTTTGTCCTTGAAATCCTTAGGATAACCTAAATCAAAATACATACAACTTGGAAATAATACCCTTTTGAAAATTATTTTCTCCCCTAAGCCAACATTTGCATGACATTTGCAAATCAGTGTATGAAACAATTTGTTAAATGTTATTTCCATTTTAGAAATGAGCAAGCTGAAACATTAGAAGGTCACATCTCAACCGAGGTAAAAATACCAGTTACCTAGATACCTCAAGAGTCACTGATCTTAAAACATCATTCAGCTTTACATGGAATTCCACCTGCACTATTTTGTTTACTTATGGATAATTCAAATTTTTAAGATCATAACCATGTAATTTATGAACTTCATTTTAAAGCATTTAATAACATTATCAACAGTAATCAGGTTAAGAATCCCAGCACTGCAAGATGAAATATTAAGATTCTTATTTAAACAGCTAGCGAGTGGATAATTCAGCCAGGACCCAATTTACATGTTGGAAAATTTGAGGCTTGAGAAAAAATCCTAGCTGTCCCTACTTTCTTGGATGAGCTCAGTTCCATTTCTAATCTAGCAGTCAGCCCTTTCCAAAATATTTAGAAAATCAAGCAGCCTCTGAACACCTGGTGAGCTTTCCACAGGCGTGAATTCAGACACTACCCAGATGCATGCCTTCCTTTTCCTCTCCCTGCATTCCACCAGCAGCTAGACCAAAGTTGACCAAGTTATGCCAACTATCAAAACAGAGCATTTCGATTGTTTGACAATCCTAATGCTCTTCAAGGATCAAAACTTATTCCAAGCTATTTTGAAAGATGTTCTAGCCAAATAAAGAGTGATTCTTGCAATGATTCTGAATACTTTGTGAAAAGAATTTTTAAACACACCCAAACTACCTTATTCAATTATTGAATTGATTAGACATGCTATTTCCTGCCAAATGATATTTCTCAAGTTAAAAAAAATATCTTTGCATGTCTATGTAGCAGAAGAAAATACAGGTCAGAGAAAAATGCTATAGCAATGTTTTATTTTCTGTCAGGTAAAAAAAAAAAAAAACCATAGAATCATAGACAGAGGTACAGCTTATTTCTGTCCAGACCTGGAAAAGATGTTTGTGATGTTTAAAGATTTGCAAATATCACCACAAAGAGTTAGATCAGTAAAAAAGAATTCAAGAAATGCTATAGACATTTGAAATCCCAAAGAACTGAAATTCTGGCATCTCTCAAATATGCTGGCCTAAAAATTTCTATATGCTCAAGCCTTTATTTACCTTCCCAGATTAAAAGTATATGAACATGAAATTCAAATTAATGACAAAAAGAACAGAATAAGTAAAAACAATGGGAAAAAAGGGTAGAAAAAAGTTAAATAAGAAAAAATGAGATGATCAACAACACTTTTTTTAAAAGAATTAAATTCTCTAATGAAGAATAAATTCAAAATTATGTAATATTAGCAATTATCAGAGACATATCAAAAGTGCTATAAAAATTGAAGAAATATGAGATACAGAATATCAGTTGTCTTTTCATCTTTTTGATGTATCATATGTCACACAAATCTTTTTATTTTGATCAAGATCAATTTATCCATTGCCTCTTTTGACATTTGTGATTCTGGTGTTCATCTAACAAACCCATTGCCTAATTCAAGGTCAAGATTCATTCCTCCTTGCTTTTCTAAGACTTTTGTAATTTTATCTCTTGCATGTTAAGATCCCCATTGAGGTAATTTTTGTGTGTGGTGTGAGGAAGGGGTCCAGCTCAATTCTTTAGCATGCAGATACCCAGTTGTCCAAGCACCTTGTTGGGTAAAGGCTAGTATTTCCCCATCAAATTGTCTTGACAAGCTTGTTGAAATCAAATAATCATAAATGGGAGGGTTTATTTCTGGACTCACAGCTGTATTTCCCTTGTGTACATATCTATTTCCACGCCAGTATACAGTCACGTGGTGCCTGCTGTTCTGACTGGGGCTGAGGTCCCAGGTTCCCTGTGCTCCTCGCCAGCCCACGTCTTCATTGTCACACTACCTGGGGACAAGAGGTGGGCCATGGGTCCAATGCCACAGACTCTCACAGCCCTTATTTATATTGAGATTGTCATGAATAAATCCTTCCCCATTTTCTGTTTGCACTGAGAGCAACCTTCAGTGACATTGATCAAGTATTTTTTCTTATTTCACCAGTTACAGTTGTTTCACTAGGATGAGGAATCACAGAGCCTTTTGCTATTTGGGCTTGGGGTTTTGTTTCTTCTTTTCTTTTCTTTTCTTTTCTTTTCTTTTTTTTCAGTCTCTTTCCCTCACTTCCCTCTAATCTGGATAGTTGCTGTTGCTATGTTGAAATTCACTGGACTTTTCTCCCATACTGCCTAATTTTCTGTTAAATACATATGAGTATTTCAGTTAGATATTATGTATTTTTATCTTCAGAAGTTTCATTCAATTCTTTTCCTCTTTCATTTCTGTCATCACTATATTCATATTTTCCTTTAAATCATCAATTATAGTTAGCTTTTTATAAGAACTATTTAAAGTTTTTGCTGATTCATCATGTCTCTCATTTTTGGTTCATTTCCACTGCCCGAGTGTTCTCCTGGTTATGGTTCACATTTTTCTATTTTTGTTGGTATGTCATGTATTTTTTATTACTTGTTGAGAATTCCAAATATTATGTGTTTGAGGGTTTAGACTTAATTTTTAATAGAATGTTGAATGATCTTGCCTAAAGATAGTTTTTCTTAGGGGGACAGGGTACTGGGGATTGAACTGAGGGACACTCAACCACTGAGCCACATCCCCTGCCCGATTTTGTATTTTATTGAGAGACAGGTCACACTGAGTTGCTTAGCACCTAGTTTTTTCTGAGGCTGACTTTGAACTTGCAGTCCTCCTGCCTGAGCCTCCTGAGCTGCTAGGTTTACAAGCATGTGCCTCCATGCCTGGTGATAGTTGTTTCTTAATAGCTTTAATATTTTGAGGCTGATATTTAAGTTCATCCAGGGATAGTTCAACTGTACTGCAAGATGTGACCTGTCTAGAGTCTCTAATGAATGCTCCAGAGATTTTTAAGTTCTGTACATTTTTGTTTGTTAGAGCTCAAATATAGACCCATCCTGTGTGACTCTGGGGACTGTTTTGTTGTTGTTGTTGCTGTTGTTATTTTCTTATATCATCTTGATCCTTCTTGGTCTATCTTGACTTAGGAAATTTCACCTTAGGAATGTGTGGCTCAGCATTCAGCCAAAGACTCCAGCTGGACTCTGCAGACTTTTCTGGAACTATTTTTTATGTCTAGTTCCCTCTAGTTGTCTTCATCTCTGGTCACCTCAGCTTCACTAAACACAGTTCTTTCCTCTCAATTCAACATGAACCATTATTTTCTACATTGCATCTGGTTTGCTAGTTGTTTATGGCAAAGCATAGGTCTGGTTCATTTCACTGATATTGTGGTCTGAAATCGAACCATTGTATTAAGATTTAAAGGAGTGGCATTGTGTAAAAGCAGTAACTTAAGAAGACAGGTTTGAAAATGGTGGGGAAAATACAAAAAACTGTGTCAATTTCTGACCCCATGCTTAAAATTTAATTCAAAATTCAAAATTGTTCTATTGAAATGCATCAGGAAAACATAACCTCCCACTTTAGAGACTTGCTTGGATAGCCTCTTCTCCTGTATCGAGATCCCCACCCCCACGTAAAACTGAACCACTGAACTTCACAAGACACACAGATAACACCTGCCATCTACTTTCCTAGCAAATTTCCAGTACATAACACAGTATTATCAACTAGATTCATCATACTTCACATTTCTTATTTTTTAAAAAAATCATAGAATACAAGACCACAATCCCAGATCATTCTGATTCATTTAGCGTGTTGCAACCCAGAAATCTATACTATTAACTGATCTCCTCAGGTGACTTTTGTTCAGGCCACCTTGCACATTCTGAACATTCTGGTGCAGACCTGGCCCCTTTAGACAGTCCTCTGAGAACCAACAACTTCTCAGAACCATTTCTGATTACATAACTATCCTTCTGTACTCTTCGCCTTCCTCTTCTCTTCTGAGGCTGTCTCATGACTCAGCTTCTAACTGTGTTGCAATGTTTCTTGGAAAGCCTAGGTGGCCCAAACTTTCCCAAATGTTGTGATGTGGTCCATTGTCCCAGGACAGACCACATAAGGAGCTGTGCGGATCTGCCTCGTTCCACTGTCACAGCTGTTTGGAAAGCATCTAGTGAGTTCCACTCAACACTCTCCTAAAATGTGTGTTTACCGACATAAAAGTCTTTTGGCTTTCACGGCTGGTCTCTCTGCCTGGACTGCTCTCTTGCTTCGGGACCTGGACATATCTCAAGAACCCCGTTCTGTGATGACAAGGGTCACCAGGATGCCTATTCAAGGACTCAAACTCTTCTTTGGAGAGACTCTATTCACCCTCTTTGGGATCTGACTGTCTTGATTCTTCACCTAGCACTATTTTCTAGGGACACTCCAATTAGCCCTTTTCTTGTAGAAAATGGGAGAGGACAGTTGGCTTTTGTCTGGGTCCTCCAGACCAGCCAGCTGGCCTGCACTCCCTTTTCCACAGCTGTGTGGAAGCTCCATTTGCATTTTGACCTCCACACCACAGAGTCAGTTCTGATCTGTGGTTGGCGGTTGTCCCTTGGCAGTGAATCTTGTCATCTCATTTTACACATTTGATCTAGGAAATTAAATCCAATTGGATAATGAGAGAGTCCAAATCATTTCTAAGGTCACAATGGAAAACATTCCCACCCCAGTTCAGTGGAGACTAGGATTTTGGACTGGAATGGTGGCAGATTAAATGCACCTGACCTGAATCTTCTGAACTTTCTTTTTAACTCAACCAGAAAAATAAAAATCATAATAATAATACTAATACTGGCAGTATTATAATAAGAAGAGAAGACCATATGTTAAATTCCAGAGGGAACATTTCCTAATTAAAATATTGATGGAGTGGGATGAAAAGGATATTTTTAAACAACATGCATCGGATTCTAAAGCAACCAAAATAGCCCCCGCCCTTAGCTGGCACGTATTCACAGTAGGAAGACTTGACAATAAAAGTGTTAGCTCTCATGAAGATGTTCATTGACTGTGTTCTGAATCCATGCACCCTGACCTCCCCCCTGTGTCTGCTAGTTTCTATCAAGGTGGTAAATGCATTCAAATGGATCTACCAAGGTCCACTTAGAGACAGCGTGGTCAACGCTAAAACCAACAAACCAACGCAAATCTATTCCACTCATGAGCTTTTCAGTGAGGGTTTAATTGATTTCTACCTTCTTCTTGGTGAGAAGGGCTAGTCTGGATGCAAGAGACACATTTAAACATTTATCCAAATCTGTCTATGCTCCGAGTTTTGATATTAAGATTTGGAATAGGAAGAGGTCTGGCATCGCAGGTTACCTGTGCTCAGGAATTCATTTCAGTGTGTTCTGCTTCACAAAGTGGAGAGAGTGGGACTGAGGACAAAGAGAGGTGGTTGGGGACTGTGTGTCTGTGGATGGGGGTGAAGAAGGTGGTAGTGACTCTGAAGCAGCCTGAGGCATCAGGTTGGGAGTCTTCCATAGAAACAAAGATCCAAACCTTGGGCTGGCTCTACCCCTGAGATGACAGGACAAGGAGAGAGAAGGTGTGTGGGGCAGGGGCTGCCCACTCGGGAGGGGAACTTGGGAGCCATGTGAAGGGCCTTCCAAAGTCCTTTTAGTGGAGGGGACCACTTAGGAGGTATTGTGACAGGAAAGAGTGTTCTGTCATCTTCCTGGACCTACCATGCCCGCCCACATATTCCTGCCTGGAGAAAATAGGGGAAAAGGCTCTCAACACATTCTTGCTAATCCCCGTCCCTGGACTGCAAGATTAGGTTCTATTTTACTTAAATCCCAGTGGAGGATCAAGAGTAAGAAAGAAGATAGTCTAGAGAAAATCCAGCTTTATCCTTAATGCCATAACTTAAACCATGGGTTATAAATACAACCTCAAATTAATATGTTCTTAAAAGTGAAAAATTACTGCAAAATGAATCCTGTAAAGCAGTTCATACCTAATAAACATCTTTATCTCCTATAATCCTGGAGACATGAGGGAATGATTCTTAGCAAAAATAATCCCCATTTTTACTCAAGATAAAACTGAAGCTTATGGAATTTAAGTAAATTGCCCCAAGTCACATGGTAAGTAAATGACAAAGACTGCCCTTTCCTCCACATTGCCTGTGGACCCGGCAACTGCAGATGAGGTTGCAAATGCCTCTAGGGAAACACAGACTCCCACAAAGTTACCTGCTAGAATTCCTTAGCATACAAATTGAGGAAATACTGAACATTTGGATTTTAATGCTTCTAACTCCTATAATGACGAGTGCTTTCCCCATCTTGTGAAATAAGGAAGGAAGGACTCCAAGGAGGCTAGCTGCAAGGAGGGTGGGACCAGAGTTAAGATTTAAATCCCTTTAAAATGAGGGAAAATTTCTAAATTCCTGGACCATCTCACTTGACCATATTCCAAATCTTTTTTAGCAAGGACAGACTTTTTTTTTTAATTATTACAAGGAGAAACAGGAAGAATGAAGTCTAAGCAGAAGAAACGTTAGGAAGAGGGACTTTAAAATCAGCTTGAACTCCCATATTAACCTCTGTGGAGATGGGCACATGGCAGTCACTCAGCTGTCCTCTGAAATTTGCTCACTTTTTGGCTCTGTATTCTAACACCGTGTCTGGAACCTGCAGACCATCGAGAACAGCTTCAAAGCTGTTTAAAACCCCCGATTCTCAAGCTCCATTCCTAGAGATTTGACTCTTCTGGTCTGAAACCCAGAAGACTGTAATGTAAAGACTGGTGACATTTGTGCTGAGATTTGGGGAACACTGGGCACACTTCCTGCTGAGCCCATTCTGTACGTAACTGTGATGGGTAAAGAACAAAATCTGCTCCTTGATCGAACCAGGAGCTCTTAGCACTGGAAGAGACCACCAAGGTCCCCTGATCCAAGCCTCCCTGTCCACACTTGGGAAACTGAAGTCCAGAAAAGGCAAGTGATTTAAAACAGAACTTAGTGGCTTAAATCTTTCAAATGTACTTAAATATATAAATTTGGGGGGATTCTTCTTTTGTTTTGTAGGTTTGTTGAGTTACGCGCTGGAGTGCTAAGTAGTTTTAAAAATAAGACAGTCTTTAACAAGGACACGCATAACACACGTAACACAAATCTAGAAACGAGACAGGAAGCCTTGGTAATTGCATAACAGCCCATACATTTAAAAACTTTGATTTTAATCTTTGCAAATTTTCCTGTGTCCACATGGACCCTTCATGTCACAAGGAATGTGAGCACGGGGAGGTCCATCAGCTGCTGTGGTCAGTGAGCAGCACACAGTAGAGGCAGAACTGAGAGGTGGGCTTACCCCAGGGGATGGCAGGAGCAGCAGCAGAGCACGGGCATCCAGGAGGAGCAGGTGAGATGCACTGGCCCTGTAATGAAAACCCAAAAACCTTCCGGGTGGTGACATTTGCCGTCCTTCCAGAAGCAAGGGCATGACCTATATCTGGCACTTTTAATAACCACATCGGCAAAGGGTTCCATTTTCTCATTCAGTTGCTGCAAGATCTTCGGTGGTAGCCCAGTCCAGAGACAGGAGATCTGCACGCAGTTTGCAGGCACGTGTTGTCTCCAATATGTAGTTGTGCTCTCAGGTTTCCTGTGGGAGGGAAGAAAGAGGGAGAAAAAGAAAGCCAAGAACCCAACTGAGTGTACCATCAAACGGGCTCACCCTGTGTGCCTGAGGCACGAGTGATTGGGAACAAGTTGGGAGTTGAACCCATCAGGCCTGTGAGGCTGCAGGTGAGAACGGTAGGGCAGGAAATCCAGACCTCCATTTCCAGCTGCAGGGCTTGGAAATGACCCCAAGTGCAGCTTTTGGCCATGGCCCCCTTATCCCCCTCATCTTGGATGAACAAAAAGGTCCTTTTTGTTTCAAGCCAATTCAATCCAGTTCTGGTTTATTGAACCGACTCATGTGCTGGACACTGTGGCTGACACTGGACTCAGCAGGGAGCTTCCAGTTTATAGGACCAGCATGTAAGAAGCAGGAAGTTGCAGCTCTGTCCTAAGAAACCCAGAGACCCAGACTACCGAAAGGCTGGAGCTGCACAATAGGACGTAGAAGGCTTCCTGCGGGCCCTCCCGCTACCCTGTGGAAAGTCTGCCTCCCTGAGTTCCTTTTACCCAGTTCACCGTGTTTGGCTATAGAGAGTTGCAGAGCCCAGTAAAAGGCAACAGTCTCTAACGTAACATAAACGTGTTTGGAGAGATGGAGCGAACTTCAGAACCAGACCCAGATAGGGCAGGGCTGTTACCAAATTGGGAATTTGAAACAATTATGATTAATATGATAAGGACCGTGTTGAATACAGTAGAGAACATTTAAGAACAGATGGGAAATGTAAATGGAGAGACAAAAAACCAAAGTGCTAGAAACTGGAAACACTGTAACAGAAATGAAGAATGACTTTGAAGGGCTTATCCGGTAGTTAGGCAGGTAGACTTTCCCAAGCTGAGGGGAGAATCTCTGAGTTTCTGAGAAGATCTCAATAGAAAGCTCTAAACAAACAGAAAAAAAGAGTGTGGTATCCAAGAACTGGGACAACAATTAATGATGTAGCTTATGCACAGTGGGCCTACTTGAAAGAGAAGAAAAAGAAGGAACAGAAGAGATGTTTGAAATAAAAATGGATGAGAACTCGCCCAAGTTCACATCAGACACCCAACCACAGATGCGGGAAGCTCAGAGAACACCCAGCGAGGTAAATGAGTAATAACAAAAAACTACACTTAGGCGTATCACTTTCAAACTATAGAAAACTAATGATGGTAATGATAATGTCCTCAGAGAAGTCAGAAGTTTTAAAAAATATTGAATGCATCAAGGACCAAAGAAATTCATCCCTGCACAAAGAAGGGAAGAGAATTGAAGAAAGATAAACTAAAAACTTCCATTTGCTTATTCTTATTTGTTCTAATAGATAATGTTTGTTCAAAATAATCGTAGCAATAGTGAATTCAATTATGCATGCTTATGAATATACCCTGGATCTATATATGCTTATATATAAGCATTTATAACATTTACATATATAAATGCATATAAATGTGTATAATATATAAAATATATAAATGTTACATATGACATTTATAACATAAATATATATAACATATAAATATATGTTGTAAATGCTTATGCATAGGCATATATAAAATGTTCAAAAAGCAGTATAACTGATATGCTAAGAAAGGAGTGAAAATGGAGTCATTAAAGTGCTCAATTAAACCAGAAAGGCAGAGAAGAGTGGAAGGTGGAATTCAGAGCAAAGGACCAGGGCCCCCAACAGGAGCAGTGAGGCACAGGTGCCGTCCAGCCAGAGATGCAGGCATCGCTCCAGCGTCAGGGGTGTGAAGGCCCCAGTGAGAAGGGATGGACAGGGAGGTCAGAACACCAGACCTGTCTGTCTGTGTCGTCTGCAGAGGTCCACATGTTTCTTAAGGGTTCAACCATCTTTCCCCCAGAGCTGCCCTGGTTCTCCACTGCCTGCTGCCCTTGAAGTCACCTGCACACTGAGCTTCCACAGACGCAGCGCTTCAGCAGTGGTCTAGTGCCCGGAGTCACAGAGACCTGGAGAAATGAACAGCATCATTCAAAACAAGCGAGCAGACAAAAGCACCTTCCCTTCACAGACGCTTGCACTATTGCTATGACCAACCAGTAATCAGAAGACTCACCACTGTGACCACACGAGTGTGCTGTTGGCGGGGACTTCTTACTCCTTTGTCTTGCATCCTCTGGTAGATTGCTTTGATATCCTGGAAACAACAATGGAGAGGGAGATGGGAGACCCCCGAATAAGCTTTTCTGTGTATGATTAAAAATCTCCACCAGCCACAATGGCTCCCTTGCTGTTTCTCCAACAAGGCAAGCACACTTCCAACTTTGGGGATTGTCCTTGCTTTACCCTCTGCCTGGAATGACTATCTCCTGACTGAACTCATGAGCAGCTCTGGAAGAAAGGAGGGAGAGGGGGAGGGAGGGAAAGAAGGAAGGAGTTTCTGAAAAGAGACAATCGAAGGTCACTTGAATAACGCCTATTGTGACAGAAAGAGCATGGACTGAGAGTCCAGACACTCGACTCAAGACCGTGGGCTCTGGGCAGTTGTTGAACAAGCTACAAGCTACCTCCATGACTGTCATCCCAGTGCCTGGCAAACCCATATGCCTCCTCTAGGGTCTCCTAGGACACCTCTCTTGCTCTTGTGTGTGCTCTCCTCTCCCCCCCCACACTTGTACTATAAACTCCTTTGGACTTACCAGCTCCTCAGCTTCCAGATCTCCCATCAGATGTCACGGCTTCAGCAAACACCATCCTGGCCTCTGCACCCTCCCCATTGGGTGTCCTGATGCCATCTCTGGCTTCTCCAACCCCCTGGATCTACCTTGTCACAGCCTGAGCACCCACTGGCTCTCAATGTGCCCTCTCCCTCCTCAACTGACTTCTAGAGGATGATGCTCTTCCTCAGAGCCAAGGACAAAACCTCCAATGGGGGCATGTAGCTTCAATAAGTGCTACCCCCCTGTCTTTGGGAGCATAGAGGAGGTGTCTGATATTCAGCTTGGGAAAGCAAGAAAACTCACTCTTCCCTTTAAGACTCCTAACTCAGTTACAAACAAATGAACAGAAAATGGCCAGAAGGGAATTAGGAAGAAGCTTGGAGACTTAAGCTAACATGGTGGGAATTCCATAACCATATTTCACTATTTTTTTATGTAATCGAGGGGCTCCTTGGAGATACTACTGGCTTGGGGTGGAGCTCGTGTGGGGTGTGTTTGTAGATGAGCAAGAACAAAGGCTCCTTCCTGCATCACTTCCACTTTTCTATCACTAGAGGGAGACCTGAGCCCATTTATCTTGCCCATCCCTGCCTCTTCCCAAGCTCCTCCAAACCTTAATGAGGACGGCTGATTTATGATTCGACATTTATGTCAAAACACAAAACTGTCCTGCGGCCCTCCTCTGAGTGCATGAATTCATAGATTCAGAATCATACTAACGACATTTAAAATGACTTATCGCTACTCTTGCCTAGTTCTTAGAATACACCAGGCACCTGCTCTCTATCATGATCTCTCCGCACCTTCTCAAAAGCCCCAGCACAGGGACACTCTCATTTTCCCCATTTGTCACATGGAAAAAGTGAGGCACAAAGATTCAGTGCTTCACGTAGGCTCACCAAGCCAGTCAGGGTGGCACTGGCTATAGAGCAATCTTATCCAGGGTGACCCACGTGCTCAGGAAGAAGCAGGAGTGCTCTGGGAAGAGGAGCCAGTAGGATTCCCCCAGGAACCGAGGAAGAATAGACTAAAAACAGAGACCATGGGATCAAGAGCCTGGAGGGGCAAGACATGGAGTGCTCACTGTACTGTCACAAGCTCAAGTTCACTGAAGCAGAAAATAGAAAAGGCAGTTATAAGAAAGGAGATCACAGGGGTCAGAGGGACCCCATAGTGCTGAGGCCGTGTGCCCAGATACAGAGCATAATTTATTTCAAAGGGAAAGAAAATATACTGGTATTTTAAACTGGGAAGAATAAGATCTAGTTTGTGTTCTGTAAAAGTCGTGTTAATTGCTGGGTGGAGAAGAGATTGGCCGGGGGCTGAGCGGGGGAAGAACAGGTGAGGAGCTTCCAGCACCTGCTTAATGAGAGAGGGTGGTGGCCAGGACTGGGCAGGGGAGGGGCAAGTGAAGGGGAGACACAGACTCCTCTAGAGCAGGGCCCCTCGACCTCCACACCATGGACGTTGGCTGGGTTGTGGATTCTCAGTTGCAGGAGCTGGCCTGGGGTAACAACACCCCTGGCCTCAACCAGCTCCCTACCAGTTGCCGATAACATCCCAAGTTATGACAACTGAAAATATCATTGCTTAATGTCCCCTGGGGAGCAGAATGCCCCTGACAGCAGACGCTGCTGTGGGGGTCACCCAACACACCTTCAGAGGGAAACAGGCCTGCATTGGAATCTCTCCCTTGCTGCCCAGAGGGTCTTGGGAAGATGACCTCATCTCTCTGTTTGCTCGTTAGGACAGGAGGGCACAGCACTGCCTGAGAATGTGGCCGTGAGACTTAAGGTGAGTTAAGTGCCTGGCATGTGGCAAGGCCATAGGAGATGTGACTCCTGACACAAAGGTGGGCTTCACCTTCAGTCTTCATCTGGGCGTCCTAGAGGGGAGGCCTCACAGGGGAACATGTGTACCTTCCCCTCATCCACACCGAGAGTCCCACCCACCCTGCTCCTCCACCAGGGGACCATGCTTCCATTTTGGAACCACCAGCCCCAAGAATCAGGAGCCTCATGAGAAAGCCTGGCCACAATTAGAGATCTGCTCCCAGGGCCCTAGCCCTTCCCCCAGCCCCAGGCAAGAACAGTGGTGCCTGGGAAGAAGGTCTCACCCACATGGGGCCTAATCCTACCTCTACCAAGCCAGTTAATGCCATCAACTTCACATGGATCAACAGAAAGCGGGCGTGCTATGTGCTGGGGGGGAGGGATGGGTATGGATTACCAAGGAGAAGTAGGGTTACACCATAGAAGGGAAATGGGAAGGAATGTTCTAGAACCCAGGGAATACTCAGAGTACCTCTTAATCATCCTAGTGTAAAAGTTAATAGGATCTTCAGCAACCCCACCATAGCAAGCATCACGAAGACCCAGGTCCTTTACAAATGGAAGCTTGGTCCCCCAGTGGGTACAAAACATTCCTGGAGCCCCAACCAAGGGTCATAGGAACTCAGGTGGACTCAGGAAGAAGGAGGTGGAGCTGAGGAACACCCCCATCTCCCTGATCTCCAGTGAGTCTCCACCAGGATTGAAGTTTCACTGTGTTCTGGGTATAGGCTGCTTTCTCTTCCCTGCAGTCCTGGATTGTCTTACTAATGATCCCTTCCTCCTTCATCTCTTCTCCTGTGTGTGTTTAAGGAATATTTTAATTGTGGGTCTTTGTCAAACCTGTGAATTCTGTCTGCTTGTAAACACTTATTATTACATTTTAATGACAATCTCTTGAAACCCAAGAAAACTCAATAGGTTATATATTTATAAGATCAATTTCTTCTCCTTCAATGCCTTTAAGAAATTATTTTAATTTCTTCTTGCATCTGGTTTTGCCATTAATTATTAAGTTTCACCTCAAAGCCTGTCCTTGAGAGTTTTCTTTTTCCCTTGTTTGACATTCTGTTGTGTTTTCAATATAAGACCTTTCAGTTTTCTGTGTTTCTGCAGAATTTATATTTATTCATTCAAACATTTCTCCTGTGTGGCTCTTTTTTCCTTCCCTCTGGGGCCTGTTCGACCTGGATGCTGCTCCTTCTCCTCTCCCCCATGTCTATACATGCATCTTTCCTGCCTCTGCAGCTCTTCCAGTTCCTGGGTTCCTCGTCTACCCTTCAGCTGAGCCATCCTCAGCAGTGTCCGTTTGCACGTCTCTGTGGTCTGGAGTTTGCATCTTCTAATACCCATTGGTTCTGCCCCGGTCTTTCTAATGACTTGCCATCACTGCTTCTGCTGGTGACTCCCATCCTCATCTATTCAAAAGTGTTGCCAAGGCCTGTTTTAGAATCCCGAGGTGCGAGCTGCAGTGATTCCGGGGCGGGTTCACAGGAATGCCCAGCCAGCACGTAGCCTTCCCTTTAGGGTGATGGTTACTGCTCAGGGCTGGCCTTATCTTGGCCTGTGAGCTCACATTCTGGGGTGGGGAGAACAGCTCTTCCCGCTGATAGAGTCTGAGGGGACAGAGCGAAGCCCAAGCTCCACGGGAAGAACCCCCAGACAGGGCTCCAGTCCCTGTGCTCACTCCTGTGGATAGGAGTCAGGGCCATCCCTGGTCAGCCTGTCCCTGAGCACAGTCAGACATGGGCAGCATCTGGAGTCAGACCCCCTCCAGGTGTGCAACCATCCTACCTGGGACAGTGAGGTAGAGCAGACCACACGTGAGTCCAACATCTCATCAAATCCCTGTCCTTCCACAGTATTGAAGAATGGACTTGGGTTAGGAAGCTGATCCACCATTTTGGGAGGAAACCTGTCCATTTCCCACAAAGTGCCTTGAACTCTTCTGGGATACACAGGGGAAAGGAAGAAAGTCAAAGCAGCAGCGACAGTACCAGGATGCTGGCTCTCAGGATGTTTCCCTCCACCCCTGGGTGGGAGGCAAGACGTCTCTGGAGAGAGGGCAACACACATGCCCAGTTAACTTGAATTTCAGATCATCCGTGAATAACTTTTGAGTATGAGTATGTCCCACACAATATTGTGGTCATACTAAAATTACCTGTTGTTTTGTACAATATGTGTCTAATATTGCATAGAACTTACTAACACTAAAAAGTCATTCACTGATACGTTTTACCTGCTGACCTTAAGGGACGAGTAAAGAGACATATAATGTGTCACATGGTCATAATTCTTGCTGGGAAAAATAAGGGACTTCTGTTTAGGGTTAAGAAGGAAGAGAGGTCCTTACCTGGTGGATCTACATACCAGCCCCTGTGGTCTGGTCTGTCGTGGTCACAGCTTGCATCCTTTCTCTTGACTCAAGAGTATAGTGCCCTGCAAAGGGGGAGGGTATTCAGAAATTAGAGGAGATGAGGAATAGTGGCCTCAGGAGAGGTGATTTCTCTGAAGTGGAAACAAAAGTTCAAAAATAATATTTTTGATCCAATCTGGACAGTTTGAAACTCTAAAATGTCAATGATGTGAAGCAGAAATAAAGAGGAAAATTAGATCTTTTCTAAGTGTTCTCCAAGTTTGGACAGTCCATTTCTTAAATTTTTCAGCTGATATCAATGTTCCCAAAGGTCAAGGATTCTGCCAACAGGGCTTAGTTACCACCAACACAGCTCTTCTCTGCTCTCTCTTAACACTGTATCATTAAAAATGAAATTGTCAGCCAGGAATGGTGGTTCATGCCGTAATCCCAGAGACCTAGGAGTCTGGCAGGAATATCACAAGTTCAAAACAAATTTAATAAGGACTAGGGATATTGGTTGCTCAGTTTCTGGCTGCAATCCCCTGTACCAAACAAGCAAGCCCACAAAGAACAAAACCCACGAATTGTTTATGAACGTTTTGGGGTGACAGATGACTGCATAATGAAGTTTTCCACGCTGTATCTGATGCTCAGGAAGGACACTACCGGAGTGTACTTCCCCTCCACTTGACATTCATCGCCCACACTATGCATGATGCAGCACTTGGGAGGAGTCTTTGCTATACAAAAGTCCTTCTGTCATCTGGGGTGAAAATTTAGTAGTTTATTTCTACCACAAGGATTATATTCTGAATCACAAAATAAATGGAAAAATTCTTTGAAAATTATAAAGCACTAAATACCAGAAGTCATTATTACCTTACTCTGAGTACAGGCAGGGGTTCCAAACGGTTCCATTTGAATGAAGTTAAAAACTACTCAAGATTCACAGCATTACATCAGATTCATCGCAATAAAATGAATACATTGTTCATTTGCCTAATGATTGACATGGTTTAGATGTGTTTAGAACTCCCCATGAGTTGCATCCTATTATTTATAGATTGATTCTATAATCCAGGAAATGCAGATGGAAAAGCTAAATGGATCATTCAAGGTCCAGTCAAAGGACAGAAACGGCACAGTAAATTGAAGAAGGAATGTTTAGCATAAAGAATTAATAACCATAACAGAATTGGAATAATGAGGGGTTCACTTATCAGAAATAAACGTCTTCAGAATATAGAAGCAGCAAGACTTAGAAGCTGCCACTCCTCTGTAGGTCTGAGGTGGAGCAACCAGGGAAGAGCTGCCCCCTTTCTCAAACTTCCATGGGCTGGATCCCAGTCCCTACTGGGAAGATTGCCTTGGTTCACTGGAGGGCAGAGAAGTCAGAGTTTCTTTGCTGCTGCAACTTGCTGGGCACCTCCCCGCTGGACACCTGGGAGACCTCCATCTACACGAAGGTGCAGCTCCTCTGGGCTTCCTGTAGAGCTGTCTGATGGGCTGCAGGGAAACTGGCTCATGGAGGCTGTGCACCCCTGGCACTGTGTGGAAATGAGATGTTGAACGTGGAGAAGGCCAGCCAACCTGCACTTAGGAGCTGGCCACTATAGGAACCGCATGGAGGAGCCTGGGGCCAGGAGCTCCCCAAACCAGGGGAGAAATCTGTTCAGTGATTCTCTTTGCACCCTGTACCGTCAGTACCATTCCAGCTGGCAGAAAGAACTAGGGGCAGGGCCCATTTCAACCACAGTCAAATAGGGTGAAGGAGGAGGTGAGAGTCACGCAGGACGCTGGTGACCACCACAGCTGGTGTAGGCAGTGAGGTTTGTCCTTTAGGAATACACCATCTGAAGACAAAGGAGAGAGAAGGTCAGTGTTGGCGCTTGATCTTTCCTTCTAAAACTTCAGCAAGCAAGGGAATCACCAGAATGTTTAAAGGTAGACAGACGTCTGTCTGAGGATTCCGACTCAGAGGTCCATGGTAGAACTTGCTCACTTATATTTCTTACTAATTTTGGGGGCATACTTGAACTTTCTTCTCCCTTTATTTTTAGGTAGCTTGTTCCTAATGAAGAGTTTCTTACTTTGAACTCCTAGCTTTATGATGGGGGCCACACCTTGTGTCGCCTCCTCTCAATCCACTCATTCAACTATCCTATACAAGAAGCAGGAAATCACCAGGTTTCTAAAAGGATGTACTGAGAATTTTTTTTTAAATGAGTTCCACACAATTGTATATCTGATCACTTTTTAAATAATTCTGACCTTTTTTTAAAAATTTGGGATTTTCCAAACAGCTTAAAGAAAACTAATAACTGTGGTAGTATTTTCTCAATTATTCTAGTGAAATATCTACTCAAATCATACATTTAATACAACTTGGAATTTTTAATTTCACACATGATTTGGCACTAAACAATACTTTTTAAAACCTCAAGAAACCATGACAAATAGATGTTTCTATGGAGAAATTGTGGCATAGAAATGGACCCAAAGATTTGAAGGAAAAATGATGAAAACTGTTCTGGGCAGTTTCTTTCCATTCCACATAGGGTCAGATGTTAAGAGCAAAGAGAACCCAAACTTGCTCCATTTTCCCTATATAATCCCTAAGTTTATAGTATATTTTCTTTAAAAAAAATACAATAATGCTATATCTGTGTCTTTATAAAGCAAATACATCTTTATTAAGTAATAGGACAGTGATGAGCTTCTCTTGGAGCTAAAGCTCTATCCTAAGTCCAAGTCCCCCAAGACTACCTTTTGTCCTTTGGGCAGTAAACTTCTCTTTATACTCATGATTTTCCTTAATTTCATTCCACGGATTGATGATACAGTAATCTCATCTTGCTAATTACTTCTGTGACTATGGCTGCTTCTCCAACACATTAGGGATGCAACTTCCTGAAACATAAAACCAAAGTACAGGAAAAGCCCGTCTGTGAGTCACAATTCCTATGGTGGAATCTGCATCAACCAGCTAGTTTGGAGCCTTCAACGAATGCTTATAACACGTTCCTTCTGAGTCTCATATTTCTCATGTGAAAAGTGAAATTTAAAGAAATTTCTTCTGGAGAAACCCGTACCTCTGATTCTCCAATTTGTTATCAAAATGTCTTTCAAATATCATAGTGTTTAGTTTGATTAAGCTGAGTTAATCCAAAAAGATTAATAAAATCTCTAGCATTTTCTTTTTCATTGTGATTTTAAAAATAAATTTATGAGTTTTGTGTTTATGTTAAATGAACAGTGCTAAATAACAGTAGATACATGCTAATGTCTGAGTTCTTTTCCTGTCAACAGTACAGATAGTGACAGAGATGTCTAGCTAATGCACCACAAAGCAGCCACTAGGTGGCAGTAGAATGCAGGAGATGGCAGCAGGCAGGGCCTCTGGGGCTACAGCCTGTGCTCTACCCCGACTTATCAGAAAAAAATTGATTATTTAACCAACATAAACCATAATGAACTACTGGGCTGAAAAATATTGATATCACTTTCCAACTATTTTAAAGAAGATCAACTTTATGCATTTCGTGGTGGGATTCATTCCAAGAAATAATTCTGGAATGTTGAGCTTTTTCTCATTTCAAGTATTTTGCAAGATTAGTGAGAAATGTTTTAATGGTCATCAAGGACAATGCTTATTTTTTTTTAAATAGTACTAGTAATTATTATTTTGGATAATAATTAAAAATAAAAAAGCTTAGCATTTTTTATTTTTAAGATTCGGTGGTGAAGCTTTATCTCTTCACCAAGCATGACATGAGGTAAGGTGTCCCCAGGGATTCCAGAGTGAAGTGGGTAGTGGCCGAAAGCAAGGGTGACATGTTTTCAAGTCCTGGAATCCTCATAATTAGGACTCACACCTTTTAGGGTGATTTTGTTTGAAGATGCCCCTTAAAATTCTTATTTTTTGCATCTCATTTCTCTTTTTATTTTTCATACCTGGCAGGGTGCCTAAAACAGAAAAGGCACCCAATAAATGCAGGAAAAAAAGACATAGTGTCTGCAAATGTGTTTTGTTTCATTTTTTCTGGATCATGATTTCCCATTACATAGTTTCCTATGCTCCATTTTGAGGCAGCTATTGCTAACTCAACCACACACTGGAATCATACACAGGACCTTGAAAAGCACTGAGGTCTAGATCCCTAACTCTGAGAATGTGATCTATGTGGTCTGGAGTGCAGCCTGGGCAGTGGGTTTATGAAAATTCTCTGGTGATTCTATAAAGAAGCCAAAAATTGGGAACAACTGTTTGCATTAATCTTCCTTCTTACAAAGTTTTTCTTCAACTGTATCTAATCAAAAATTCTACCCAATCATTGAGATTTTAATTTTAATGGCTATGTTTTTCTCTAAATTTCTAGGACATGAGTTGTAATTTTTAAGATTCTTTCTTTTCTGTTGTAGTGCATTTTCTTATATGCTCAACTCCTTTTTCCAAGCATTTAGTCATTTTGACATTGCTTATTTTATAGCTTTTAGTGGATGATTATTCCGTTGGCAATCCTTGAGGTTCTCCTCCTGCTCTTCTGTATGTTCCATCTCTAATTTGTGACTGATGGTTCTCTTGCATGTTATCATTTTGTACTCTGAATCTAACCTAAGCAGGGCTCTATCCAGAATCCTGAAAGAGTCCATCCAAGGTAATTTTGTCTTTTCCTTTGCCAAATGCCCAGTAATGTTTCCACAGACCTAAGAAGTCTGTTTTATGTAAATGCTAGTGTTTTGTGCTTCTGAATCACAAAATAGTTGTGCTTTCCTGCTCTAAACCACTGCAAAGGACAGGATTGAAGCTCAAATTTGCTAGAGAAGTATTTTCCCCCCCAGATCTAGCAAAGGGAACACAGAGTCATCCCATGCCTCTTCTGTGTAGGTAAATAATGAGTGTGTTAGGATGATTGTTTTTCTCGAGGGAGATGCTTGCTGAATCCTTACCAGGTTCTTCCAGGTCAAAGGCCTCCGTTCTTAGTTGCACAAAGAGATAGCTGGCCCATTCCCTGGTTTGGCCATTGCCCTCCCTGGCATCCACCCAGGAAAACTGTACTGTATCACATTCTTTACTCTGTGACTTATTTCTGCTGTAAAGATGTTTCCCTTTTTCTTGGCATTAAAAATTTGTTTATATTAATTTACCTGCTATTCCTACAAGTTTATAGAAAAGTCAACATGCTTTTCAGATTAGCCTGTTTTCTGGTTATTCGTCCCCTATCACTTTCCCACCCCACCTCAACACACTGTGCACAACAGATACTCAACAGCACTTTGATTGCAAGGTCTAGCCAGCACGGCTGCTCCATCAGCCCCTGGTCTCCTGCTGCTTGGAGCCCTTTGTCCCACTGAGGGATATTCATCATCTTTTAGCTTTTTCATGGCTTATTAACTCAATTTCTCTCACTTGTATTCACAACACTTGAGTATTAGCATTTTCAGTTTATCAAGATTACTTATTTTTATGCATGAAAGAGTTTCTTAAAAATCTCACCTGCCCTAGGAGGATTATAGATTACAGAGTGGTCATTTTAAAAATAGGCATGGATTTTTAATAATCATTTTAAATAGTTACTAAATATTATTTTAAAGAATTATTTTAATAATTCTGGGGGGAAAAAAGCTTTGACTGCTTTTCCTAGAGAGAAATCGCATGTGCACAGTTTTAATTAAGTGAATTCCACAAAATATATGAGATCTCTACTCTTTTTAATGCACTTACAGGTGAAGTCTGACGGGATCGTGTACTTTACATTATAAACTAAGACAGAGACCTGTGCTTTTGCCACATATTGAAATCTGGTGAGTTTGTTGCTGATAATACTGGCAGATCATGCTGAAAGATTTTTTTTTTTAAATTGATCCCACATATCTTAAGGAGCAGAAAGTGTTTTCAAAATTTTAAGAACTTCTCAAAAAATAATAAGAGCAACAAGCAAGAAAAAGAGATGGCTAATCCAAAGCAATATTGGAGAGACATAATAATACAAATAACTATAATATAAATTGCAATTTAGTTTTGAATCGCACTGTTTGGCTTAGCTTTCCAAGGAACAAAGGAAATGAAAGACAATGAAAGTAACAATTCATCGTCAAATTTTTCAGATTGCATGAAAACATCCCTGCCCTCAGTTAAAACAAAAAAAATAGTGTCTCCTGCATATGATTAGCTGGGTGGGTTTTGATTGTCTCCATTAGGATCTTCTTGCTAGGGTGTAATGAGATTCATCCTGCACATATGAACAGCCACCACCCGTTACAGAGCCATCTGTCCGGGACTTGAAGGCATGCACACACTGTCTTCAGTGAATAGAGAAAAATGGAAATTTATATTAGGATCGTTTCTCTTTGTTCTTTGTTCATGATGTAAAACCACTTGACATCTATTCATTGGGATTCAGTCATTTAGAGGCAACCTATTCAATAACTTTAAAATGAACCCTGAAATTGGGGTATATTTTGACATTTGGACATCAGCCAATCTTTTTCTTGTACCACCTTTTTTTAAGGAAACATTTTTTAAAATGCTCTTTTTAAAAACAGTTACAGGTTTACAGAAAAACCTGAGCAGAATCTGTAGAGATCTCAGATCTTCCCCCCTTCCCCATCACTAGCATTGGAACTGATGAACCGGTGCGGGTATGTTACCATTACCTAATCCAGAGTTTGCACTGGGGTTCACTCTGTGTTGTGCAGTTCTGTATGTTTTGCCAAATGCAAAATGTCCTGTGTTCACTGTTACAGGGATGGACAGAACAGCTTTCACCGTCCTGAAACTTCCCCATCTTTCACCTATTCATTCTCAAGACCAGCCCCTGGCAACCGCTGGTATTTTTTCCTGTCTCTACAGTTTTTCATTTTGTAGAAAGCTGTAGAGTTTGAACCAAATACTGTGTCACCTTTTTAGACTGGCTTCTTTCACTCAGCAATACACATCGTGCAGGTTGTTAAGCATCTCTAGTGAATTCCTTTTTTCAGACTAATTCGTGCTCTTTTCTTCTACTTCTTCCTCCTTCAGTTTTGATTTCTTGTTGTTTGTCACACCACCAATGTGTTAGTCCACTTTCCAATACTGTGACAAACCACCTGAGCTAATCAATGTATAAATAGGAAAGGTTTATTTTTGCACATGATTTCAGAGGTTCCAGTCCATGTTTGCAAGGTACCATTGCTTTGGGCCCAAGGCAGTATAGATCATCATGGAGGAGGTCGGTCCCCACACGATGGCCTGAAACTGAACTGGGGGGTCAATATCTCCTTCAAGGGCATGCCCCCAATGGCCTAAATTCCTTCCACTAAGACCTGTCTCTTGAAAGTTCCACCACCTCCCAATATCCCCATGGACTGGCAGCCAAGCCTGTAGCATATGGACCCTTGGGGGACGTTCAAAAACCAAATTATAGCAATAACCTTTCAATAAGTTTGCTGAATTCAATTTTCTTACAGCTCATATTCCAGAATCTGCTTTATCTGCATTCCGTTTTTATTCGTGTAGCCTCCTCCTGCTCCTACGGATACACAAGTACATCTCAGTCCAACAGTCTTCAGTTCAGTTGCTGAGGCTTGATTGCAAGAGTCGAGCTCCCAGGTGCATTAGGAGATTCTTGCTGTCTTCCCTCACGTGGGACTTAGGGACCCTGCACTTCTCATTCCTCCTTTGGCATCCAGTGGCTTCTGCAGCTCTCTTGGCAGGCTGTGCTGGGGCATCGCTTTCCAAGAGAGGGATACATGTGTCATTCACCTGACTGCTCCCTTATTTATTTTAATGCTTTTTGGATATTAGCTGTGGGACGATCTCTTTTTCGACTCAACTTGCTGAAACCATGCGGGACACTACTCCCTTACTTCAGCCTGCGCTGGCTAAGGAGTCCCACGGAGTCCCATGGAGTGCTCGAGGTTTCCACTCACAAGAGGCCGGCTTGCCCAGGCTGACTATTATAAGGTGCCTTGGTGCAATATTTTTCAATAGAAAGTCCCTTTGCAGTGACAGGAGGTTATTTTCCTTGTAGAAACTGAGTTCCCTCGAGATCCATGGGGCTGCTGCAGGATGGAATTGGGTATTTGGGGGAAGCCAGGCCTTATTGATGAGGCAAAGTCCCCAGGGAACGGACATCTGCTCCTCATGTTCTCCCAACCTCCCTTATCACTCCCCTCAGGTGTTCATCCTGCCTGGAAGTGGAGACCACCGGAAGCCCCGACCCACCTCACCACCCGAGCCAGCGACCTGCTCTTCCTTTCTCTTGATCTCTCTCCTCTCACTTGTAGATCTCTCTCTCTCCTACCCTTTCTAATTTGACTTTCTCTTGGCTTCTCCTTGTTCCTGAATCTGCTCATAACTTCTTACACCTAATGGTAAGCATCCCCTGGGACCTCATCTTGGGAGAATCACTCGGCTACCAGAAATGTACTCTCCTGAGTTTCTAATCATAGGACATTCACTGAGTAGTTGAATTTTAATTGTATAGCCACTAAGTGCCACTTAGGAATGAAGCATGATGCTATTCCATTAAAGCATTTTCTTAACCACAAACCTTATGCTGTGCATTTGCCACGAACTTTGAGAGTCTATGCCAAGTGACGTGTGAGCATGTGTGTGCCTGTGTTCAGCTGTGTGGTATGTAAAGAGATCTGAAGATGTGCACATATAACAGTGAAGACAGTCAGTGTGGGTTTATTGCAGGTGAACCTAGGCCACTGTAACCACACAGAACCCAGTAGTCTCAAAAACAAAAAACCAAAAGCAAGCATCAACAACAAATTAAAAAATCAGAAATCATCAAGGATGATTCTGGTTTCCTGTAATAATTTTGAAAACTTCATTGCTTTTGTGGAATACTGTTCCTCACTCCTGCAACTTCCTTTAATGGAAACTTAATTCTCTTTCTCTTCGTGTGGTTAGGAACTGATCAATCTCTATATTTTAACTTTTATGTTTTTACAGAAACAACCTTTTCCTTTGATTTTTTTCCTCTGTTGTCTCTTTTCTGTTTCACTGGGTTTTGCTATTACTGTTGTATTATTTCCTTCCCTTTCTTCACTTTTGTTTTTTTTGTGTGTTTCTTTTATGGCCTTTTAAGGGCAATTTTTCATTGATGATTTTCCTTTCTTCTTTTTTCAAATAAATTCTTATATCTATCTAAATAATTGCCACAAATATTGAAATGTATGTTCACTATCATTCAGTTTTAAATTATTTTAAATTTCCCTTCTGATTTCTTCTATGACCCAATAAGTATTATTGAACTTATACATATTGTTGTTTCCTAAATATCTTATTATTATGCGCTTCTTATATACTTCCATCTTGCTAAGGGATTGTGTGAGTGTGTGATTTTAGTTATTCTCAAATAATGAAGCATAGTTATGGTTGAGCATATAGTCTATCCTGGTGAACATGTCTTATACAGTTAAATAAATATATAGCATTTATTGCATTTATTGGTGTAATGTTCTATAAATAGCAGGCATAAGGTGGTTGGTAGCATTATTCAGATTACTTATTTTTTTTTCTGATATCTTCCATTTGTTTCATCTGTTGCCAACATAGGGGAGCTGAAGTCTCTTATGATATTCTCTATTTCTCCGTACAATCTGTCAGCTTTTGCTCTAGATTCTTTTGGAACAATGTTATTAGGTTCATACATATTTATGATTATTATATGTCCCTAAAGAATTTTTTCTATCATTGTGAAGAATCCCACTTCATCTCTGGAAATATGCTTTATCTTCAGGTCTGTTCTGTCTTATGTTCATACGGCCTTTGCAGCCTTCTTAATTTGTTTGCCCGTTACATTTTTTTTTTTTTTTTTTGGCCACCCATTTATTTTTCTGTTTATCTTTAAACACAGGTGTTTTTAAAAGCAGCATGAAGTTCTGACAGCTTCCGCCTCTGCAGCCTTTCAATTGGAATGTTTCGCCCATAACAATTCATGTAATGTTGACATGGTTGGATATGAGCTTTCCACTTTTTGTTTTCTGCTTTCTTTCTCCATTTCTTGATCTTCTATTTTTTCATAGATTTTCCTATTTAAACAATTTGAACACTTTTTGAATTTGATGTTAATCGCTTGCTTTTCAGTTACACTCCTTTGCAGTATTTTTTGATGTGCAATCATTTACGTTTTATAAACTACTCAGACTTGCTACTACATCACTTCAATTAAAGCAGAATTCTTGCAATAGTCTAAGCCCATGTATCCCCATGTACTTTGAGCTATATTTGTTATATGTACTAAAAGACGTCTCACATAAACTCTATCTGACAGCATTATAATTTTTACTTTAAAACAGTCGTGTGCTTCAAAGACAATTTTAAACTATGTGTAGTCCATACTTTTCCTGGTGTATGTGCTACTCACTCTTCCTGAATATCCTATTTTCTATTTAGTGCCATTTTCCTTCAGTCTGAAGAACTTTCTTCATGTCTCTTATAGTGTATGTCTGCTGGAGAATATTTCATTTAACTTTTTTTTATATAAGTGTTTTTCATTTATCATCATCAATGACATTTTTGCTTAATAAAGAATATTTGAGTTGCCAGCACTTAAAAGTCCACACTATTAGGTATTGATTTTTTTGTGCAAAATCAGCCTTCCTTTAAAACTATTTCTTTGTATGCACCATGTCATTTTCCTATGACATCTTTTACGATTTTATCTTTGGCATTTAGCAGTTGGAATATGGTGTGATTACACATGGTTTTCTTCGCCTTATCTTGCTTATTGCTTTTTGAATTTCCTGACTCTGTAGATCTATTACTTTCACCAAGTGTGAGAAATCTTTTCACTTTTCTATTTTAACTAATTTATGCATCCTTCCCTCCCTTCTTTCCTTCTAGAACTCCAATAATATATGTGTGTCATACCTTGCTGTTGTCTCAAGGATCTGTGAGGATCTGGCAACGTTTTTTCATTTTTCCTTCTCTGCTGTTGTATTAACCTCACATTACTATAACTAAATATTTGAAATAATTAACTTATGAAGAGAAAAGGTTTATTTTGGCTTTTTGGAGGTTTCAGTCCAAGACTGGGTGGATCCATCGCTTTGGATCTTTGCTGAGGTTGCTGGATGGCAAGGTCAGGGATTGTGAGGCAGAGCAAATGACTCACGTCCTCAGCCAGGAAGTAAAGCCAAAGAGGAAACAGAAAAGAGGGATTCTCCTTGAGACCACGTCCTGAGTTACCTAAGTACCTCCAACAAGGCCCAACTTCCTGAAGCTCCCACCATCGATCCACCCCAGGGACCAAGTCTTTAACATGTGGACCTTTGCAGGACATTTATCCAAACCAGAGCAGCCGTGATGTGATCATTTCTGTTGACTCGACTTTAGGTTCATTTTATTGTTCATTTTATCTCCTGATAAGCCTCTCCAGTGAGGTCTTTACAACAAATGTTACTTTTCTCTTCTAGAATTTCCAATTTCCACTTGTGTTTTTTCATAGTGTTTCCTTTTCCTTGACTGAGATTTTACTTTTTTTCAATATGAGTGTATTTCTTTTAGTTCATTGACCATAATTTTAATAATTTTTGTAAAATGTTAGAATATTAATCCCAACATCTGGATCTCTTTGGAATTTGTTTTATATCTTCTAGGTTCATATATTATATGATTTTGGATAATATCATAGGATCCAAATCATATCATATGATTTTAGATTGCATCCAGCCCTTTAATTCTGTTAAAATTCCAGAGAGTGTTGATTTTTATTTTGTTTGTTTTGCCAGGAAATTCCCTTTTTGAAATCAAGTGCAAATTATGTGGCATTTGGTTTATAATAGCTCAAATCTTGGTTCTGTTCTTTCATTTGCTTTGAATCTTCTCCATGCACGTGTGATTCAGAGTTCACCAACAAACTTTGCTAGTGTGCATACCACATTTGAGACTCTCTAGCTTGCTTCTTAGTGATGTTCCTACTTCACTGACCAATTCCTCTTGCTCTCTAAACTGGCTTCTGGTTTGTGAGGATGGAAACATTATAGCTTTTTCAGAATTTTTTTTTTCTTTTTTACCCCCATCTATCACTATTTGTGGCCTACTTTTATGCTAATAAAAAGTCAAAAGATAGGAAACGTGTTCCATACCAGTGAAATACTGGATCCCCTCTACATGCTGCCTTCTTCTCTGGCACTCTCTAGCATCCTTAACTTTAGTTATTCTCTTCACATTTTTTGGTTGGTGGTTGCTGTCTGTGGTAAGGTCAGTCAGATGAGAACTGAATTGGCCACGTGAAAAGCAAACTCCTTCCGACAACGGACACTTGGATCTCTCTCTGTAGCTCTTCTGTCTTTCCACAATATGGAGTAGCACAAAACTGGAACCAGTAGAAAGATTAGCAATAATCATAAGAGAGAAAGGATTGAAGTGCAGCAATTTAGAAAGGAACACAAAGGAAGGATGAATTCGAAATGCCATAAGAATACAGAATCGATTGGATGAGGCAAAAATGTAATGTGGAAATACTAAGGGATGCTCTTGAAGCTAGTAGTTTGCTCAGGTGGAAAAGCAAAGGCTCGCCTGGCTTTGTTTAAGGTGTACAAAAGTCAACACGTTCAGGGCTTCCCCTGAAGGACAGGGGAAGGAAAGTGAGTCAAAGTGTTAACGTGCTGGGCTTGAGGTGCTGGCAGGGCACTCAAAGGTAGCCTCCAGCAGAAAGATAAAAATGTTAGGGTTAAAGCCAAAGAGTGATTTTATATTCATGGAGCAATACTGATATTAGACCTGGAGGTATTAGAATAGAAGTTTCAGAGATTCTATTCTAGTTTGAAAAATGTGATTTTTTTCATTTTTGTGGGTCAAAACCAGCCAAGAACCAACAATTTTTAAGGGCTTAACCAAATAAGCAAATCCAAGAACAGAAACACAGGGAATATCAACCTCATTTATGAAAAAAAAAGTATCAAATAGGTATCTAGCTGGAAGCTGTATTAGAGGTCAGAAAAGTAGGAGGCGGATCACAGGACCAGTAAATTATATAAAGCTAGTATATAACTGAAGTAGCATCAGGGAATAATGGAAAAAATAAATTCAGTATATTTTTGCTGGGAACGTTGGTTACTAATACAGAAGACAGAATATGATATCATTCTTACTGTACAGATAATAATAAATTCTGAATATCTACTTAGAAATGAAAGGGAAATGTCATAACTCTTAGAAGAAAATATAGAAGAATATGGGTGATTTAGGGCATTAAAGCACAACTTGAAAGTTTTGACTATGTTAAAATTAAGAATTTCCACTCACCAAAAGACATGATAAACAGGTGAAATGACAATGTGCAAAGTGGTAAAAGCAACCTATCACGCTTTCACCTAGCTAAAATATGAACTGAAAAACACCATCAACCCCTACAAATCCCTACAGAAACAGAAAACAGACAATCTAGTAGAAAAAGTATCAACTGATACGAACTTATGCTTCACAGGAAAGAAAACATGAATTTTTCAAAAATAAATGAAGTTATGACTTAAATTTTCAGAGATCATGAAATTGTAAATTTAGTCCATGCTGAAATACTAATTTGCACTCATTAGCTTGTCAAGACATTTAATAATCCCAAGTGTTGTTGACAGTGTGGATCAATGAAACACATACACTTCAGCTGAGGTTATGACATGGAGCAACTCCTTTAGAATATGACACATTTACTCATCATTTAAATGTTTGTATGCTGTAAGAGCCAGTAACCTAGCTCTATGATACGTTCATGAGAAACTTACACATGGGTACCTGGTGACATACACAGAGGAATTTTCATTTATTAACTGTTGCATCAAAGCTGTGAGATTACATGAAAACCATCAGACAAGAAAATAAATCAATAAATCGTTACTTAAAAATGAAATATTATAGAGCCACAAAAATTGAACTATGGCTTCATGCTGCAGTACTTAATATTTCGTCACAAAAGCAAGTTGCAGATGACCTCCTACAGTACACAGCATTGCTATAATTCCTCAAATAAGCACAAGAGCACATGCAATATTTTGGAATAAACTATAAAAATCAAAATGTGTTAATAAAAATACTCAAGGAATAAGGACAGAGACCTTATTTGGAGGGAGATCATAGGTTGATATGTTTTATTAGTAACTGTTTCTTAAATTGGAAAATGAGTGCATAGATACTATTTTTCTTTATAAAATATTTTGTAAATAACAAAAATATTTAAAGTATTAGGTCAACACATAAAACAATTATATAACAAAAACATCAAAATCCAAAATTCTTATAACATTGTTAAACATTATAATACATAATTAAATAATTTTTATTATATTAGGTAAATTGTTTCATATTATATTATTTATACTACAAATATCTTAATGTAACCATAGTTATATTATGAATAATGTCTTAAGATCCAGGGAAGATGTCCATGTCCAAGTAATTTTTTAAATTTATTTTTGAACATAAAAATTGTGCATGTATACAATGCCTATTGTTCAAATCAGGTTAAGCAAACAAATCTGTCTCCTCAAACATTTATCATCTCTTTGTGGTGAAAACAGTGGAAGTCCATTCTTCTACCTTTTTGAAATGCACAGTACATTATTGTCACCTAAATCACCCTAGAGTGCAGCAGCACACCAGGACTTCTTGCTCCCGAGGCCCTATATTTTAAAAACTGTCCTGAGAGTAGCAAGGGTAATCATTTTTTTCAAACTATTCCATAGGCGGCTAACTGTCTCTTAGAGAGGAAATTATGATAGATATTCCATTTCTGGATAAAATATGTTGGTGAGAAGCAGGAACGAGGAGGTCTAGTTGGGTCTTCTCAGGCTCCACGAAACAGCTGGTGTCATAGAAATGTCCCTGTGTTTTTCTCTTGGGAACTGAGACACTGACCATATATGTTTTTGTAGACTAAATATAATTATCAACCTCGTGCTCCAGCTGAGCAGGAATCCAGCCATCCTGAAGGAGTCCAACTGCAGATCTGGGAGAGGCGCTGATAAGCCCCGCGTCCCTTCCGCCTCCTGCAGCCCTGGGGAGGACACTTGAAGAACATCCAGGGATTCTGAGTATGTTGTGCATATTCAAAAATGAACTTAAACCTGAATGAAGGAGAATGAGGCACATGAAATTCAGAGGGAGGTCTTGGGTGGGTGGGTAACTATGTGGGAGAAACTGATTGGCAGTATCTTTCTAGGCTGAGTAGGCTGTCCAGGGGTTTGCATTGAACTATATTATGCCTTGGACATGTCCAAACTATTTCTAAAGAATTAAAACTTGTAAACTATTTAAATAAGAGACCAAAGCCTGTTGTGTAATGATTTATTCTGCAAAGATTTCTTGTGCATCTGCTGTGGTTGAGGCTCTGTGATAGACATTTCTTTGGGAAATAAAGAGACACAAGATTCGAATGTGAACACTCTGGGTAACCCGCTGTGTCTAGAAAGCAGCACAAACCAGAGACTCAGATATTCAGCAGGAAGTGATTCTTCTAGGGAGAACGGGGCTGTTGTCAATTCACCTGGGATCTGGGGATGAGAATATTTTTCAAGGAAATAACTGGCTGTGGAAACAATTCCCAGACGACTTTGAGATACCAATTGCTTTTAGTAGGAGGTTTATTCATAAGAACTTTGTAAGGGAACACTAAGAATCATGACTCCAGCTCAATAACCTTCCAGAAAGCATCAACAGCAGTGCACAAAGCAGGATACTTGGCTCAGTAGGACCTGGGTCCCCTTCTGGCCTCACCACATACCCGAAGAGGCATTTGGCAAATTACTTAGCATATTAGCACAGTTGACATTTGGGTACAATGAAAGTTTCAGTTCATTTTTTTTAAACAAGAATAAATCAAGTAACATATGCCCTCAGTATCATAAGCCTCAAGAATGTTAGCTTTTGTGTTTAAGCTGCAGAAAAGAAAGCTGGAAAGTACATTTGGCCACTTGGTAAGTGACCAGATGGAGAAGACTCTACAGAATTCCCTGAATGAAAGTAGAAGGAGAAGTTATAGTGCAAGGATGGTATCAAATCAGGCTTATGGAGAGGTTAGAAAAGGGTGTCATTAATAGACACTCCAGTTTGAAGGTCAAGATAACCAACTTTGTTTTAAGCCTAACGAGCTGGAGATGTGCAGGCAGGTAAAGATGAGCAGGAGGTGTCTGGAGGTAAGAGGAAGAGATCATGTTGGAGAAAATATTTCTGTCTTCTAATCATTTCCTCTTTCACCAAAGACCTTCAATGGCCGAAGTACTCAAGTTCCAGACCAACACAGCAGTGGTCATTGAAACCACAGAGCAGATGTGAAGGATAGAATGTAAAGAGATAAAAAGAAGAAAATACTAAAGCCACAATGTAAGGAATGTTCTAGAAGGAGGAAGAAAAAAAATTAAAAAGTGAGAGATCTTAGAATAGAATTGGAATAGTGTTGGAAAACAGATGTGAGGAGTGGGAAATGTGGGAGGCAGAAAGCCTTACAAAACCTAACAGACAGATGAATACTGAAGATGAGGACTCATGAGTTGTCATTTAATGGTGATTTATTTGAAGTGTTTTTTATTTTGGTAATGCCGGTAGAATTCAGATTGCAAGATCCAACAACATAAATGGGTGGCTAAAGACATAATAATGTCTTGCTCACTATTTCAGGGACTTGTTGATAAAGAGGTGGTCAGGGAGGCAATGTTAATGTGAGGATTCGGGGATGTGTCTCCAAGCCACTGAATAATCCAGAATTGTCTGGGTTCCTTTATCCTAAGGTCATGGAGCACAGAATGGAAAATACTTAGGGAGGAAGAGGTTATTTGTTTGATAACTCTCATTTTTGAGGGACGGGTAGTACTTTCATCTATCCCCAGCCCATGAGTGCCTACACCTGCCTGCTCTCCACATGGGCACAAGTGGGGTCATCCTGCAGAGTCATAACAAGCTGAATCAACTCCTCATGCTGGAGATACACTCCAGTTTTTCCAACTCATGTTTGGTCAGGTTGAATCACACTTATCTCAAAGTGCGAAAGGCCTCATCTGCTGTCGTGTCCTGAGCAGAGAACAGCATAGCAAGAGACATGATCTGCACAGTCAAAACACGGGAAGCAAAAGCGAAGAAAGAAACTAGCACATGGCAGAGGGGTCAACTCCAGCTACTTCTGCTTTTTGTACCCAGGTAAAAATTTGAAAAGATGATATAGACATGAATAAGATTTCCCTTGTAGTACTCCTGGCAAACATGGGCAAAGCACGATTCACAGGAAATGTAGGCGGGAAGGACCCTCTTCCTCTGTTTTCCCATCACTCTCAACTAATAATGCCATGCCCATCTCCTTATCTACCTGTCTCCTCTTTTAGATAAACACTCTGCCTAGCAAAGGCAATGTGCAACATACCACTGTGTCCTTATCTTAGAATTTGGGGACAAGCAAAACAACCAGCAAAAAAGTTGAAATAGAAATGAAACAGTATGTAAATTCAGTCCTATCTGTGAGAGCTGAAGAGTCACAGAGTCAAGAAGTGTCCATTGCTCACAAAGCTTTATGGAGCTCAGTCCTGGTCTGTGTGTGTGTGTGTGTGTGTGTGTGTGTGGTGCTGGGGACAGAATCCAAGGCCTCAGGCATGCTAAGCAAACACTCTACCACCAAGCAGCAAACCCAGCCCAATGATGGTTTTTTAAGCTCCAGTTGTTGAGTGTGCTGAAATTGTGTGTGTTTGTGTGTGCACAGATTTAGGTATTTCCCACTTAACCCTGGAACTCTGCACCCCAGTGTTTGGCTTTGTGTTACATGTAAGAAAATTGAAACCTGGGGGAAGGGAGGTAGAGAGGCTGGAGTGGTGGCCCCAAAGACTCCAGTTCCTAATCCCTGGAACCTATGAATGCTATCTTGTGTACGCAAAGTTCAGGGTCTCCAGGTAGGGAGATAGCCTGGATTAACCAGATGGGCCCCAAATGCCATCACATGTGTCCTTATAGGGAGGAGGCAGAGTGAGATCTGACCACACACAGAGGGGTGTGTGCATGAAGAGGGCAAGGGGAGAGATCTCAAGAGCTTGACTTTGATGTGTGGCGCCTGAGCCAAGGATCACTGCAGTCACCAGAGGCTGGAGGAGAGAGCTTAGGGAGGGAGGGAGCCCCACTGAGACTGCCTTTGGTCCAGGGATTCTGAATTTGGACTTCTGGGCCCCTAAAACCTTGAGAAAATAAATTTGCATTGTTTCAAGTCATCCAGTTGATGTGAATTTGTTAAGCAGCCCAGGAAACTAATACACTGGGTCCCACCCCTATAAAAGTAGGGACAAGAGAAGAATGGAGGAAGTATGGATGGTGTAGAGGAAAATGGGACGGGAAGGGGTGGGGAAAGGAAAGATAGTAGACTGAGATGGACAGTATTACCCTATGTATATGTAAGATTATATGAATCATGTGAAGCTATATTGTGAAAAAAAAGACATTTAAAAAAAGTGGGTTTTTCATTGTAAGGTCAATGGAGAGGAAGAAGGGTGTGGCTGATGGACCATTAAGAAAGGAAAGGTAACTGGTTAATATTTTCTTAATTCAGCCATTAATTATTGACCACCTACTCCCCACTTTAATTCCTTAGAAAATAATCTGCTAAAAGGCCTTGTATCCTTTCTATCCTCCCTCCCATTTCTTTCTATTCTGGAGCATCTTCAAGGAAACCTAAAGAGAGCATAACAACTGAAAGTAATTCCTGTGTTCTTTAATTCCACATCCCTCTTCTGTGAAATTAGAGTTTGCACAGTGTCAGAGGAGAGAACCAGCATCCAAATCACTGCTCGGATCTACAGCCACAGCATCAAAAGGAAAGATATACCATTACTTTAGTAAAGCAACTGTAACCAGATCTTTACCAAATTGAAAATAAGATTATATTTACTTTGCAACGTATTTCCAGTCTCTGCATCAACCACCCAGTGCTCTTTGAATTCCCAGCATAGAATTTTCTTGGGTGGATTGTTCTCTTCGCTTTGTGTCAGGTGCATAAAATCCTTGATTCAAGACAGTTTTGTTCTCCTGATTTCAAACAGAATATTCCTACTGCTTCCCCATTTAGGAAGCACCTCGTGAGAGGTGATTTTCACTACCCTCTATTTGCTTTATCAAGTCAAATTTGCTTTTATGCTTAATTTACTGACAGTTTTTGCCCTGTATTTATGGTGAACTGCATTAAAACTTTTTCCAATTATTCACATGTAGACAAGAATTTTAATCTTTTGATAAATGGAAATTTTAGATTTTCTATAAACTGTACTTGCTTTCCTGATTCATAGTTAATTTGATTATGGAGATTATATTTTTATATATTGCTTGATTTAATTTGCTAATATTTTGTTTAGGAATTTCACATTTATTTCTGAGTTATACAGGCCAAAATTTCCTATCCCCAAACTCCACTCTCTGGCTTTTAATTCACAGTCATTCTGAAAAAGGGAAGTGAAGAATTCCCACTTTCCTATTGTAGAGGAGAACCATCTGAATACGGAACTGCTCATACGAAACCTCTAAAACCAACTATCTGGGTCAGGTATTTATTTTGAAATACCATACAATTGTTTCAATTACTTAAATGTTGATAAAATTATTCAGGCTTTGTATTTCATATTGTATCCATTTGGGGAATATGTATCCTTTTGATTTCATCTATTTTGTGTTAGATATTCACTGGTTAAAGGTTTTTGATGACATCCTCTTCTTAGAGGGCTTACCTGCCAACTTTATCCAACCGCCATGCTTTATTATGATTGTATGTGTTTGTAATTTCTTTCTTTATTCATCATCGGTTTGGCCAGAAGTTTGATTATTGGTAATCTATTAAAGGAATCAACTTTTAATATTGTTAATCTGCCTAAACCTTCTCAATTTCTATTTTATTGATTTTTTTCCCCCTGGCATTAATTATATACTTTCTCTCAGGTTTTTAGAATGTGTTCTTTGTTCTTTCCAGCTCCTTAAGTTCTCAAGCTCTAGGGATCTTCTCACCACCCCACTACCGCTACTCTGACCTCCTCCACCACCACTGGGTCCTGCTCACTCTGCTTGGCTACACAGTGCCCTTAGCTGTTCCTAAAGGAATCAGGCTTGCTCTAGCCTGAGTTAACTCTGCCCGCATCGCTTCACCTTGCTTTCAAGTTTTTACACAAGTTGTATCCTTCCTCTTCTCTTAAACACTACCATCTTATTAACTCTGAATGTAACACACACTTACTTATTAACTCCTAATACATATTTCATACCCTATGCAATATGCCTGTGAGTCTCGCATGGATCACTTTGCCTTCAAGCTTCAGTTCCTCAATAGGTGAAGTTAAAAGGGTCAGAGTGTTTACATGTCTCTTTTTTCCAAATAGAAAATCCTGAAATTTTGCAATTTAAGTTTTGCCTACTAAGCTCCAAATAGTTAGGTGTGTATGGTTCTCAATTGGAGCAAAGCAGTGGGAGATCCAAATTATTAGAAAACAACAACAAAGTATTTGCAAGGATTGGTGAATATGAAGCACACCCAGGAGAGCTCCCAGCATGGGGTGCAGCAGAGGAGAAGCCACATGATATGAACGAGTGGATCCTGGTCTTTGCTGGGTATCATGGTGGGCCATGGCCACTCTCAGTAATAAGTCCACCAATGCTGACTTGTTGGCACTTGGTTTAGGTAAATGCCATCACTTCTTTCTGTCCAAATGATGGAAAATAACCTATGAAGTATAAAAAGCACATTCCTTTAAAAGAAAGATATTATCCTAGGATGGTACCTACTTCCTCAAAGAGCTATGAAAAAGGATCCCAGAAGATTGTAGAATTGCCAGATGCAGGCTTTGGGTCAATAAAACAAATCTCATTGCTGGAGAAGAATATATTAGAGAACATAGTTAAGATGATTTGTAGTCATATTTCTGGGATATCCTCAGTACTTACACTGTGCAAATTATTTAATTTCTTTGACCTTGGGTTTTTTTTTTTTTTTTTAATCTCAAAAGTGTGTTTTATTTTATTATTTATTTATGTGCTTTTACGGTACTGGGGAGTGAACCCAGTGGGACTCTCCCATTAAGCTACAAATCCAGTCCTTTCTATTCTTTACTTTGAAGCAGGGTCTCATTAAATTGCCCACACTGGCCTTCAGCTTGAAATCCTCCTGCTCAGCCTCCCAAGTTTCTGGGGTTGCAGGCATGTGCTACCACGTCTGGCCAAAACAGATGTTTTATAATATTCCCTGCCTATGAAATATGTATTAAGTTCCTTTTTCTGTTTGAGGTACCATGGATGCAACAAGAACAGTACATCACATGCCACTTTTCATGGGGTCAAAGATTTATTCAGGGAAAATGCAAAGTGGCTTCATTTTCAGCTGGATGTAGCTTCATGGACCAGGGTGCTCCTGACTCTCACTCAAATGCACAATGTGCTTGATTGAGACAATTGTTTTAATTCTAGTGAGATGTTTATGTGATGTCTGCCACTTGACAAGGAAGGTAGCAAAGGGAAATTGTTTCTAGTTAATGTATTCTGGTGGAAATACTTATAATTCCCAAACTACTTAAAATGCCTTACAGCATTAAACTAGATATAAGAAAAGCAATAAATGAATTGAGGTGAATTTGGTCTTGAAGTTATTGACTGACTCCTAATTTCACAATAAATTTTAGCAGGATGTTCTTGATTGCTCTCAAGCAGGAAAGCAATCTAAAGTAGTTTATATGTATCAAGAGTGTCATGATCTTTGCAGAGGTCTATTTGTCACTTTCTCATCTAGTGAAACTTTAAAAGGCAGGCCATGAATTTCATTTGATTCTTACTGTCTCAGGTGTCTGCAGGATGCAGGTTCAGTAGGAAGTGGCTGTAACGCAGCAGAGCCATCTTTAACGTTTGTGCTGAACCTACATCCTGAAAGGAACTCTGATCCAATGAGGTTAAACCCTAAAATCAAAAGCAAGTTTTAAGTAATTGCTCACCTTTCAAAGCTCACCATTTCCTAAATTATATGTGTGGCAATAAATCAAATGATCGTAGTTGTAGTCATTAGAAATTTGTCTGACACATGACAGCCCTTAGTGGGGGGAGGAAGGGAGGAGGTGAATAAATTTGAAATGAGAATAAACTCTTCTATTGGTAACTTTACATACGCCTGCATCGGGTAGCATGGATCACAGTCGAAAACAAACACATCCCATTTATCATGTTGGGATATATGGTTATTTGAATAGGGCCTGACCCAGCCTTCCTTTTTTTGCCCATTCCTTCAACAAACAGTTGTTAACAAACTTGTCATGTGTTTGGTTCTTGGAAATACAAACCACATAGGCCCTCTCTTCCAGGGCCACAGTACTGAGAGGAAGACAGAGCTCATGATGAATGAGGCAAAGCCCGTAAGGACTGTCAGCTGGAAGAAACACAGTGCCTAAGGCAGGGAAGGGAAACTTCCATAGATGGGGCTTTGATTAGTTAGATCCTTGAAAGAGGCAAAGATAATGGCAGAGCATTGACAACAGTTGTTTCAGGCACATGGAAACAAGGAGAGGGAGGGCATTGTGTATTATGGAACCTCAAGAAGCTGTCCTTGTCTGTGTGTTAGGAAATTCACTGGGGAGGGGAAGTGTCTTCTGATGAGAACTGGGCTGTGACATCATGTATGGCCACAGTGGTTAGAAACCAGCTTAACGTATATGGGTTCTTGATTCCTTCTTGCTGCATAAAATTGGAAAAACCATAGGTAAAAGTATAGGGGATTCCGTTCCTATAAATAACTACCATGGAAATTCTAAGTGCTCTTGGGAAAACTATTTAGTATCTTCTCATTTAGATGAAAGTGTTTGTTTTTTGAATGATTACCAAATATTACATAGCCTTTAAAACCTTTCAAATCATATTTATTCAAAGTAAAAAACATATATGTAACTTTAATGTAACAGATTTTCAAAAGATTTAAGGAAATCTCACAAGTCAATAACTACCAACCAAGCCTATAGAAAAATGGGGCCAAAATGGAAAAGATAAAACAGAAAGTCCCAAGTCCTTTGCTGGGAAAATGACCTGGCTATAGAGCAGCCTTCCAAAGAGGATGGCTGATGTCAAACCCACTTCAGTGTGGTTGGATGTACTCGAGTCTGGTGGAGACTTACATTAGTATCTGCAGAAAACAATCTGCAGTTTCTGAGCAGTTGAGACCCTTGTAATCAGTAAGTAGTGAATTTGAGTTTCGGGATGTTGGGTGGTCCTTATCAAATCTATCACATCAAGACTTCCAAGGTAAGCAGTCTTCTAAGCTGAGCAGTCTTCCAAACAGGCTGAAATTTGCAACAAGGCTTGGTGCAGGGTAGGTAGTGAAGAACAGAAGCCAAATTGTGTGAACATCCCATGGAGGGTGGGGAAAAGGCCCATGGTTGATGAACATGTCACAGTACTCGCCATAGGAACCTCAGGCTTGCTTTTCTCGCTTTACTCGCTAGCAAGCAGAGATGGGACTTATAACACACAGCATGGGTGGGATCCCATGAGAGCAAAGTAAAGTTAATCTAGGTCTAGGTTCTAAGTCTATGGTTTTCAAGTTCTCTTTTGCCTACAAATCATCCAGTAGGGCTGATTTTCATAGTGTACATATTCATTACTTAAAATTTTGAGGAATTAGAATTCAAGCCTAAAGCTGATAATTGAAGGTCAACATCCTTAGAGAAGAAAATAAAAAAGAAAGTAGCCCTAAAAGTTTGATGCTATTCCACTCAATCTCTTGACTGACTCCTAAGTTATGAAGGTATAAGGTCAAAATTAAAATAATATAGAAGGAAATAGCATCCAGGATGCTAAAATGGTAATCAGAGGTTTCATTTATGTTGGGGAGATCAATTCTGGGGTTGATTTTTCAAGATTTTTCAAGATTTTTTCAAGATTTTTCAAGATTTTTCAAGTTATAAAATCATTTAATATAAACTCTGCTATCTTTTCTTTAGGGTCCACAAGAGCTCTCACCATAGAAGTCTTACGACTAAGGAATAAGCAGAGTTTGGGAATAAACAGTAAGAACATGCTCTCATGACAGCTAAAAGGAATAGCATAATGATCTATTCTACTGTATCTGTCCACCTCTTTTAAGAAAGATAATATTTTTATACAATGTAAAATTAAGTAGAAAAAGTAAGAATCTTGATCAAAAAGGCACTTGATCAGAATCAAGGACACAATATACACTATAAACAAACCCAAAGTTGATTCAGATATTCAGGCTGAACCTCTTATAAGAGAAAAAAACAAATACAATAACCATTTTTAAGATTATAAAGAAAAACATTGAGAATGTTCAGCTCTGTGGTAGCGAAGGAAATGCAATGCTCAGATCCCCTCAAAATTGTCTGCATTTCCCCTTCTCTCTTCTTCTTTAGGAATGGTGCATATTAACTTCTGAATCATTTTTGGCTGTGGGTAATCATTTTACTGTGATTTCTCTCCATTTTGTAATTTTTTTCCTATTTTGCACATTAATAAATTTGTGTACCTTTTTCCTATTTAACCTTTGTCAGTTTATTACAATGAAACTTTAAAGGACATAAAGGAAATTTCCCTTCACTCCTACAATTTCGATGAAGTTTGGAAATATATTTTAAAAAACGTATAAAAGACCTGGCAGACCCCAACCGAGAAGAATCTGTCTATGTGTCGCATAAGTAAGAGAAGTGATATCAGAAAACATCTGATTTTCCCGTGACCATGACAGTCAGGCTGACCTCCAAGACTAAAAGTGTAGAGGGGTGTTTTCTCTCACATAAATAGGAAGAGTTAACAAGACACACCTGGAGCTACACGGAGTTCTCCTGAGCCGTACTGACTACCCTCATTACCATCATCTTCTTGGCCAGTGGTAGGTACCATCTTCAGATGCTACACCCTAATGGATTTCTGCACTGAGACAACTACTTACCCTAACACCTGCATCCTTCCCACAGCACTAGTCTGATGCAAATTTGGCCAATTAAGTAGGTATTTGGAATTAAAAGCAAGACTCGGTCTAATAAGGACTCTTCAAAGTACCTCCAGAAGCTACTAGGTGGCTGTGCACTGTTTACCAGATACAAGAGAGAAGCACATGTCTGTGTGTCTGTGTAACGGGTCAGGGAGACAGAGACAAGAGACAGAGGTGGAGTGGGACAGTTTTACAGTTAGTTCCTGATCCTAGTTCTCAGACAGCCAGTGCACATTCCCAAGTTCTGAGAGATAACCGTGTTCACTCCAAGTGAATTCCCATTCCATAGTCTGCTCACTGGTTTCTGTTACTTGCACTTAGGAATCTTGACTAAGATTCCCAGGATCTATTTTCCCTGATGTTAAATCATAAAATTGGTGAAGGTGACAGTGTAGCCCTGCTCCTCTGGTGACCCTTCACACAGTTTCACATTCTTCCTATGAAAAAAACTGACTCAAGCTTCAAGCAGTGACTCACATATTTTGAAGAGCTTGCCTTTGAAATATGAAGACTACCTGTTCTGTTTTTACTATTACTTCTGCTTCCCTTTTAAACTAGTACAAACATTTTCTTCTTTTTCTTTCAGTTTATAAATGACATAAGAGGCAGAGCTAATGCTTCTCTCTCTTTTCTGGCAGCACATGTTGGACTGAATCAGGGCATCTCTGACTCAATTGGCAAAAGTCATGAAAATGCTAGTTAAAATATTTTTTAAAGGAAAATCAAAGAAACAAAGTAAAATTTATTGATTCCTACAGGGTCACTCCACTTTTTCCCTCTAGTTTTACAACAAGAAAACATACAAAATACAAGATACTTGGCTTGGGGTTTTTCTTCATTTGTTGTCTTGTTGCTCTAATTGTAGCTACTAATTTCCTCACAGTTGACCAGGGGTTTCTAGCAGGAAGGAGGACCTTGGTGAGCAATTTCCATTTAGTCATTTAGGTAAAGCTCTGCTTTCTGTTTCTGCTTCCCAGCGTTCTTCAGCTCTGTGTTTGCAAGGGCTCTTGTTTTGAACCCCATGAAACCTCTCGTTCCTGCAACTTTTCCATCTGGTAGCCAGGAGGTTGGTGGAGTCCTATAACTTCTTCTGGCATGAGCTGCCCAGGGTTCCACACTGTCGCAGGCTGGGCTCAGACATGTGAACTCATTTGAAATGTTTATTGCATTTTATGACTTTAACTCATTTCCTGCTCCTGTGAGGTTACCAGGCTATTTGCTGGAAAATGATAGCACACGTGGACCTTCCAATGATGAAGTAATTTAATATTTTTGGTAAAAAAAAATCTCCAAAAATTTTCCATTGACACTATTCAAGAAAAAGGACATTCACACAGGATGCAAAGGACTCTGGGCTCCTGCTGACAGTCCTTGAGCAAACTGCAGTGTTTCTGAAAGAACTTTCAAAAGACTCAGGGTAAAAGTCCCCTTGAATAAGATTTCTTTTATGAAACCAAAACACAAAACAAAAACCCCACTTAGGGTTTTGTGTAGGTCTTTAATACTGGCTGTTGCAGCTTTAGTATTATGAATTGTAAGCACTGCCTCCTAAAGATCATTGCAAAACAGCTTTTCAGATCCTTCGTTTTATTATAAAATATGTTATTTTTGCAGATGTGTACTAAGAAGCAAAGATGATAGCACTTCATAATTTCACTTCATAAGCTCCTTTCTTAAGTCAAATAAATATATACATAGTGAACAGTGCAAACATTTCAGAGTAACCTTTAGGAAAAACAATGGAATTTCTCCATCCTTTCCATTCTTGCTTCTCAATGGTAACATATGGACAACTTTTATCCAGTGCACAGAATGGCAACTGCAGTTTTAAACATGGAATTATGCACTTTGAGGTTGCTTGAACATTCTTACCTGCACAACACAACAGTGACTAGCTGATCAATGTGTTAACTGACCTGATTGTGGAAGTCATGTCATAAAATACATGTGTATCAAATCATCATTCCGCACACCTTAAATTCACACAATCGTATTTGTCAATAATATCTCTGTAAAGCTGAAATTGTTTTTTAAGAAAACAATTAGGAAGTATGAGTAATACACATCTAAGTATGCTTACAGGTACAAAGCATGTTTTTAATAAAAGCAAACAGTGCTTTATGATTTTGAACAATGTATAGGACTTCTTTGCATTTTAGAAATTATAAACTGCTTCAATACTTTGAAAACCTATATTGGGACTAGTCACCACTAATTGTTCTCTATTTTCTTTTTTCCCCTAGATGTTTCCTGTTTATGCTCACATTTAACTTTCAAGGGAGACATTAGTATTGTTTTGTCAAGGTTGAGCTTACCCCTCATTACACAGGTGAGCATCCACATGACTATGCACACATACAAATGCACACACACACACACACACACACACACACGCAGTGGTCCCTCCTTATCCAGGGGACATAGGTTCTGCGATTCCCAAGTGGGTACCTGAAATTGTGTATGCTATGGAACTCTGTGTGAACTGTTTTCTTACACATACCTACGATAAAGTTTATTTTATAAATTAGAGATTAACAACAGTAACAATAAAACACAGCAATTGTAACAGCACAACATTAAAAAGTTATTCAAAATTCATGAATTGTTTATTTCTGGAATTTTTTAAATTCATAATTGAGCAAAGGTAACAAACCACACAGAGCGTGAAACTGCAGAGAAAGGGTGACTCCTACACTTTGGAGCGCATTTCATTTACACTATAAAAATCATAGTGATGCTTTCATTGTCACCAGTGTATCTGTTTTATTTATTTTCATCAAACCATGGAACTTCTTGTTTCTTTTTCTTTATTGCACTGCCCAGGGTCTTCAGGCCAATGCTACACAGAGGTGGATGAGCATCTTCAACGTGGCTGCAAGCTCAAAGGGAAATAATCTCGGCTTTCCACACTGAATGTGAGGTTAGCTGAAGGGTTTGGGTAGATACATCTTATTAGATTAAGAAGGTTCCAGCTTCCCTTTGCTTAACATGCATCTCTATAGAAATAGCCACCTGGTGCTTTTCTTTATTCTATTAAGGAAGTGATTTGCATTTATTGATTTCTGACCATTAAATTAATTTTGGCAAGGTCTCCTGATATCAATCCAATTGATCATCATACATCTTCCCTTCTTCATAGTAGTAAATTTGATTTATTTTAATGTTTGTTTAGGGTTTTACCTATATTCATGAGAAGAAATATTAGTCTGAAATTTTTTTCATTCTCTGTTTCAGATTTCACCATCAAGGTCATGAAAACCTCAAAAGCGAACTGGGAGTCCTTGTGTCATTAATTCTCTAGGAGAGTTTGTATCACTTGTGTAATTCCTTTCTTAAATATTTGGAAAATTTCACCAGTGACACCATCTGGTCCAGAAATCACTTTTTTTGTGTGTGAAAAATTGTTAATTTCACATTCTATTCAATATGAATATAGGAATATGCAGATTTTATGGTTTTTTTTTTCTCATTTCAATTTTGTTGTCTTTCCAAATTTTTCTTGTTTCTTCTACATAATAAAATGCTTTGGCTTGAAGTTGAAGGTGATTGCGGTGGGGTGCATGGTGGTCCAGGTTGTCCTGTTGTTAGGGGACAGACAGACGAGAATGGAGGAAACTTGAGGTGAAGAGAATAATTCTATTAGATGGGCCTGCTGTGCTGACCCCACATGCTTTCTTTCCTTTCCAAGAAGCAATTTACCCGCAGCCCTGCCTGGCTTCAGTGGACAGGATATGTCACATTCCTCAGCAAACTACCTGTTCACTGCAGGAGAAATGCAGGAACAAAATAATGTTGATAAGAGGAACCCAAGTTACCCTCAAGGAGGAGACTTTTGTGACCAGATTCTGAAACTCTGAGAGATAAGGGTAGTTCTCCCAACCATAAAATATGTAAGAAAATAGTTAAGAAGCCAATTAGAACCAGTCAGCATGGGCCAAGGTGACCTGAAGTTGCCGTGATAGTGGGGACTTTGAAAGTCTGATGTTATTTTCCTGTCCATCAAAAGTCAAGAAGTGGACCTGGGTGGAACTCTTTGGAAACATCTCTGGGATCCCCAATAAAACCGGCACATTGTCCTGAAAGGACACACTATCTCCCTTGAGAGTGTCCTCTTTACATTTTCCCTATCCCTGCAATGAACTCATGCCTGTTACTCTGAGCACCATGTCTGAAATCTTTCTGACTTAATCACAAGAATCGGGGTTTGAAGAGGGGGGAGTCTTTGTGCTGCCTGGGCTTCTCAGAAGGCCTGGCCCCCTCACCCTGAGCCCCTCTACACTTAACACTGGCGTGCCTCCCTCGCTGGGCTTTGCCTGATCAGCTGAGGCACGGGACTCACAGACAGGAGAGATAACAAAATTCTCCTTCTAAGCCTCCGAGTTTGGAGATGATTTATTTATAGTAGTTCATCAACAAAATAAAATAAAATCCTATTATGAGCTTTGCAAGTGTATGTATCTGGTTTTGTTGTGCTTCCTTCTCTTCTTTGGTCTTGCTAGAGATTTAACAAATTTGCTGATATTTCAAAAATATTGTTTTAATGTTGTATGCCTGCTTTATATGTCTTTGAATTTTGTTTTTCTATTTAATAAAGCCTTCCTTCTACATTCTGTGGGTTTCATTTCCTGTTTTTATTAATTCAGCTATTACCTCTATTTATCCTCTCATAGTTATATTCTTAGTACACATATGTGAGACATTTGCATTTTCCCACATCTCTTACATTTTTTCTTCATATGTAAATATCCATATCCTTTCTAATGATGTCTTCTGTTTCCTTTGTCCTACTCTTTATGATCCTTAATCATAGTTACTGAACATATTCTTAGGCTCAGTCTTGTTTTTAACAGTCCTCAAATTTCCATTTGATAATTTTGATGTATTTGGAGTTTTCCCTGCAGTTCCTCATCTTCTCCTCCATTTCCTTGACTTGTTAGCCATTCTTATTTTAAAGGTCCTATGTGGAACCTACAGTGCTTGAACTTCTATGACTCTGATTCTTTGGTGTCCAGTTGGCTGCTATTCATTTTAGCATAATCATATATTTATTGGTAAAAATTGTAATGGTATCTTCAAAAATGCTCAATTTTCTGCTGAATTTAGATAGACTTCTTGTAGATCAGCTTGGTCTTGCAGAAGGTTGGTTTGAGGTTTCAGTGGGCATGCACTATTTCAACTTTGGCTCTTTCCTAGAGTATGCAGCCCCTCTGAGGTCTCAAGAGAAAACTTGAGTGGTTCACCAAGTCCACTGTAGTAGACAGAATAATGGTTCCCCAAATATACCCATGTCCCAATCTCTAGGAACTGTGACTGTGTTCCGTTATATTGCAAAGGCAAACCAATTTTGTTGATAGAATTAATTTGCTCATCAGCTAACACAAGATGGAGAAATTATCCTGAATTTTCCAGGGTGAGCTCAATGAAACTACAGCTGTTTTTAGTGCAAAATAAAGCAGGAAAGAGAAAACCAGAGAGATAGAAGCATGAGAAAGAGACTGGACCAGTCACTGATGGCTTCCAAGATGAAAGGGGGTTGTGAGTCAAGGACTGTAGGCAGCCTTTAAAAACTGAAAAAGACTAGAAGACAAATTCTCCTCTAGAACCTCCAAGAAGGAATGCTGGCCTTCTAACTACTTGATTTTAACTCATTGAGAACCCATTTTAGACTTCTGACATCCAGCATTTTAAGATAATAATTTTTTATTGCTCAAAGTCTCCAGGTTTCTGATAATTTGTTACAATAGTGACATGAAATTAAGACCCATTGCTATCGATTGAACTGTGCTTTCTCAACTCCAAATTCATATTTTAAAGACCTAACTCCCAATGTCCAATGTGATGGTATTTGGAGATGTGACCTGCAGGAAGTGATAGATTTAGAAGAGATCATGAGGAGGCCCCTGTGATGGGATTATTGCCCTTCTAAGAAGAGACATATCTCTCTCTCTCTCTCTCTCTCTCTCTCTCTCTCTCTCTCTCCTTCTCTCTCTCTCTCTCTCTCTCTCTCTCTCTCTCTCTCTCTCTCTCTTCCATGTGAGAACACAAGATATGGCCATTGAAAGTCAGGGAGGGAACCCTCACTAGAACTCAGCCTTGCTGGCATCCTCATCTCAGGATTCTGGATCCCAGAGAATCCCTGAGAAACAAAGAGTTCTGTGTCTAAGCCTCCTGGTCCATACTAGTCCATGGCGTCTTGTGACGGCAACCCGAGCAGACCACATGCACTACATGGACCTCAGGTTCTATGGATTTCCTTTTTCATGCCCCAGCATCACTCTATTATCGAAATGTGTGCTAGGTTCTTTAGCCTTCTAAATTCTTCTTTCCATTGAGTTTTTTTCTTGGAATTACCAAGCATAAATGCATTTCTTAGGAGTCTGTCCTTCCCTTGAAAGGAATTGCCCTGATGATATATCTGGGCTCCCCTGCTCTGGTTCCCTCTCTTCTATGACCTTGTCCCTCAGTAACCTGCGACTTTGATGGTCCCACCTCTAGCTTATGTCTCCTCAGTCTAGCCAACTACTGTTTGCAACTTTGATTCTCTTCCCCTTTGCTGCAGTAAGTTGGAAAATATCTTCAGAGAAAAGATGGGTAAACACGGAGCCCATGTTCCCTGCCGTTAAGGATCATAGTCCACCTGAGCCTATTGGGACTGAGCACCATCAGTGTCTTCAGCAGCTACTTCTCCCTATTATGTTCACATTGCACAATGGCACCATTGGGAGGTTTGGTTCACTTCAAGTTACTTCAACATCACCAGGACTTAACTCTGATTCAGCTGAATTTAAACCACTAATAATGGGTTGTAAGTAGGTTGCAAGTCCCAAGATCTAAGCACATCAATTAGGAAGAAAAATTGTTCAAAGGAAGAATTAATATTATACTTCTGGATGAGTATATTCTGTTGCTTTTAAATTTTCAAAGCACTTTCAAAGAAAAATAAATTCTTCTAAATTCGTGTTTAGTGATTGAAACTGGCACCTCAGATGTTAATTAAGTTCTCTTTTCTTGGATGATTGTTTAGTTTTGTGAAAAGGTAGCTACATATATTGGGTGACATGAGAGATAAAAAAAATGTGGACCTACCTTCCGAACTACCTCTCTTTACAAATTTCCTTTCTGTTAGAACACTGCCTTCTTCATTGAAATTCAGAATTTACTAAGCAAGATCTTTTCTTTGTAGAATACTGAGTGAAGAGAGAATGAAGAGAAGATGAATAAATAAATAAAATTTGATAGTGGAAGGAAGGGGTATGTTACATTTTCCCATGAACCATCAATATAGTATATTTTGGTTTTTCTGAAACCTTATGGATGTCAGAGTGATTTGGGGGGAGTAGAAGCCGAAGGAGTTTTATTGCAATAAAAGGCTTTTCAGTAAGCAGCATGTACTGCTTTTCCATACCTTCCTCATTTATGTGTTTCATTCATTTAACAAATACTTATTAAATGGTTTCCATTCTGTGCCACCTATTTTTCCCAGTTACAGGAATAAGACAATAAGTGAGAAGGTAAGTTTTATGCTACAAATTCTAACAAGAAGGGCATCCTGTGTGTTATAAATACTTCAAAAATAAATAATTGCTTTCATTTCAAAATATTTTTGATATCTGTAAATAAATCATTAGGCAATTTTCATTAATTCAAATAAAATGTGCTATATATTTATTATGGAATTTGTAACTTAAGTGGATTGATATAGCGAGCTTTTTCACTGCTGTGACTAAAAGATCTGACCAGAACAATTTTAGGGGAGGAAAAGTTTATTTAAAGGCTCACGGTTTCAGAGATTTCAATCCATGGGCAGCTGGTTCCATTCCTCGGGTCTCAAGGTGAGGCAGGACATCATGGCAGAAGAGTGTGGCAGAGGAAGTGGCTCACATGATGATCAGGAAGCAGAGAGAGATCTCTGTTTATCAGATACAAATATGTACCCAAAGCCACACCCCCAATGCCCACCTCATCCAGCCATACCCCACCTGCCTTCAGATGCCACTCAGTTAATCCCAACAGGTGATTAATTCACTGATTCATTTCTTCTCTGAACCTTCTTACAATGTCTCCCATGTGAACTTTAGGAGGACACCTCACATCCAAATCATAACATGGGTTTAAGTACAATAAAGCCATTCAAAGAAGAAGAAAAACTGTCTTTAATGTTTTGTTGGAGGTAAATGATGTGATATTTTTGATAAAATGTTAAGATTCTTATAAAGCTGAGAAATCAGAGGTCCTCTCTCCTGTAACAATAGTCTATTGTCTCCTGCATATCCCTCAATGGGATGATACTTATCTTTATTCTTATTTCTTTACTAAGAAAATAGAAGGAATAAAGATGATTGGCAGAAGTGCAAATTTTGTGTTGTCTAGGAAAGCAAATTCACTTACATTCAATCTGTGGAGGTGGAAGGCAGGTGGGCTTCCATGGCTCGTGAACAAGACAAGGGCAAAGACCTTGCCCTTGCTGCCCAGACCAAAGACCTGGCCCAGCCCTGCTTACCCTGCCAATGGAGCCCTGACTGACCCCTGAGCCCTGGCCTCTACTCCTCTTTTCTTGAAGGCACTATGACAGCAGGGATCTCAGCTTCTAGCTACCTCCTTGTTCTGCCTGTGGGTTGGACTAAGCCTTCATGAAAAGGAGTGGCCCTGGAAATCCATCCCTCAGCCCTTCCCTTGAGAGTAATGCCAGTTGACATTTGGCTCTGTATTTTGCCATGTATTTTTGGATAACTCTGGGATATTTCACAGAGTGGATATGCAAGGAATTCTTTCCCCTTGGTTGTAGAACTTGACAATCCCATTCCAACCAAATCTTCTTCTTATACCATTAGAATCCGCAAAGGTGTTTTAGTTCATCTCCTGCCAGGTTTTATTTTGATTGAAGGCATGCATCCCTTAATTTTGAAACATCCTGAATTGGTTGTAGTTATGCGGACCTCTGTAGGATACTACAGTAGCATTTCATCTGCAAATCATACTCCTGGATTTAAATAAGTTATTTCTTCTCAGGACTTAGTTATTTCTTCTTGTTGTTATTGTTGTTGTTCTGTTTTGTTTTTAAATTTTAATAGCCATTTTGAGTAAGATTTTAAAATAAATGTCCGCATTCTGTAAGACCTTGAGCTAACTAAATCCAAATAAAAATTGTAGAATTTGAAGCTATTTTCTGAGAAGCTGGGATGTACTTAGATCAATCTAAGCTTTGGGCTGAGGGAATGTTTCTCCATATAACTGAGGAAGGAGGAAAGGTAGTGAAGAGGGAGTAGGAATGCGCTTCTAATAGAAAACTTTCAAGAGTTTCACTATGACAGAAACAGGTAGAGGAGACAGTAAGTATGTTGGCAAAGAATTCAGCAAAACCTGAGATGTTATAGAAAAGACCCAGAATATTTGCCTAACCAGCGTTTTCTCTAACATGCTCAAAAATCAATTCACTGAAAGGACAATATATAGTTACTTTTGTGAACATGATTACAAACCACAAAATAACACAGAAAGGAGAAATGGCATGTATGCATAATGCACTTGAGATCCATTAAACACTAATACATTTCTCTGATGAAAAGAGAATTTTGGATATTGAAACATGATATTAATATATGTGCATACATATCTCTTACATTGAGTGAAAACTTTAAAAATAACCCTAATAATATATAACTAAGCTTCAAATATTAAAACGGCTTTTCAGCAGCCTTTTTAAATAATTGGAATATCATTTGTACATGAGAATATTATATATTTTAGTAGCAAGAGAATACTAACCATCATTATAACCACTTAGAAATACCAGAGAAGATAGTTTCTAAATGATGATATTCAGATAACATCAGGACTTTCTCTGCCTGTGAACCCCTTCAATTTAGTGGAGGAGAGAATAACTGTTGTTGGTACAGACAAGGAAGATGCTCTGTAGAATTGACAGGACTCCAGGGCGGCTCCTATTCTCCACAGGAGTTTGCTGCGGGGATTATAAAGGATGGCTTTTGTTGTGAGAAACCCATTTTCCCTCAGTACACAGCCACATGATTGTATTTACTTTGGTGTAAGCCGCTCAACCTCAGCACCTCCTCCCACACTATCCATTACAACCCAGAGAAACTCATTTCCATTTCGTTAAGTACTCTTGAGTCCCTGTGTTTTTAAATCTTAATTCTTTCAAATAGTCACTTTCATGTGGTCGGAAGTTCATGTGGCTCTTTCTTCATTCCAAATTCTTACTGAAATAAATGTGATTATTTATTTTTCCTTCTAGTTTGCCACTAGTAGTAATAAAATCATTCGATGTGGGTTTCATTACTTCTCTTTCTATCAATTGTGCATTATAATTAGTCATAAATAATTAATTTACTGGATCCATAAATAATTTCTTAGAGCTATTCTACCTACGTGTCAAGCACTCTGCCGGCTGCTGACCATATGTTTTATAAAGGCATGGGGTTTGCAGGGCATTTGGGAATGTATGGAAAAATTATAGTCACATATGTATTTTAGAAATTCATTTACATTGTTCTTTGGATGATACGAAAATAGAATAAAATTGCGTTGTTACAATAGAATAAAATTGCGTTGTTGTCTATAAGAAAGAATTAAAAGGGGAGAATAGGAGTTGTGTTATTTCAATCTGATATATGAGTATTTTAAATCATAATCTCTTGTTTTCTATCTTCCCCCCCCATGGTCAAATATTTTCAATTCCATTAGAGATAATGTGTTTTATAGTTATTAATAGCATGTGCATAAATTTGATTTTAAGTGAACACACGTTTGCCTAACACTTCTGAGTAATATTTCAATTACAAAGTAAAACAATAGCTTTCATCCTAAGTATTCAATAAAGAATCAAAAATTTTGAGCATCTACCATTAGAAACTATGTCAGAAATAAGAATATAATAGCGTAATGCTGAGACAGGATTCCCTGGAGCAGGACATGGGTTGGAACCTTACATCCACCACTTATAAGCTTCTTGATCTAGTTACTTCACATTTTGGTAACTGTAAATTCAATTTTAAAATGATGTATACAATAATACATACATTAGAGGATTGATGTGAGGATTGATGAATTAATGCAGATAAAATGCATTGTCTATATTGCTACAGCAAGTAGACTCAAAATGAATGTTACCCAGTATTATTAACATTTGTATTCTGAGTATTGATAGATCCATCATCTGATTTAACAATACATTGTCATTCTTATGTCCTTGTTCTGTTGGAAATACAGTTATTGGAAAAGGTTTTTTAAAAATTATTTCTAAGTTTTTCATGCAGCCACAATATTTCAGCTTCTTTAATAATCGTGAGATGTCTTAGTCTGTTTTCTGAGGCTATACCAGAATACCTGAGGCTGTGAAATCCATAAAGGAAAGAAGTTTATTTGTTTTTGGAGGATGGGAATTACAAGACCATGGCTCACACACCTGCTGAGGGCTTTGTGCTACTTCGGCTCATGATGGTGAGGACAAGAAGACATGTACAAAGAGATGAAAGGCAGGGCCCCCCTGCCTTATACCATCCCACTCTCATGATGCTAATCCAGTCCCATCGGAGGTACATCAATCCCTCTTAATGACTTAGTTACCTCTTAAAGGCTGCTGCCTCTTAACGCTGCTCCATGGGTGCACAGACAAGATGCAAACCAGAACACAGGACAACTGAGTGTTTCTGCATTATATTGTGATAACAGCACAATTTTTCTCTCAGAGAGAGGTGCATAAGGAGAGGGAACTCTTCCTAGGATGTACAGCAAAGGGATGCACATCCAACATATTGCAAAGTCCCCAGAGACTATCTTTTTCACACAGACCCTCTCTTCTGTGAAGGTAGGATGTCAACAAGTCAGAGCAGGACAATTTACATTTTTTTAGACCATGACTCTGGGTGTGTGCTTCCTGAAGTTGCCATCACAGTTTTTAGGGAGGAAATGTCTACCCACTGCTTCCACCATTATAGGACTTCAGAAAGACCTGCTCCTTCTGGTAAGTTAAGCAGTTCCTAAAATGTAGAAATTTACTCCTTGTAAACACACACACACACACACACACACACACACACACCCCACAAGAAGTTTTGTTACTCAATGGCACTACCCACATTATCCTCTGAGCACCACACCAGGTCTAATTCCTTTAAAACTAACCTGCCGACCCAACCACCATCACATTGTTTCTAAGGAAGCATGAGTTCCTTTGGCCACAAAATTATCTGAGAAACTGACTTTGATAAACATAAAAAGTGCTTAAAGACTTTTCTTACACCAGCGTCCACTTACATTTGATATTAAATTATTTATTTTGATATCAGAGATTTTGGAGTGTCTGTACCCCTGCTACTCTGAACTCACGCAGGTTGCTTCCCCTGGAAATGCACGAGCACCATGAAATGTTGTAATTAATTTCCCCCTAGAATGGTAAGTAAAGAGAGATGCTTAAGTCCACTGAAGAAGCTCTGTGTTTCCTCCCCACCTTTACTTATTAAAGATTTTAGCATGTTTCTCCCTGCTCGAAAGCATTGTTTGTTGCAAATCTTCTGGGAATCTTGCTTTTCCAAGCCTCCATGCTTTCTGGCTTATTTCTAAAAGTTTTCCATTTGTCTTCCAAATCTAACAACAGAAGTGGCTTCATGGGTATGCAATCTGTGCAGTTTGCCTTGAAGGACCTCTGCTTGGTATCAAAGACAAAATTATTAAGAATTAGCAGCAAGCATTAAACCAAGCAGAGGTCCTTCAGTGCTCTGTTTTGTAGCCTGAAGAAGTGTTGCAAACATATCTGAATGTACAAAATAAGAGTAAATGCCCACATGGTGTGATGCTGCATTATATATAAAACTGCGTGCATATATTAAATTTTGTCTCTTGAAAAAAATAATAATTTTGTCTTTGAACTTGTATTTTTAGTAAAGTCTGATGGGATAATGCAGCACACAGATGGTCAGAGGAGATACAGTCAATGTGCATGTACAGGGACATTTGATGACCCATGTGCATACTGTATCCACAATGTTGTGTGAGCACAGAGCTCCTTCAGGTGGGTTCCCAGGTGTGGGAGTTCATTGTGACTCAAAGAGAGTACTAAGTAAGTGGCGATGTCTAAGACTGAGTTAACAGAAACACTGATAACCCTGAGAGGCTACACTTCTGTTCAAACTAGAGGCTGTTTCTCTTTGTTCTTGAGCAAAGAAGAATTGTAAGATCCTGAGAATGAACTGAACCACAAAAGGATGAATGCTTCCCTCCTGGAATTAAGCCACACCTACTTTCTGGAAAATGCTTTAACCAGGAAAGATATTTGTTTAACACCAGGGCACAAAGCAGACAGCTCACACCTACCATCAATTCTTAAACTCCAATGATACATTTGGGTAAATATAAAATTTGTCCCAAATTCTGAGATCTCAGCCAATCTCAGCTTTCTCTCTATCCTCTGTCTAATCCTTCTGGCCTGAGATAACCCCAAACCAAAGCCCCTGCATTTGTGAATCTGCAGATGAGTTTTGCAGATCCTTGCTCCCAGCCCAGGGCTCTACCCCAGCCTCAGCCCTACCCCTCAACCTAATCCCTCTAAATACCAAACTGGCCACCAGCTCGGTGGCTGAATCTTGTTTAAAACCTCTCCAGCTTTGTTCTGATCAGTAGCTGAAGTCAATTTTACCCTTTGGAGTCAAAAAAGTAATTCAACCCTGTAAGCCAGTCCAGATCCCAGGGGCTAATTTAGGTATTGTTTGTCTCTGGGGTGATCCAGGGATAAACATAATATATGAAACCTGCCAAAGTGAACACTGGGAACTCTAAGTTGTAAGATGGTTGCTCTTAGGGGGGGATTTTAATAGTCCATTTTTGTGTTAGTCACTCACCCAACAAGTATGTTTTGGGCATCGATAATGCCGCAGATTCTAGGAACAGAATGGCCAGGAGGAAAAGCAAGCCAAACTGCCATTGAGGGCACAAGTGAGTCACAGCGCCTCATTCATTTTCAAAGGTTTTATTCACGTTCCCTTCAGAAGGGAAAGAATGAACATTACAATAAATAAAAACAAACAAACAAATAAATAAATACACAACTATGGCTACGTTAATTGCTCTTAGGACCTGACTTGGACAGATTTAAGTACCAATTTTAAGAAAAGATCAAGATTCCATTCAAATTAAATAGTTGTAAAAGATTCCGGGAATGAATGAGTTTTGGGTAGCAAATAAATAAATCAATAAGCACACTCCATCACAGGCTTTGGTTATTATTGTGGCTTCTCCCGTCCAAGCTCCCGTCCTCTGCTCATGGAGTCCCGCGTTGCAGAAGTTTTGGTGGCATCAGTGTAAGGATTTCTGTTGCCCCTGAAGGAGGCTTCTGTGTGCAGAAAAGATTATGTGGAAGCCAGACTTTCAAAAAAGTCTGTCTAGTTATTATTAAAACTCCAACACCTCATCCTGAACTCTAGATTCAGATTATAAATCATACTGTATTTATAAATCAATACATCTTGATCATCTTACATTTTTGGTAAGCCTTGGGAACCATTTGGTCTCATTTATAAATTTGATCCATCACATTCCTTGAATTGGAATGGTTAATTCATTTTTAACTGAATGGATAAATTTAGTACCAATGATACTGTCTTTTTGAGTACTATTTTCTGAGTGACAGAAGAGTCTCGGATACTATGGTAACTTTTACAATCTAATGAATTAAACATACATATTATTAAAGTAATTATTAAAGTGCCTTCTTAGATGCATTGATTCAGAGTTGAGGTCAAACAAAGTTTAGCCACAAGGGAACAGCCATTCTGAATGATTCAAAGAGTTTGCCTCGTTACAGGCATTTTATAGGGGAAAAGTAGTAAAATAAACATGTGAAACTGGACTTAAGAAAATCCTTATTAGAATGCTATTGCAAGCTGACTAAGGTTCCTGAGACATTTCACAAGGCACATAAAGTCAGTTAGGGTCAGAGGTTTCTAAACTAATTAACGTCTATCAGAAAGTTGTTGGAGCGTTTTATCATGTTTGTTAACGATCATCTCCCAGAAGGGGTTCCTGGGCACATCACACCACAAAGTTCTCCCTTGGCTCAGGATCAGAATGGTTCTCTTTCTCAAGATGCTGAATCTTAACATCCCATTTCATAGTAAATTTCTTCTTCAAGTCTTAACTGAGTCAATTACTCAAAACAGTTTAAATTTCAATGACTTGATCATAAAAAATGACCTTTAACGTTAAAAATACTTCGCATGCTAAAAGTCACAGAACCTTCCTTTAACACAAAAATGCTAACAGTTTAAATCTGATTCCTCTATTGTCTTCGTGGAAAGTGAGATCATCTCAGGGCACTGGAGAGGCACCAGTCCTGCTGACCAAGGTTATTGACGAATCAGGAATCTCAGCTGAGTTTGAGGTCTGGGCTTCATCTGCATGCGATATTGTTTTTCCATAACTTGCTGATTCCTTTTTTATAGTTGCTTTTTTAAAACCTTAAAGAGAGGGTCATTGCCCTCCTAGCCTGAATTGTCCATGTTCCCACATTTAAAGAGTTAGGATGGCCCAATTGTTCTGTCCAGGGAAGATCTGAAAGCTACACAACTAGAGCTAACTTTGTTAAACATATTGCACTTGTTGGTTCTGTTATATACAATGATTTTCTGTCTAGCCTTAGAGATGTATGGAGGCCATTATGGTATTTTCTTTATGTCCTGAAATAGCTGTTATTTCCTCTTGGAACTTCCTTGGGTCTTTTCATGGTCCAGTCTGGTGGTGTCTGATGTCCTGTGAGAGCTGACCTGGTGGTGCTGGAGGCCCTGTCCAGTGGCAGCAGATGTGTCTGTGGAGGTGGAAATGTGCCCTGTGCCCTGGAGGGGGTCTGGCACCCCTCCAGGGTGCTCCTGGGGTGCGCCCTTGCCACGATTCCTGCTAACCAACTTCCTTTGGGGACTGATTATTTTAAAGTCAGCTTCTCTGTTTAATGGTTCCTAATAACCTTCCAGTTGAGTTACATTATATATAATTATTTGCAGTTAAGATCTCTGGTACTTAAAATTTTGCTTAAAGAAAAAGAAAAAAAACTAATGACATAATTGGTAACAGTTGAATTCAGTGTTACATGACATGATAACAATTTGTATGTAGGTATTTCCTTAAATTATGTACTAACATGGGGATCATTTTAAAGCATTTAACACTAACTGGTAAATCTGTTCCATTGCTTTGTAATACAAATACATTTAAAATTTGGAATGTACATAGCAAATTATTACCTTTGTTGCTTACCTTTGTTTGATGGTATTTTAGGTGATTTTTGTCTACTAGTCTGCATTTTCTAATTTTCTGAAGAAAACATTTACTAACCTACATATGTTTTAAAATTTTAAAATTGCTCTTTTGTAGAAAATAGTACATATGACTTTAGTATTGCCATTTTTTAATCAAAGACTTATAAATATTAAAATTATCAAAATAGGAGGTTGAGGATACTATCCAAATGATAAGTACAATATCTAGAGCAAGTTAATTGGCATCTTGTTAGCCACTACAGAAACGCAACCTATTAAGCTAAGAATACATGTTGAAATCTCAGAGGACTATGTCTTAATACCAAGAAGTAAAAAATTGTCATGTTTCATTAAATAATTTTAAACATGCTTTGCAATTTCTGACAGCAGTTAATCTTGCTTCTTAATTATTTATATGCACTTAAAAAGAAGCTATCAGAAAGACCACTGTATAAGAAAAATAATATTTATGTTATCTTAGCATGTATTCTATTGTTCATTCAACCATTGAGATTTTGGTCTCATTATGACCTAGAGTAGTATTCTCCTTGGGCATGTAATTTGAGAAATGTAAATGTCGAGTAAAAGGGACTAGCTGATCTGTAGAGACATTAATAAATCAATCAGAAGAACCATCAGTGTAAGATATTTCACGCAAATGACTCTACTTAAATAGTATATGCAGCTATTGATTTCTCTCAAAGCATTGCTTTAGCTGAATCTCACAAGTTTTGATGTGCCAAATATTCATTAGCATTTAGTTCAAAGGATTTTATAATTTCAATTATAATTTCTTATTTAACTTAGGGACTACAGAGAATTTCCAGGAAGCTAAATATATTTTTAACATTAAAAAGGACCAGATATGATTTTTCTCAGAAATAAATGTGAGTTTACAGAAATTCTGATCCAAACTCTCAGTGATTTAGTTCGTCACCCCAAAAAATGATTCGATGGTTTGAGTGTATGCTGTGGTTTGGACGTGATTTGAGTGGGTCCCCCACAGTCCATGTGTTGGAAGCTCTGTCCTTGATATTGCAATACTGGAGCCTACTAGGAGTCACTTCGGTCTTTGGGAACATGGCCTCCTGAAGTGGTTAATTCTGGTTTTGTGGAGTGAGCAGGTTGTTCTCATGAGAGCAAGTTATTGGAAGTCAGCAAGATGGACCCCTCCCTGTTCTCTGGCTTCCTGTCTCGCCCAGTGATGGTTCTCACACATGCTCCCACCATGATACCACCCGCCATAATGTAATACAGCCGGGAGCTTTATCACCAGAGCTGGTGCCATGTCATTTGGCCAATCAGTCTCCAAAACGCTGAGATAAATGAATCTGTTTCTTTGTACATTACCTAAGCTCACATATTTTGTTACAGTAGTGGGAAAATGGACAAATACACTGAAATGATAAGAATACAAAAATAGCCAACAATTATGTACTTTTACACAACAATTAATTTTATATTTCTGCTTTAAAACCTGAGCTCTGAATATTAGTTGCCAATATTGGAGCAGTCCTGACCCCTTTGTGCTGCTTCCAGCTCTGTGACTGGCTGCCTCTGTGATAAGGGACTAGCCATTTCCTCACCTGAACTCTGTTTCCTTAGTTGTAGGGTGAACGAGCTGGCCTTTAAGATCTGTAAACTGCTTCTACCATAGAGCAAAGTGGTGTGTAGACTGTGACGGGGACAACACCCAAAGTCATGTGTATTACCCTTCACCTGAGGGAAAGCCTGTCCAAATGAGCCTTCCATGGGCATTTCCTATTCCCAGGAGGACCTTCCCTCCAGAGACAACTAGCTGAGAGGTTTCTGGCCTCTGGGCATGTGGTGGCTGGTAGGCTGTGGGACTCTTTAATGAGACACTTCCCCATGGATTTCAGGACCTGAGAATAGACTAGTTGATCCCAATGACATTCTGACCTGAATTAATTTCATCAAGGATAAAAATCATAGACTGCAAAGCAAGGGATTTATTTGCACATATGATATTTTAAGCATTTGTAACATCAGATTAATCAATTAGAGTAAAACATCAGCTTTATCATTCCTCTTCAAAATAGAGAACTAAGCAATGGTTTAAGCAATTGTGTTTTTTCTTGCTGAACTTTTTATTTCAGAAGATTTTCAGATTTATAATAGTATAGAGACTTCCCACATTTCCCACACTTATCCCCTGTTACTAACATCTTACAATAGTATGGTACATTTATCACAGTTAATGAACCAATATTGATAATATCTTATTGAAATCCATACTTTCTCAGATTTCCCTAATTTTTTCCTGTTTCCATTTTATGCTTCAGAACGGTGCATTGCACTTAGCTGATGGGTGTTTTTAGAGTCCAGTCAATCATGCTTTAAGACGGGGTCAAACATGCTTTTCTTGCTTGGAGGCAGGTGGCCTGGGGTTCCTTCCCACTCTAAGAGTCGTAATATTCTCTAATGCTGGGGAAACTTAGGAGAATAGAAGTCCTAGGAAAGTCCTCAGGGTGGTGATGATAGTGACTGTTTTTGTGAAGGTCCCTTTGGACAATGGATGAGGAATGCTCTACCAACAATGTCCTAAGTCTTAAAAGTTCTGAAAAGACCTCCTTAGGGCTAGTCAAGTCATTAGGAGACAGTTGTCACAAAGATGATAAGGAGAAGGTTTTGTCATGACACTTAGTTTACTAACACACCCTACCTTCATTCAATATTGTTCTGCAAAGTTGAACTCTCATCACACTTACAATTCAGCAGCTGAGTGACGCAGTAATGTTGACATGATTGGACTTAGCATACGGATTCATTTTTCCCTAAAATGAATATTTTTATTATCATTGCTGGTTATCTGAAAAGTTTGGAATGAGAACCATTTCCAGTAAAATATTTTTGAAATAACATATTCTATAGCTTGCAAAGAATGTGCTTGTGTCTGTGTGAAATACAGGGTGCATTTATATTTCCTCTGAGTGTCCTATAGGTAGAACTATTCTTTTTCCACATCAACAAAGAATTATGGATCACTGTTAGGATCTGCTATAGAATATAGGCAAAGATCCAAAGAATATCAGTGTAACTTTTCAAACACAATCTATTTTCCTGGAACATTGTCTTGGAAAATATGAGTGAATGTAAAATTTTGTGTATTTCAAAACTGGCTCCTTGATAATATGTGCTTTTGAAAAAATCTGTGACATACTAAGAATTTAAGTGTGTGTGTGTGTGTGTGTGTGCATGTGTGTGTGTGTGAAACACAGATTTTTGTGTGTATATGGTTCTGATTTTTCTCTTGTTTATGTGAATGACCCAACACTATGCTAAATAAATGACATGGGTTTTCCCATTTTAGCTTTCCAATGATCCTAAGTGGAATGGTATCGCACTCTCCAGTGTGGAGAAATGAATTATTTTACTCAATATCTCAGAACCAGAAGTGACAGAGAAAAGATCAAAACCCAGATTTGTTAGGTGCAAACCTGCACTTTCACCAGAGAGGGGACATATGTTTCTAAAGCAGGGCTCCCACACTGGGGTGTCTGCTCCCCCGAGTTCACACAAAGCCTTTGCAAGGCTGGCAAGGGCACAGGGGGCACAGGTAAGTGTATGGGAGCCAACTTCAGCTCCTTGGTATGAGTTCTTCCTTAAAACTGGTCTTCCCTAGAAAGTATGGCACTTGAGAGGACTTGGAGACTGTCCCTCCCTGACCCTGTTCCCGCTCAGCAGCTCTCCGCCCTCTTCTTGTCAGTCTCACAATGCCTGGATCTGGGCTGTCAGCTGCTTCCTTTTCTGTAGTTATTGACCCTGGTGGTGATTATGATTGCACCAGATAGTGGCCAGTTCTTTCCAACTTTATTGGACCACTTAGAATGGCTGAGTGTGTTCATTTCTAGGAAACCTCTAAAGCATCTACCTTTATGACCATTGGATCTCAATTGTATCTTTCTCTTTCCTCACAGTAGATGGAAACGAAGAAGCCGTGTGAGATTTTGATCCTGACTGGTGACCATCTTCCACCTTAGAATTGGCAAGGTTATCCTAACGACCACGTCACTCACTCCCTGGGCTGGAGAGCTTGTCCAGAGCACAGTCATTTCACAACAATCTTTCAAGACTATGTTTTCACTCTTTAACAACTCCTAAAATCTTTTTTTTAAATTAAATCTTCTATACTACTGATAATTTAGAAGTGATGAATATTTTTTCTTTCAAGTATTATAAGGCATAATTGAAATAATCACATTCACCCTCTCTGTGACCTAGGATTCATGCCGAGCTTTCTTACATGCTCACAGATGACTGTGGGCTACTGACATCTGGTCCCCATACCCGCCAGCAGAAGCAGACCCTCTTTTCAGAAGCTCAATCAATTATAGTGTGCTTCCTATCTTTCATGGTTCAATTTCAATCTGGCTTACTCAAACATGATATGCTAGAAAATGGTAATTAAAATTGGAAATCGGATCCTAAGGGATCACAAACATATACATACACTACCCATAACCTAACACAAACAGATTGTGTCAGCCCGAAAAGCAAAAATGAAGTAAATCAACCCCAGTAAACGTATAAAGCCAAACCTATTACATTTCCCAGACATTAAAGATCTATGCTTCTGATACAAAACTATCAATTGGAAAGCAAAACTGAGATCATCACAAGAGACCAGATGATCATCATGCAAAAGTTTCCATTGCAGCTTTATGTTGCATTTCTTAGAAGACAGTCAACTTTCTACCAAGATGAAAAGCATTTGCAGAAATAGACTCCACGTCTATTCCTGGCAGTATCAATGATGGCAGGACCTGGCTGCGCATAGGAACAGAACTATTCTCTGGACTCCTTGGATGAAAACAGCTTGCTGTGCTACCAAGATGAGCATTAGAAACTCTGCGGGTGTTTCTGCAAATCGAACCCTCATTTTCCAAGCAATTAGTGCTGATTCAAGCCACCAGGATAATAACAAGGGGCCACACCTAGAGGAACCTGCTGCTTCCTACAACCGTGTCTGCTAAAGCAGCTCAGCCACAAATCCCGATGAGAGATCTCCTGGGGAGGGTGAGCAGCACGGAGAAGCCATATCCTGCCTTCTCTGAGAGTCTGGAGGTCAAACAGTGACAATTATTCATTCTGGTAATTAACTCCTGCCTCTGGGGAAGAGACAGGATCCTCTTCTGCTCAGCCTTTGTCTTCAATAGTGTTCATGTGAGCACATGCACGTGTGCGCGCACACACACACACACACACACACACACACAGAATAAATACCACTAAAAATTACTAAGAAAACTATCAAAAGGAGCAGAATCACAACCAACCTAATGGGTGGTATAAATGTAAGAATGAGACTGCATCTTGTATACCTATATGGTTGTTACTCATAATAAGAAACATATTTTGATCTTTGTGCTCAGTTTTTACCCAAGCTCCTAATTCCTTGAAATTTCCTGGATAGTAGGAGCAATTTCTGTTTTAAGGGTTTGATGTCTCTCAGTGGACTCTTGCATGGACAGTCCGCAGAAAGACCAGGCAATGAGGAGACACTCGGACTACCCTCTGGGGAGGAGAGTTAGTCATCCATCAGGACTATGTACTAAGCCTCCAAAACAATCTCTGCAAGATTCAGGAGCTCCCGTGCTGGTGAAGGAGAGCACCCTGCTGTACCAGGAAGGTAGCACCCCAATCTACAGAGACAGATGCTCCTGCACCCAGAACCTGCGGGAACCTCCCCCTGTGTATCACTTCATCTGGAAGCTCATCTTTATCCTTTAAAATACTCTTTGTAATATGTTAACAATGATAAGTAAACTATTTTCCTGGCTTCCTTGAGACACGCTAGCAAATTATCAAACTCATGCAGAGAGTAGTGGGAACCTCCAGTTTGGAGTTAAGTGGGAGAAAAGTGGTCAGTACCCTGGAGATCATGACCTGTGATGGTAGCCAGGAGTCTCAAGTGGGAGCAGTTCTGCAGGACTGAGCTCTTGAACCGGGGAAAATCTTTAACCTGTGCTTTAACCTGTGCTAACTCTAGCCACAGAATTGAATGGAATTGTAGAACACCCAGTTGGAATCTATGGAGAACTTCTCAGTGAGGGAAACTGCCCCTCACACATACATTTTGGTCACCAGAATTATGAGAATACTGAAAACAGAACAATTGGGTTTTCCATATACATCTAGAGTTGCAAGTTAAGTTTTGAAAATGTTGTGAGTATAGAAGAAGAAACACTGGGTTTTTCTTTTTTCACACATCAACTCATTTTGACTTTAGACCTTATACTTCATAAGATAAGGTTCTTAGTTACAGTTTAATATCAACAACAAATTCTGTGACTCAGTCACCAGTGACTGTTTACTGAGCCCCTGCTAGGCTCCTCCTCTTGTTCTGGACTCTGGGAAACAACAGGAACCAAAGCCAAGACCTGCTTCATGGCCCATTCAAGTCCAGTGGGAGTGGTAGTCTGCGGTTCCAGGAGTCAGTGCTTCCTATGTCTATGGAAATAAGTACTGTGGCAAAGAAAACAAAGAATGAAAAGAAAAAAGGTTGCATAGGGACTGGGGAGCTGAGGTGGGGTGGATTGGCTCTGATGTCACCCTGTAAGGTGGAGGCTGGAGGCTCCAGGCTGCCTGGTGAGAGTAGGGGAGCAGGTGAGGGAGGGGTGTGGGAGAAGAAGCCAAGAGGTAAGGAGCAGGGATGAGGATGGGAGAGAGAGCAGCCTTAGGAGCTTATGTAAGCATCTCAGCTTCCCACTGAGGGTAAGATGGGCACTAGTGAGGGCAGAACTGAGAAGAAGGAGGCATGGCAGGATCCAGCACCCATCCCATGCCCAGGGGTGATGGACACATGACAGAACAGAGCAACTCAAAGCAAACAGAGACAACTATGTGACCCTCCACACATCGCTATTCCTGGGTGTGGAGGATTTCTATACAAAAGAAGCATCATTATTTGGGAATAAATATTAAGCATAAATATTAAGTGTATTGTTTGGAAAAAATAAACCACAGTAACTTTCAAACTTAAAACAGACTTCAAATCACATAAGCATCAGAAAAAAAAAACTTAAAAAATCTTTTTCCTTAATTAAGTGCCTGACATACCTGTTTCTCCCCCGCCCCCAAGCCAATATTTTTAACTGAATATTCTTGATCACCTCTTCATATGACAAGAATTTAGCAACATTTTTCTCTGTGGAGAGAACTAAAGATAATAAATTGCCTTTTTTCTAGTTCGATGGGTTGAATTGTGTCTCCCTTGCATCCCCTCCAGAAAGCGTCTTCAGTCCTAATCCCCAGCATCTCAGAACATGATCTCATTTGGAAATAGGGTTGTTACAGATGCAGTTCGGATGAGGTCACACTGGCGTGGGGCGGGTCCCTGGTCCATGTGATTTGTGTCCATGTGAAATCACAGGAAGGTAGGAAAAAGACCCAGCAACGACTGAGGCAGAGACCACCACTGTCCTGCCACAGCCACAGGGAATGGGGCCCCCTGAAGCTCACTGAGGCGAAGAAGGACCCTCATTGAAAGCTCTGAGGGCGAATGGCCCTGCCAGCATTTTGATTTCAGACTTCTAGAATTAACAACAAAACAGTAAATTCTCATTGTTTTAAGTCATCCTGTTGGTGGCACTTTGTTATGACAGCCCTAGGAAATTAACACATCTAGAATGATTGATGAAAATTTGCATTTAGTCATAGAGAACATGATTTTTAGTCTTCACCACATGTTATTGGTCATGTGATGGAAATATTGAGTATTGCTGACTTTGAGAAAACCTCTCTCAAGTTTCTCCCATATGCAACCTTTGCATACGATCTCTTATGCATGCATAAGATGGAACACACAGCATTACTGAAAAGAATTCCTGCTTTGACCAGATACCTATAAGAAACAAATCCTTAACTTAAAATTCTGTACATTGATGACTGGAAGGATTTTGCAGATGAGCCTCAATCTCTGTGGCTGAGATTTGTTTCCCCTCCTCTATTACTTTTTCACAGTGCCAGGAGTGCTGTCCATGTCCATCCTGCACTCCAGTCCCTGGCCCAGCATGTTTATAACCTGATGCTCTGTGAGTTGGCACAGTAGGTGATAGAAAAACTTTTGGAACAGTTTCTCTGCACTTGGAATAGGTGACTACAATTTGACTCTACCCCAGAAACAGCTGAGAATCATAATAACCACAGAGCACCAAATCCAAACTATATCCATCTCCAATTTAATTTGCCCTCAGAGAGTTCTCAAAAACGTCCTTGGCTGCACTGGTATTTACAAGAGGGAGGGATGTGTGATGGAGGGTTAGAGCAGAGGAGGCAGTGGTTTTAACACATCAGGACTAAATATCAATTTCCTACTTTTGTGATTTGCATGCAGCCATAGGAACACATTGCTAAAGTCCTTCCCAGGGCCTCTGAAGGATGCTCGTGCAAGTGAGGAGAGGTGCATCTTGTGTATTATTAGCTTTAGGGTAAATTTGCTTTTGTGTCTTCCATTTTCCAATAGAAGCCGGAGAATTGTTTGAAGGGCACACAGAGGTTCCAATGACCAAACTTGTAGAGTGGCCTTGGCCTTCAACTTCAGCACAAGGGTTCTAAAAAAGCACAATGTAGTAAGAATCACTGTCCAGGTTCTTGTTCATGAAACAAAACTTTTAAGTAATTTAAGGGATGTTTTAAGGAAGTCAGGAGTCCCTTCCTAAAATCAGAACTTTCTACAAACAAGTCATGGATATGCCCTTGAAAAGAGTATCAAGTTCATACATATTAAAATAAAGCTCAGGAAAGGGAAAGCTCCACCAACTGATGTCAGAGGAAGGCAGGTGGCCTCAGCACCTCTTTGCTTATCAAGGAATAAAGCCACATCAGACACAGAACAATTTCTCCATAAATTTATTTACTGGATGAATAAAGACTGAACATTCAACATTCGTGATCGAATTATTCATCCCAAGTTTACATTGTCATTTTATATGAAAATAAGTGCCATGATTTAGATTTATCATTATGAGACTATAAAAAATATTTGTCTACATTATCCTCTGGTAAATGAGGAACTAAATATCTTAAGGACTTTGGGCAAGGTCACATAGGGTATTATTTGTTTCCAAAATACTTGACAAAGTACTTGACAAATTAGTAACAATAACCATTAATGTTATTATAGAAGTAAGACAAGCCTCAACAATCATTAAAATGGCATCATCAATGGGTGGGAACATTTACTTTCTGCAGGTCAAACTCAGTGGGCACACTCCTGAGACCTGTAATTACCATGATTCATCCTTGAAAAAGTTATTGTGAGTGGCAGCTGTTCTTACAATAATGCCTTTGTTTTTGTTTTCAAAACTTCCCTAGAGTCAAACCAACCTAGAGGTGGTGATTTTGGATGCAAAAAATTATTACATCAGGCAAACTCATCAACCAAGTGTTTCAGCACATGGATTTTATGTTTTTCTCTACTTTTCAAAGATTCCTTCTGTTCCTCCTTCCAAACACATCATCTACTTACAGACTTACTCCAACACAGTTGAAGTCCTGAGCTTGATGAATTATATTATGACTTTATCAAAGATGAAGTAAAATGTAGTTGCTGGATTCAGAAGAGAAATCAATCTTGCTTGAACTCTTAATTTTGAGAGTAGGACCCTGAAACAATAGAAATGACTTCTCAAAAATTGCATTATGGAATATGGACAAGGATCCAATCAGCTGGTATTTTTTCTCATTTCTCCGTTGTGCAGGGCCTATCTCTGATGTCAGGTCGATCTCCCCAGATCTTTGTTTTCAGGCTGTCATCCTCCTTCCCTCCAGAAAAAATTGAGGCTCCTGAGCTTGGCATTCAAGACACCCCAATTTGGTTGAGGTTATTGCACTAATAATATTCATCATTACTCCCCAGCATATGTATGCTTCTAAGATCAGTTTGATCTTTTTCCCATTCCTATTCTTGTATAGCCAACCTTGCTGGCTATGCTTGGATACCAGATATATCAGAACTATCCATCAGATTGACAAAATTATAGCAAAATCAAGATGTTAAAGCAACAGATCTTACCTATTAGATCAATTAAATTAAAGTCTAAATATCAATGGTCTCCAAGTTAGGGTGTTATATAGAGTTGTAAAGCAGAAAATCGACATGTAAAAAGAAAATGTTATGTAAATGGAGTGGCACCAGTGTCTTCTCATTTATAAAAACCAGTTGGCACAAAGAAGGGTATTGGTTTCAATAGCGTGTCCAGATTAACTTCCAAAAGTTCTGGATGAAAGTGGGAACATTCAGGAAGCTAATTCCTGGTAGAGAGGTCTGGATCTGCACCAGGCTGGGCTAAATGAGGTGGGTAGCACCAGGAATTCCAGAAAAGGAAACCAAGAGAGCGACCTTGGGCTAGGCTCAGGTAACCCAGCATCACTGCTGACCAAACAGGACAGCTGAGACAAAGATGTGCCCACCTTGAGCTCTGGTCTTGTTAGTGCTGTGTAATCAGAAGTAGCAGGTGTTTCCTGGAGTGTGCAGAAGGATAATTCTTATGCTTCTGGGTACTCAGTGATCACAGTAGGAATTTGGAACAAAAACTGAGCCAACATACATGCAGAGGCATACACATACACAACCCCACGTTAACTGTTCCTTCTCCCTCTCCAAATTCTGCACTTCTGTTTCCCCCCACCCCAGGAAATGGAGGTATACACCCTATTTTCTTTGTGCACTTGCTTTTCCTTGGCTGGTTTTATCACTGATACCGGTATTGTTATAAAATCATTCCACAATTGCGTTAGAGGAGATTCAGAGCAGAATAGGAAACAAAAATCTATAAACAGAAAGACCCCAATTTAGTTTAAACATGCTAGCATGCGGCTACAAAAAAAAGTACAGGTCCTCTGAACTTATGAGTATTCAAAAGAAAACATATTTTGAGGGAGTTTCCATTACTTCTAAGTGAACATGCATGTAAATCTAGGAGAAATGAGATGAATACAGAAACTCAAAAGCAGGACTGTTCATATAGTGGACACTAAAGAAAATTACTGGTGGGGGTTCAGATCAACCAAGAAAAGCATATTAAAAACAGTGAGAGATATTCACCAAAAAGTTCATGATACTGACAAGACAGCAGGAAGATGAATCACTTCTATTGAAAAGAAACTCTGAATAAAATGTTATTCTAAGATGGAACTAGCCCATCTGTCTTCTTAAATGGAAAAAAAATGGAAGAGTATCCATTAAGTTGCAATAATATTTGTTGAAGAAAGTGTATGAATTACCCTTATAAACTACAATTCTTGTGTATTAACAGTGGCTATGTTCTCATAATACAGAAGTCTACACATATTAAATATTAAAGCACAGTTGAGATAGTTAAGTGCAATTAATAGTGATTAAAATTCCTAGGCATCATAATGATGTCAATTTTTAGAGCTTTTCCCCCTAAGAGCTAGAATTTAAGGAAACAACCAGTTCCTTCTGAGTTACAAAAACACAATTGGAGGCTCTTTGTAAGGTAAGAGTTTTCTACCTTTGCACACAGGTTGTAATCAACTGACTCCCAGTTATATCTTCTGTCTCTAACGGCACATAAGGGTTTCTCCATCACCCTCTAGCTAAGTTCAGCTCATGCAAAATTAGTATGTACAAGATGAGCAACATCAATCTGGTGCAGAGACCGAGTAGGATATGCAAGGGAGGCACATGCCCAGGCATCTGCTCCTGTCTGGACTCTTGGCCTTCCAGCGGCATTTGCCAGACATGTGGAAATATTAACTGAACTAGATTTACTGCCTAGTCTCTTCTCGCTGTCTGGGGCACACTTCTTCCTTGAGACAAATCTGTTTTCTAACTTCAGCCTGTCTGAAGACCAGGAAAAAGAAAGCCAAGAATTCTGGACAGGTGGTGAATCAAAAGGAAATATCCATTCCTCACTTGATCCAAATAGAGCAATTTTCAAGAGAAAAAACATAACTACTATCTCTAAAAAAAAAAATCTATCCTTAGACATTATTCGTAGTCCTTTGAAGAAGCTATATTTCCTTATTTACCAAACTGTCCTACTTTAAGAGTTCTTTGTTTAGCTCCTCAAAGAACAGAATGTCTTGTTCATTTGCATACAGTTAACAGATGTTTCCACCAAACATAAAATTGGGAAATAGTTCTGAAACTCAATCCATTCATTGTAACTTCGAAAATCCTGGCTAATAAGAATCCCCAAAGGATACGCTGCCAGTTGTTTATATGAACAGATTATGTTATAAAAACATGTTTATGAAAGACTATTCATCTTTTGTTTCCTGCATACTGAGTCTCAGTTTAACTCTTATTTCTGAGACAAGCATTATAGGCTTCTATTATTTATCTATTTGTGTTGTGATAAAACTGGAATTCATAAACAGACTGGCAGTATACTTGTCAAGCTTGCTTTATTGTCTTGGTTCAGCTCAGCTTCGGAAATGCAAAATAAAATCTGAGAGTGAAATATTCCTTTGAGAGGTCATTGTTTAATCTTCATCAGTCTGGCAGAAATTATTTTTATTTTCATCAATTATTATGATAAGTGTGTTATATAAGTATTTTTCAAATTCTAATCAGTACAGTATTTTGTACCCTAATGCTGAAAGTCAACACTGGGGTACAAATATTCAAGTAGTTAGCAACAAGGGATATAATTGATAGAGTGGGGTTTTGTTTTATTTTTAATAACTTACTAAGCTGGGTTGTGAAAACCTAGCAAACTTAAATCTATAACCACATATAAAACTGACTGAACATCCTGAAATTGCCTACCACATCTTGGCTCCAACTACCCCATCTATTCCTGTGTCAGAGGAAGACAAATCCTAGGATAATCCTAGAATAAGATCCTTAGCAAAAAATGGTGTTGCATTTTTAGGTGGTTTTTCAAGAGGATTTCAACTCTACAATAATCACTCAAGAGTTAGTTCATTGAGTGAAAGATTAATGTTTGCTCTATTGATGAGACATTTTTAAAGGTTCAAAAAATAAAATACACCTTTTCCTAGGCTGAAAGCTTTTGGTCTGTAAATAATGCTTGATCTGACACTGTCTGAGCTCTGCCAAGATGTCATTTGACTTTTACCAAGATGCAGAAGGAAGACGAGAAGGTTCTGAGGGGAAGAGTCCATGGTCTGAGGGGAAGAGTCCATGGTCACATTGCCTTCGTTAAGGCTAATTTACTCTGTAGGTATTTATTAAGCACATATTTTCCTTCAGGCACCATTCTAGGTGCTAGGAAAAAAGTGAGGGGTGGGAGGAGACAGACAATAAATAAGATATGCTAAATGGCAATTATTGTAAAGGAGAAAAAGCTTCATCAGGGAAACAAGATACAAAATGTCAGTGTGGTGACATCTGAGAGAGGGTGAATGGGGAAGCTTCCTTGGGGTGGGGATTGTGAAGGCAGCCTAAGGCAAGGCCAAAGGAAAAGAGTCTATGGGTCTCAGTGCAAGAATACTCCAGGCAGAGGAGACATCAAGGTCAGAGGGAGGACCATGAGGGGAGGAGGTGGTCATGAATCTTCCTTACCTGGATTCCCTGCTGTGCAGGCAACAATTGGCTTCAGTTCCTCCTGTGTCTCTCTGGATCCAGCACCACGTTCATGGTTCCCATAGGCTGCTCCCAGCCAATGACAGTGTCCATGACATGGACGCTAGTATAGTCCCTTTCTTGTGGCCAGACTCCTCTAATAGATGACTTTAACTCCAGGACATCCCCTCAGACTGGCTGAAACTGTTAGAATGACTGGGCCATCTGAGACCCCTCCAAACTAATTCTCCCTCCTTCCCTACTGCCTTTCGTAGGTCTGAAGGTTCTGACTCCTCACTCCGCTTTCTCCCTAGCTCACAGGCACATGAAACCCCATCCAAATACCTGCACCGAGAGCCTACCAATAGCAGCATAGGGTAGGCTCCTAGGATGACCCCAGACCTCACTGAAATACAAACTTCCACACTGCACACCAGAAAATTCACTTTGTTCTACCTGACACCTCATGATAGGCCTTTGACTTCCCTTCTTAGAGCCTTTGCCAAAAGGACTCAGAGTCCTGAATATGCATCTCCTGGAGTTCACAAGTATTTCTTCCAAGGACCTGAGAGCCATTCTTTTGAAATGTAATCACCAGGAAAAATAGGGCCTCTGTCCTCAGGCTCTGTGGGAGGGTAGAAGCCTAGCTTTCCTCGCTGCCAGTGAGCACACACAGCCGGCCTTATTGCATTAAAATGACCAGCCCTTGATCATTTTTCATTTCTCCGACTCTACTGCCCATTTTTCTTCCCTCTTTCTTATTCTCCTTTTAAAATGCCCAGATCACCTCGGCACAAATTAGAATGCAGCTCAGCTCTTCCCCTGCTGTCAGTAGTTACTGAATAAAATCTGTTTCCACTATCTGATCTACTGTCTGGCCATGTTTATCTTTGACAACTTCTCCCAACATATCTCCTGCCCTTCTCACCCCATCTTGGTGTCTGTTTCCCGGAGCACCTGAACTAACACAGGAGTCCAGCTCATCTGGAGTCTCTAAAATGTGGGCTAGGGACAGAGGTAGAGCCCAGCAGTTCGAGTTGATCAGGCCACCGTTGGGACCGACACTTTTTTCTTTTAAGTGACATAAGGAAGAATACAGAATTCAAGCAGAGGAGTGGCATGGCCCCCTTCCTTTTTTAACAGGATCTCTTTGACTGTTCTGGGGAAAGAGGACAGGGGCAGGTCAGGAGCCCCAGGAGAAGGCTATTGCAATAATCAAGAGGTGAGGTGGCCCACACTAGCGTGGTGTCAGTGGATGTAAGAACTGGTCACGTGGGTGTATTTTCGAAGAATTAAAAATATTTACTAATGGAAAAGATGTATGTTGTGGGAAAAACCAAATAGTCAATGAGGAAAAGAGGCCATTAATCTAACCATCTAGATGAATACTTATGGGTTATCCTGCAAGGTGATGTGTTTTGGGTTAGGAACTCAGTTTTGCTCATCTGTGTATGGGTAGAAAAGCATGAGAAAATACCATCTTTTAGCTGCAATATGAAAAATTTTTGTTGAGAATGAATAGGTGTGTGGAAAAGTAAATAATTCAAATAACTCAGGGATAATAGTTAAAATGACATGTTATTTGTCATCAGTTTCAGATGAAATTTAACTCCAGAGAAGAGTCATTGAACTGAAATTTGTTAGATTTGATAACATAGAATCCAATCCCCTGAGTCTTGCAATCTGAATCCCAAAGCGTGATCAGTGGGTATGTTCTGCCTGGAGGGTAGATGGTACCTCTGCTCAAGCCTTAGAGATTTATAATCATGAACTTCTGTACCTCCTTCAGCACAAACCAGCACTTCAGAATAATTGCTCTTAATATTTCAAAACTCCATTAATTTCAACATTGATATTTTATGATTTCTTTATTTATTTAGTTTCTTTTCTCTAAAAGTTGCATTAAAATACCTTTGATAGCACAGTATAATCTATAATTAAATCCTTTGTTTCCCCATCCCTGCAGGGTTCTTTATCAACCTTCCTCAATCTCTTAGATTTAAGATTTATGCCCAGCGAAGTGTCTTCATTATTCACCTGGGCTTGATACCAGCAGATATCTGATGCTCCATATCATCTAAAAAATGATTTATTAACTTGATCTGGGATATAAAGCTAAATTGCCAATAACATTTTAAATCGTGTTCCTCTTCTCTAAAAGAAAAACAATCAGAAAGTTAACAATGCTTTTAAATAGCATAGAAATGAATTCTACTGAATGGAATATTACCCAACTCACAGAGTCTATTTTATTGTCACGAAGTGATTACTCTTCTTTTATCTTGCCACTGTTAATTAGTATTTGATTTACTACACCATGGAACTCAGTAGGAAAGTTGGATTTAGACACATCGGTTACAATATTGATCTACCACTTCTGAACAACACCTCACTAGACTCCAATGTAATAACAGATCAAAACTGCAAAGGGGTATCTACTTAATTTGTGCCTAGGATCCTCAATATCCTAGTTGAACCAAATGGCAGCTCAGGCTATGTATACAGAGCAGTAAGAGGAAGCCACACATCACAGAGCTGAAGCCCAGTTCATGGGAACTGAGATATTTGAGGCCAACCTTGAGTGACATCTACGAGCCCAGAAAGCCCAGCTGTGGGCACGGAGAAATGAAAGGGGGAAAGATTTGTTGAAATCTCGACCAGCTTATTGTGGAGAAAGACTGGCCCCATACTCATTAAGGAAGGAAAGGAAAGAAAGGCCAGACAAGTGGCCTCAAGGTCAGGGAGAAAGGGGCCGAATCTTGGGGGACAGGTGACACAAAGGCCCATGGAGAGGTATTGGTTAAGCAGTTTCCTCGGTGGCAGTCAATGTAAGCCCTCTCCTGCTTCTCCCCACAAAATGACATCAAAATCTACCCTGCTCACTTGTGATATGAAAGTGTGAGTGTGCATGGGTGTAGGCACTGACATCCTGAGCTCAGAATGACAGGCAGCGGAGTCTGGCTTCCACGTTGCCCTGCAGGCTGTCCTTCAGAGTGTTCCAAGTTGCCCACAGCAGTAATCACAGTGATGGCTGCTAGTGAGGAATATGCTCACCTCTCACAATCGTCTCCCAAGAATTCGTTTACTAATAGAGAACTATTGCACACCATGCTCAAACATGGAGGGAAACCTGTGGGCTCAGATGGAGAGAGAAGTAGCAGGAGTCTGGACAGGGAAGTAAGGGCCTAGGAAGACAGGCGTGTTAGACTATAATAAGCATACAGGAAACCATAGTGTTTTATTTATTTTGATTTTTTGCTTGTTAATCTTCATTTTTAACTGAAAGATAATTTATATATTTGTGGGGTACAATGTGATGTTTTTATAGTGTGGGATGATTACATTGGACTAATTAACAAATTCATCACCAGGAAGTATATAAGAAAAAGGGAGATACTGATTAAAAGGTTAAAGAACATTAATTAACTTTAACCAAAGGAGGGTTAAAAACATTCATATTTTTTTAATTACTGGAAGTAATAATTCAAAAAAAATATAGGTAGTAGCCAAAATTTGATGAAAATAGAATAGTTAGGAAGCTATTACATTATTCCAGGCAAGGGAGGCTGGATGGTAGCCTAGACCAGGGTGGAAGGGTTCTGGTTAGAATGAAGGAAGTGTGTTCAACACAAGATGGGATCAGGTAATTTTTGTGCAGAGGGAAATGATGAGAGGAAGAAGCAAAGATCATGTCAAGGTTTTGGCTTTGATCATATAATTAACAGAATCGTTTCCTGACAATAGAAAAATGAAGACACAAAAAAGATGTGTGGGGAATAGCACTTTGGACTGGTTCCCTTTGAAATGTTCAAAGATACCTGACTAAAATGTTAAGATGCTTTATACGTCAGTTTAGATTTTCAAAATTTGATCAAGACTGAAGATAAAGACGGGAGTCTTACCTACCCAATATTCGTTATCCCCTTCGTGATTGCCAACAAAATTCTGATTTTGTTCAAAGACACAATATGCTCAAGTAGGAGCTCACTCCTCAATATCCCTAACACATCAGGTTGGTCCCATGGCTCAGCCTGTTCCTGCGAGACCCCAAAGGAACCTTGGTAGGAACTGCAGGGAAGGTCTCTCCTGGTAAATGTGCACTCTTATGCCCACACCATGAACCTTCTCCTCTCCTCTGCCTGGTGCCATGGACTAAGTATCTGTGTCTCTCCAAATTTGTACACTGAAATCCTAACCCCCAATATGATGGTTTTAGGACAAGGGGTCTTTGGGAGGTGAGTAGGTCCTGAGAGTCATGGAAGAAATTAAAGAGTAGGTCATGGAAGAAATTAATGCCATCTGAAAAGGACCCCAGACAGCTCTCTTACCTTCTCCCTCCCATCTGAAACTAAAATGAGAAGTCATTGGTCTGCAGCCTAGAAGAGGGTCCTCAGTAGAACTTCAATCACACTGACATCCTGAGCTCAGACCTCCAACCTCTCGAACTAAGAGAAATATGTGTCTGTTGTTTATAAGCTACCTACTGGGTGGAAATTTGTTATGGCAGCTGAAATTGACTAAGAAACCTTGAGATCGTGATGCGTCAGGTGACACAGCAGCTATATTGCCACGACATTCCTAATGTAACTGGTAATTGAAGTGATTGGCGTGAGTGTGATATGGAGCGAGGCGTGAATATGTTTGAAGACAAATCCTAAGCAACTTGAAAATGAAATGCTTGATTAGAGGAGAAAATGTTGGAAGAATGAAATGAGATTGAATAGCTAAAAGGCTAGGAGACAATTGACAACATGGAGACAGAAAGAACATAAAAGAAGGGAATGTTTTAATACGGAAGGAGTAGTTTGTCATATTAATGATGCAAAGAAATTAATAAGGTAATTGATAATGTCCATCTCAAGCAGAATTTAATACAATGTATAGAAGATTTCAAAAATCAAACCAGATATAACCATCAACCCATCCTATAACATGAATGAAACTTTGGGGATATTATTTTTTCTCCCTTGACTGGACTATTCTGTGCTTTCTTTCTTTGTTCACCCTCCTGGAGCACCTTCTCATAGCTCTAGCCAGTCTTCACAGTCCCATTTGTAGCAAAGGGGATTGAGTGTTTGGGATGTTTAACTGATAATTTTATACTTTTTTCTGAGACATCAATTCACTGGAAGTCATCATTCTACAGGAAATCCTAGATAACCACATACTAAATGTCAATCTTCATCTGATTGAGAAAAATCTAACATCAATATTGAAGTGAAGCAGATCCCCAATCAGCGCACTTATAATATTCCTCTGTGTTAAAAAAATTATTACTACCTAGGCATGACTTTTCTCAGTGGCAGGCAGACCATCTGAGAATATGACCACAATTATTTACTATCATTACTGCTGAGAGACGTGTAAAAAGATGAATCATTGGATCCCTTTTATGGTTAGGAAGAATGCATTTTATAAAGATGAATGTCATAGAACATTTATTTTTACTTCAGGCCATGCCCACTGTATGGGAGCTAATAAAATATTCATTTTCTGCTGTCCTCCCTTCGTTTGGGGGTAATGGGCTGTCATAAAGACCGTAAAACACCATTACACTAAGGAGCTTTGAAACAGGGGAACCAACTCACCCTCTCTTGAAGTCAGGAGTATCTCTGGGAGATTCTTGTGCAGTGTGCTTGGTGAGCAATTCAGTCCCAAAAAGTGGTCAGTGGGGCTCGTTTAGCAAGGGGAAGGCCATGCACTAAGGAAAGCCACCATCCTGGCTGCCAGCTCTTCTCTGGATCCTTTACAGAAAGAAGACACCATGTGAGTCTCTGCTTGCTCTGACTCCTCTGCTTTTTTCCTTGAAAGTGAATTTCTGCCAGGTCTGACATTCTGAGATTTGGTGAGTAGTGTTGGCAAGCTCTTTGTGTAGGTGGCTTGTCTTTGAAGAAGGCAAAACCAGTAACTGCTGAAATAATTCTGAACTAGCTTTTTATTGCTCAGTTACCAACTTACTACACACTTAACGGTTTAATACAACACCCATTTATAATCGCACAGCTTTTGTAGGTCCAAAATTCAGGCACACCATATCTGTATTTTGTGGTGGTTGTTGTGTTTTGTTTTATTATTATTTTTTATTATTTTTATTTTTTTATTATTATTTTAGTTCATTGTACACAAATGGAGTACGACTATCATTTTCTGG
>JAJEJO010005049.1:452000-484697 GCA_020662805.1 Glaucomys volans | reverse complement strand
AGAAAGAAAGAAAGAAAGAAAGAAAGAAAGAAAGAAAGAAAGAAAGAGAGAGGAGTTTAGCCTGGTAAAGGGCTTAGCAAGAGGCGTGTCTGAGACAGCCAGTACTCAGCTCATCGCCGTGCTCCCCAGAGCAACTGAGTGACCAAATCCTCCTTCTTAAAGGATGAGCTCAGTGGACCAAAGACACAATCTGACCACTCAGCTCAGACTATGGTACCAAACAACAATGATCAAACTTCTTTGTTAATAATAAAGTTTACTGAATTCTCCAGTATCAGAAAAACCACAACTCTGGGTCATTATGCCACTGTTAAAGCAATTTCTACTTTGGCATCACTTTCTTAAGTATTTAAAAAGGTTTTCCCATTAGCAATTTGTACAGTTCTCTTCCTTATGACTTTGAAAGCTTGGGCAGCTGCACCAATACAACCCTCAAAGCCAAGTTCTCTTTGGAAAATGAATGTCAAGGATTACTAAGAGCTGGGCAAAGGATAAATAGGGGAAGAGAGGGTGAGAATAAACAGACAATACTTGAAAATACAGTGTGAGTTTCCATTTAATTTTAAAGTCCCTTTTTTTGGTACTAGGGAGTGAACCCAGGGGTTCCTAACCACTAGGTTATATCCCTCAACCCTTTCTTAAATGTTTTTATTTTGAGACAGGATCTTACTAAGTTGCTTAGGGCCTCACTAAATCACTGAGTTTGGCCTTGAACTTGTGATCCTCCCATCTCAGCCTCCTGAGCCACTGGAATAACGTCTTCCTAAAGGTGAAACTCTTTACCAATCAAGTACATAATGCAGATTTTATCATGCATGGAGACCAAGGATTGGCCTATGTATATTTTTCAGCAAAAGCCTGAAAATTATTGGATTATGACATAAGAGGGTTAAATAGAAAGAATACTTGGAAAAGTTTACTTGGAACCCACATTTTCAGAGGTCTCAGTCTGCAGCTGGTCAGTTCCATTGCTCTGGGCCCAAGGTAAGGCGGAATGCCATGGTGAAAGGTGGGTGGAAGGAAGCAGGCCAGGGCATGGCAACAAGGAAGCAGAGAGGCCTCCACTCACCAGGGGAAAAATATGAACCCCAAGGGCTCATCCTCAGTGACCCACCTTCTCCAGCCACAGTTACCACCCAGTTAACCCCTAGCAGGAGACAAACTCACTGATTAGGTTAAGGCTCTCCTAATGCGATCGTCTCACCTCTACACTTGCTTGCATTGTCTTACACCTGAGCCTTTGAAGGACTCCTCATGTCCAAACCATAACATCCTTTGGAAAATACTGATCAAGAAGCTCATACCCAAGCCGGGCGTGGTGGCGCACGCCTGTAATCCAAGCGACTCGGGAGGCTGAGTCAGGAGGATCTTGAGTTCAAAGCCAGCTTCAGCAACTCAGCAAGGCCCTAAGCAACTCAGTGAGACCCTGTCTCTAAATAAAATACAAAATAGGGCTGGGATGTGGCTCAGTGGCCGAGTGTCCCTGAGTTCAATCCCTGGTTCAAAAAAAAAAAAAAAAAGAAGCTCATACCCAAGGAAACACGTCTGAGAATTATAATGGGTTGCTCTGCCCTCTTCCCTCTTCCCCAAAAGTGCCATTGGGAAAGGATGGAATTAGATGGGGACCCAGGATAAGAAGTCAATTGGGTGCTCCGTTTCCCTGTGGGCAGAGAGGTCCAAACCTTTCCTCCTGCTCCTCTAACACCTGATGCTAGTCGACACCTCCATCTGCTTAAGGCCCACTGATGCCTGGTGTGTGTCCCAGTTCTTTTAAGAACAAATCTAGGAACTATTTTTCCTGCTTTTTGATACTTTCCTTTTTTTTTCCTAATAAAAACACTTTATAAAGGGAAACATTTTAGAATTAGTCTCAATGAATTGAACAAAATGTACCTTTGTTTGCACATGCTCAGAATGTTTGTAATCGATAGAAACAGACTTACCTAAATTGTAGCTTTAATGTTCAGGGTTTAGTGCACTATCCTGGGAGGGGAGGCCGCTGTACAAATGAAGAAACTTAAAATAACCCTACTTGTTCCCATGTTTTCACAAGGCAGCTTTTAAAATGCCTGAGCCATAATACATGTTACAGTCCATCAGTTGCTAACATCTTCTGCCTATGTTGGAAAGCAAAGATTTATCATTGGCTTTTGCTGACAAAAAAGCAAAAGGGTACTAATACTTGCAAGATATTTGCTAAGTAATAGAAACTTTATTTTTCCTTAATCTCTAATAGTGGGTCCAGTCGCCAGCCAGGATAGAACCACTGACAATTTATTTTCATTGCTGTAGTCAGAAAATCTGTCTCCATGGCTGTCGTACCTATCCTAATAGCCTTATGGTTTTCAAGGTTCCCTGTAATATCCAGACTCTCATCAAAAACATCCTTTCTCACTTCTATTAACTGCTCCCGCTTTCTGTCTGGCTCCTCTACTCCAGAAGTATTCTGCTATTTAGTTTACTTACTATTCCTGTCCAAGTACACTCTTCACAGTTTCTAATCCATGTCCTCAAATTTTCTAACTCCACTTACTGTGACATACTATCTTTGCACATGGACGATCTTTCTAACACAGAGTCCCGGAGCTTACCTTTTCTTCAGGGATCAACTGAAAAGTAATTATTTCTTCAATAATTTGTTCATTTGGCCATATGGATTTATTTTGCACAAATTATATGTGATTGACTCTGTTATGGCCCCGGGATGGGTGCGCACGCGCGCGCGCACACACGGACTCCCAATCATCATGCTGCTTGCCATCCACTGGGGGAGCAGGGCAGCAAGCTGGCAATTGCATTACGAGGTGGTGGCCGCCATGTCGAAGGAAGTACCAGGTGGTTTTCTGGATTTTCATAAGGGGAACATTTACAACTAATTTATTAGAATCAGGGAAGTCTTTGGAATAAATAACATTTAGGCTGAAATTGAAATAGGTGAAATGTAGGAGGGGACAGAAGACACTAATTGGAGCAAACGGGAAAGGGTGTATGAGAAACCTGGAGCTGAAAGTGGAGAGCAGCACTTTCAAGGAAGAAAAAGGTGGGTGAGTCTGGCGTGCTGGTATTCTGCTGTCTGCGGGAGAGCCAGAGAAGAGGCCTAGGGCACAGCAGGGTGGTGGGACCAGTATCAAAGGAGGCCTAGGAGTGCCAGCTCTGGATCTGGAACCATCGTTAGATGATAGTTGAAACCACGGAAGGAAAGGCATGCACAGATGGTGGGGAGAAGGCTGGAATCAACCCTGAAAAATACAAAATTTCAATAGATTGGGAAAAGTGAGATCCCTCAAATAATTATGCAGAAAAACCAGAAGGTTATGGAAAAACCAAAGTGTGCATTGTCACAGAGGCAGCACAAAAGAATGTGCTATAAGGAAAGGATTTCAGGGAGCAATGCTCCCAAGCAATCAGGCTGGGTAAGGAGTGAGAGGTGCTGATTTGTAAGATCCCCATAGGTACTGGTGGGCCCAGGAAGGTCCTCATGTATGCTGTCAGGGTGTCATCATGAGTAATCCATCTTTCACTCTCCTAGTTTCCCCATTTTAGATGACAAGTGATAGACCTATCATTGGTATAATTTGTGGTGCTAAGGAACCTAAAAACTAGAAGGTCATAGGCTGAGAATTAAGTTATAGAAATTAAAATAGAAACACTTAACATAGTTCTTTGGATTGGTGGTAGCCAGAAAAGGGTGAGATTAGCTGAGAAGGTAATGGAGAAGAGGAAAGGTGTGTTTAAGGACCATAGTTGAGGGTTGCTGAGAAAGGAAGTACATTCAAAGAAAATGCAATGACTAGAAAGAACTTTCATAGAAGACACAAAAGGGTAGAGTTGCAAACACAAGCATTACACAACACTGCAGTTTAGCACTCAAGCACCTCCCCGATTCCTCCTGGGAGTCCTTCCACTTTAACAAGAACCACAGCACATCCTAATTGCACATCTCTTCCTAAAGAAGCCACACTTGTGTTCTCACAGGTGTGAATGTTGTTATGGAGTTTCCAACTGAACATGTAAAATGAGGACAGAACGATATAAGTTGGACCTTTTATACCAGGAGTGGATAGAATTCTGAACCTAGTGATAAAATACTTGGGCTTAAATCCCAATTTGGTACCTCTAAGTTGTGTGACCTTGGAAAATTGACTTACCCTTAAGCCTCTGTTTATCAATAAAACAGGGATGCTGTGCCCTGCCCTGCTGAAGGCAGACAGCTTCTGTGAGAATTAGATCAACGAGGCACATAAACGCACATCTAGTCAAATGCAAGTTATGAAACCAAAGGAAGTACTGAGCCATCCCCGTGTATCATGAGATGGCCCATGAAAGAAGTGGGCTCATGCTGATGCAAGAGGGTGGAATCATAAATGGAGCAAAAAATATGAAGAGCAATCTAGAGTCGGATGAGAATCAACTGGAACTCCACTCAATCAGGGTTTGTGGGCTGTTTTGTTTTGTTTTATTGGTTTTGGGGGGGATGTCTCCCACATAGTCCCCACCAAATATACATGTATCTCACAGCCACATTCCTAGGAAAAATCCTGGAAATTAAAAAAATAGAGAAAACTAAAAACAGCCAACTTAATATCTGCATCAGCAATATCTAAGACACAGTGAACATTAAATCACATTTTGTTCAATAGCTTCCACTGTAACATATTTCCCAAGGCAGAGAAAATACACAAGTTTATACCTAAGTTATAGGCTTTTTCCCCCCATTAATTCTGAGATGACCAAAAATGCAATGCTATTGTTAAGTAATTCGAGGAATTAAAGTTTGACTCTAGGCCATCATTAGACATTTGACCGTGGTCAAGCCAATCTACTTAATTTTTTTCAAGGGAGTGATAAAGTTTTAGCTGTACATCTTGAATCAGTTCACCCTGCCCGGAGCTTCCCTCCTCCCAGTGAGTCCATCTGATAGCTGCAAATGAGCACATTTCCAGCCGTGGTTTGCAAAGATATGTCTGGAAGTGAGCTCACTTTGAATCTCTGTTTTTGCAATTTAAAAAAGTCCATTACCATGTTTTAGCAACAGGACACTGTCCAAGATCTGCTGCTCCCCTGTCCTTCCCTGCAAAGACCCACAAGGGTGGCAGTGCAGGCCAGGCCAAGCAGAACCCTCCACCCCTGGGTCGATGAAATACCAAGTGATACAGGAGCCAAGCCTTACAATAATGGGTGGGGGATCATTATTCTGAGATGTGTTATCCAGACTTGCTGCTTTTCCCTAGTGTTGCAACTTTAAATGACTGTGAGATACTCTGGAAACAGACACAGCCGTTCCCTTTCTCTACCCGCATGCATTCTCCTCTCAGGTGTTCAGGACAGGGGCTTGCTCCACCGTCCAGTTAGAGAAGGGAAATTAGTCCACTTCGGTGATGGTGATCTCACTCCCTTTGCAGTAGGAATGTTTTCAGCAGTCAGTGCAGAAGTAGGAATATGACATAAATCCCAATCAATAAGATGTAGAAGAGAATATACTCAAAGTCTTCTGGAAAAGATTTTTTTAAATTATCATCCAATGATATTCAAACAAGAGCCATATCAATATCTGTATCTATATTTTATCTATGTATAGATAGATATGTTTGAGTTTGGGAGTTTTAATTTTTTTTTCTTTTTTTGTTTTTTGTGTTTTGGTTTTTACTCTTGGGTGAAGTTGTGTGGACAGTTGTCCAAGGGTTTGACATCTGAAGCTGTGGCTGCTGTTCTTTGGCCCTATAGGGCAAGCTGGAGGATCATGGCCAAAATGGTTATGTACTAGAATGGTCGTGTAGTAGAGCAGAACTTAAGAAGGACTGAGGTCTTTCTTAGGACCTCAGGTCATTATCTAATTAAAACTGCCAGCCCACTTCAAATCCCCTTGTCCCACCTCAGTCTCCAGCATGTATTTATTTATTTATTTATTTATGTATATATGTATGTATGTATGTATGTATTTATTGACAGTGTCTTACTTGCTGTGTTGCCCAGGCTGCTCTCCAATTCTTGGGCTCAAGTGATCCTCCTGCCTCACACAGCCTACCCAATAGCTGGGACTACAGGTGGGCACCAACTCACCCAGCCAACACGGTGTCCTGATCTACATGAGGCATTAGGGTTTCTTAACTCAAATCTTATTTTGTTCTGATAATAGCTTATAATCAATGACTAAATAAATTTTCCTATTTTTTAAAGTCCTATTTAAAATTATTTACAACTATTTTCCATAGTTTTTCATAGATGTGTGTACATGTTTGTATAATATGTCTTCAATACATTTTTTAATTTAAAACCTCGCCTGAGGCCTAAAACTGCCATAATTTATGTTTTGTATGATTTTAACCTACCATCTTCTCTTATTTCTGCAATAAAAACTAATTTTTCCAATGATTTTTCATGTTCCAACCTTTTTCTTGGCCTTTTTTCCTTTATCAGAGCCTTCTCCAGGCTCCATGACATCATTGATCTCACTAGCACGGTTAGTAGACAGTGATCATCTTCCACGGTTCCTATCTCATGTAGCACTCATGTGCACACACACACACACACACACACACACACACTACATGTGTTAAAGGCCATAACATTTTGAGCAAGAGAACAAGAAGGGAATGCTGCCACTCTTCACACCCTCCACAACAGCCTTGAACATCTTTTTCTGGAACTCCATTCAATCCAGCTGAACCAGTCTCCTGTTAGCCTCCATGTTTGTGTCCAGGACTCCATGACATTCCTGTATGTGCATCAAGCTCCTTGTTCACATACCTGCATAGACATGGGAGCCTCTACGCATTTTAAACTTGAATGTGACAGTGTCATATTTGACTTTCAAGTTAGTCACTCTGGAGGCTGATTTTAAAATGGATTTGAAGGAGACACATCTGGTGTCCAGGAGGCCCTTTGGGAAACTGTGTCAGTAATCCAGAAATACTCAATGAGTGTTTAAATTGAAGGAATAATATCAGTCACGGAAAGAGAAGACAGATTTAAGAAATGCTTTACTAATAAAATCACTGAGGGTTGGTCATTGATTTGATGCAGAAAGTGAAAAAGGCAAAATCATAATGCTCCCTGGGCTTCTAGCTTGAGTGACAGGCATAATGTCCCAGGGAGAAGAGAACAATGGAGCAGCAATACCAGCTAGTGTTAGCTGGGCACTCCTGAGATCCTTACATGTCTGTGGAGGCATCCTTCAACGTGGCTTTCATGTTATTTTCATTTCATCCCTACAAGACTCCAAGGAGAAGTTTTATGATTTCCCTTGTCAAAAGAAAAACAAGTGATGTAGAAACATTAAATACCTTAACTTAAGTCACATAGTTAGGAAACGGTGGGGCTAGAATTTATACTCAGACACTCTAGCTTTAGAACCTACACTTGGACTTTAACAGGGATTTTGGTGATGTGGGGAGGGAGAAGTGGTTTAATGAAGATTTCTGTCTCAGAGAGGCTGGGCTTCCAGTACCTGTGTCAGAACCCAGACTTCCTTCAGGAAGGAGTTGGGTGTGAAACTCGTAGAGTAGGTGATACCATCCAGGAAACTGTGGAGAGTGAGAATTGGAGGCTGAAGCAGAACTCTGAGGGGCAACAGCTTTGAGGAGGTGGTCAGAATAAGAGCATGTGAAGAAGAAAAAAACTTCAGTCAGGATTGCAGAAGGAGAACCAAGAGAATATGACGGAAAAGTTTCAGAAGAAAGTTGAGACCCATTGGGACTGTCAGGATTATGAGTATAAGCACTGAAAAGCCTCCATTCACTTTTGATTGTGATCAAAGACCTGACAAGAACATAGAAGAGGAAAGGTATTTTGGCTCATGGTTTCAGAGGTTCAGTTCATGGTTGGCCTAATCCATCGCTCTGGTGCAAATTGAGACAGAATATCATGGCGGAAGGGTGTGGCAGCAGAAAGCAGCTCAAGACAGAGCACCCAGCGAGCAGAGAGACAGTGTTGCTCACCACAGACAAAATATAAAACCCAAAGGCCCACCCCCCATGACCTACCTCCTCCAGCCAAATCCTACTTACCTATAGTTACCACCCATTGAATCCATATCGGTGGATTAATCCACTGATTAAGTTACACCTTTCATCATCTAATCACTTCACCTCTGAAAATTCCTGCATTGTCTCACACATGATTTGGGGACAAGACCTCATATCTAAACCTTAATGCTTCTCAATATGAGAACAAAAATTAAGTGCCCCAAATATGGTAGGGTGGGTTAGGGTCAGAAGCCAGATGGCAATGGGTTTGGAAATAAATGAGAACAGTTAAGCAGTTAGACAAATTCAATTAATTTTGAAGAAGTTTGGATGAGAAGAGGAGAGTGATTCAATGAAGAATCAAAGGAGCTTCTTTTTATTACTCTTAGTGACTATTTAGAGTGACAGCTAGTTGGTTATGGAGGGAGCCTTCCTCTATTTCCAGAAAAGCAAGAACACAGGGGAGAAATTAGGCTTCCATACAAACATTTCTCTGTGTCCACTCCTATTTTTTATTTTCTCACATCAGTAAGAGAAAGCTTAGCAAATCAAAAGGCAGTTTCTCCCCATCTTTATCAAGTGAGATCCCTCATACCTGACCTTGACTCTGCCCTTGCCTCAAGAACAACTAATTACCCTTTTAATGACCCTGCTGTACACTTCAAGCCCATCTTCTCCCTGAACACATTCCTCTTGGTCAATGAGAAGGTCCGAGCTCCCTCTCTTTCCTACTTTCCCATTCAGTTTCTAACCATCTGGGTCCACGTCCCTGCCAACCTCTGAAGGAGACTCTTCTATGGCAACAGCTACTTTTCTTTCCTGCTCACTCATTCTGCAAGTTTTTGAATCTCACAACACTAGTAAATTATTCTCAAATGTCCCCACTGTTCTTCTTTCCACATCTGGTGGATCACATCCTTCACTTCTGAAAGTCCTTTATTTTATTAATAACAATTGCCTTTCTCATTCTTCTTACCCCACTTCCAATTGTAAATCTTTCAAAATTCCTGGTGGTAATAACAATGACTAAACTTTCCTGAGTACTTATTATGTCCTACAGACTCATCCATGACGTAATATTAAACATTTAATTTGCATACTTGCTTATAAAATAGGTACTATTACCATCCCCATTTTGTAATTGAGGAAATCGAGATTCTCTTTCAGTTAACTGTCTCAAGAGTACGTAGGTACTGAGTGATAAGTAAAAAATTTAAAACCAGATGATCTGATTCACATCCTTTGTCCTAATCCCTAATTCCTGACACCCTGAAGCAATCCATACCCATATCATGCACAGGGTGGCCATATCTGATGCTTTTCCCAGGACTGTCCAAGTGAACTGTCATTCCTGCATAATTATTCAAGCACCCCCTTTCATACTAAAAAGTTCCCTGATTTGGATGATTAATTACATGGTCACACTAACTTTTAGTCCCTGCCATTTCTAGGGTGCCGATTATCTGTTCTGGGCATATAACTTCCATAACTAGCAAACATCACAGCAAGAGGTCAAGCTTGGTTTCCTTGTTCCCATGTGGAAACCCAGGTTTGGGTAGGTTTGGGTGGGTTTGGGTGGGTTTGGGTAGAGGTTAAATTAAAGCCACACATACACTAAGTGGCTAAAACTAGAAGGAGAAAACCATAGGTGTGACTGACTCTGACACTTCTCTACAGTTTTCCTCCTTGGCCTTTTAATCATTCTGGCACTTTCTTTTGGAAGTCTCAGGTAACACCTTTTCTTCCACCCTAGGTGATAGTTATGTGGGTGTCAACCCATCAGCAATGGATGGGCTCTCCACCAACAGCTGCTGCCTCCATCATTTTCATATTCCCAAGGGCCCCTGGCATCATTTTTTCTACATAAGGCCCTTAGTAACTATGTTTTTAAAATTTTTACTTTGTAGTCTATTATTCACATTTATCTCAGGTATTGAGTTTAGCTCAACGACTTCCTGGCTTTCCTAGAGGGGGGCTTCTTGTGTATTCAGGCCACGCACTCCTCTGTGCTCTGATAGAGTCAGACACAGTCTGCTGAACACAATTTCCACCCGATGATTAGAAAATGCAGTCCAATCAAAAGCACATCTGCCCCAACATCCTCTGTTATAATTTGTTAGCACTGGGTGCCACCTCCTGCATTCTGAACGCACCGACCCTGTCCCTCTGTCCAAGTGCAAAGACTGATGATTTTTTTCTCTTGGCAAAGGAGATGTGTTTCTGTTTTTATGTTCACATACTGGTAGTGGATTAAAAACAGCATCCTTTTGATCCTCTCTGTCTGATGCTCAGGATTACAGGGTTTTAAATAAGTGCATGGTTTTAAGTTTGGTGCTGGGTACAAAAGAGCCACCTGAGGAGTTTTGGAAATCACTGATACCTGGACACGACCACAAACCAATAACATTGGAATCTCTGGGCACCAGTGTTTCATTAGGCTCTCTCAGGTAATTCTAACATGCAGCCTGATTGAGAGGTACTAAGTTAAAAGGAATTTTTCTGTCCCCTTTAAGAGTTCTGGAAACATTCTGGAAGAATTGATCAAGTAAGAGAATCTGAAAATATGATGAAGAAACTACCCTAGTAGTGAGTGATAAGTAAAAAATTTAAAACCAGATGATCTGATTCACATCCTTTGTCCTAATCCCTAATTCCTGACACCCTGAAGCAATCCATACCCATATCATGCACAGGGTGGCCATATCTGATGCTTTTCCCAGGACTGTCCAAGTGAATTGTCATTGCCACCCTAGTCTTAGGACCCAAATTTGCAGATGTATATTATTGCCACTTACTCAGGATCACATCTATTCTTGCTCCATAAAAGTTGCCAAAGCAAAGCTTCTTCATTTTCTCATTCAATAAAGATTGTCTTTTTCTCATGCCAGACCATCAGCCACCTCTAAATTAAATGCATGACCTCTTTATTTTGCCCTCAACACTCACGCTGGCCTCATGCAGCTGTGCCCCCACTGGGCAACCAGAGTCTTCCTGAGCTGCATTTTTCTACTCAGTTCTGTTTCAATCAGTAGACTTCATGCTTCAAGTCCTTCCTCTTCCAAACCTGAGTGCGCAGGACCCCCACTGAACACTGGGAGCCATCTCCTAAAACTGATTCCCAATGGATCAGTGACCCACAGCCTGTTAAAATACCCGGAACTATGTGGGTTCTCCAATGTGGATGCCCTCAACCTAAACAAATCTCTGTCTCAGGACATTTCAGAGTTTAGAAGAAGTGAGCTGAGAAATCCCTCAGACTGGGCAGGGTGTTCGTAACGTGGCCTGAAGGTGCGCAGCCCAGGTAGGTGGGCAGCCAGCCTTTCCATAGTGTTTGATTGTTGTATACTCTCTTCTCTTCATAGTTTCCTCTATTCTAATTTCACAAATTCTCAAAAAAAGAAAGAAAAACCTTCTAATTCTCTGTAAAATTGTTTCCATAAAGAGGAAAATTTTTTTTAGGATTTTTTTTTTGGTAACTTAGATCATTATGAATTGGAGATTGTCTCTCTGTTCTAGACTTTGTAACACATCTCTGACTTCTTCCCCACATATGTATATATTAAAACTTTTCCAGGGTATAAGTGACAATCTGAGGAATTAAAAGTATCCAACAAAATTAGAGGAACCTCATGTCCTTCCTCCCTGGGAAGACAGACGGGCGAGGCTGGGAGGTGGGGCAACCTGCTCCCTGCTCTGCCCTTTCTAGCTGCATGACTCAGGAGAGTTTCCCCAAGATCTCTCTGAGCCCTTTGCTCTTTGACACAAGTAGAAATATCCCTGTCAGGTTCTTGTTAAGACTAACTTGAGTAATATGTAAAAGTGGATTACTAGAAGGTTCTGTGGAAGTGGCCTCCCTACTTCCATCTAGCTCCAGCCCCAAGCATAAGGAGCGATGTGCAGGGTGTCCTCATTCAAAACGCTCATCAAGAGGGAACTGCAGGCTATCATACCTACCATTGTCAATGGGGTCTAAAGACAGGAAGATGCCTCTTGTATATCATTTAGCATATTTCTGTAGCATTATCTGGTCTGGGAATGTTTGTAGGACACTATAGAAAAATTAAGTACCTCCATACAGATTCTGACATCATTCCTTAGGAGGAATTGAGAGGAAAAGCTGGAGCTGAAGACCCCCTTTGTTCATAGCTGAGGGGCCCAGGCTGGGAGCCCTTGCCAGCTACACAGCCTGAACTCAGCAAGCCTTGGTGTTTTCCACCCTGTCATTCAAGCTTGACACCTCCCTATTAAGTGAAAGTGCATCTCTGGTGATGACCTTGACTGAAGTGTGTCCACATAATCTAATTCGGTTACATATTTTATTGGCTCGGGAACCTGAACTGTCAAGACCCAGTAATCCCATTTCTGCCATGCAAACGTTGGGTTTGTTGGCTCCACAGAGTGAGCCTCGCATTTGGGCGGAATTATAAAAATTATCATCACGTTCCTCCAGGGGCTTACTCCCAATTATGCACGCCTTCTAGTGCCATCATTGAGTTCACCTTCCAGAGCATGCTCGGCTAGGCATGATAATTATGTCTGTGTTCTAAAAATGGAATACGAGAAAGTCTTAAAGATCCATATTTCATATTAATATCCAATTACATCTGGGGTGGGTTTTTTCTCAGCTTAAAAAGAACTGGCGATGAAGGTTAATGATTTAATTAAGTCCACTGCCCACCCCTGCGGCAGCCCACTTTTACTCCTGAACACTGAGACTCACGGAGCTAGCAACAGACATAAGACAGAGGCCATCTGCAGAATGGCACCTTCAATTTTTCAGCTGATGACAGTTTTATTATTGCATCTTGAACTATTGTCATCATCTCAGTGAGTTCCCCGAGAAAGTCCTTCTGATCATTAATGCTCAAGTTCACCTATGCTGGTTAAGAATAGGACTACAGCTGATCCATAAGGGAGTCAATGCTCTTGTCTTTGAATAAAGGCTCAGTCTATGCAGTGCTATGCTTTTAATCTAGCGACCCGGATTCTAGAACAGTTTGTTGCCCAAGTTACATTGCCGAAGGAGTTCAGACACTGACTCTGTTTTCTCCCTGGTACACAGTGGCCATTACATTCGGTTTATGTCTGATGAGTGAATGGTAGGAAACGGCCTGAATATGAATCCTAGTCCTGCCACCAGCCACCATGCAGTTATCTGCCAGTTCATACACTCATTTGCTTCATTCCTCCATCCAATATTCACTGATACTCCTCTGATTATTAAGCATAGATACTTGGGATACATTAGTGAAAAAGGGTGTTCATCTCTCTCTTCCTGGAACCCACTTTTTAGAGGAGGAAAAAGCAAATTGGACACATAATATGTGAATTACATATTTTGAGAGAAGATGAGAAAACCCAGTGAAAGAATGGAAAAGGAGTGGATGAGAAGATCAGGGATGGCAGCAGAGGAGAAAGACAGGCAGGTTGCAATTTTGAAACAGGAGACTGTGCTGGACTTTCCTGAGAAGGCACAAAGACACAGGAGGTGTCAGGTTTAGCCAGCAGCCAGGGAGGAACAGTTGCGGTGTCCTAAGCCCAAACCCAGGGAGAAGGCAGGGGGGTCATGAGCTAGGCAGCAGGAGACAAGTCCTGGGCGTGACCACAGCCAGTTCACGTGAGGCCTTGGAGCCACTTGAGAACTATAATGCCTACTGAGTGACAGAGGAGTTGCTGCATGGTTTGGCCAAAGAGTAAGACCTAACCTAAGGGTTGGAAGAATCTCTCCGGCAGCCTGAAGAGACTGTAGGCAAGATGAGAAGCAGGGTGGGTATTTAAACTCTTCCAGACCCAGGTTGCTACTGAGCTCAGGACCTAGCGGGTTGTCATTGAGGACTCTTCCCTTTCTCCAAGGATGAGCTGGTCCTCTGGCATCCAAGGACATCCAGCACAATGGTCACTATTTGGCAGCAGCATCATAGGTAGTTTTCTCTGAATGCCTTCTATAATTTTTAGACAATTGCTAAGAAATAAAATTCTGAATGTCCCCAGATTTCTGTTGGGTCTGGTAATAATACTCACTCCGAGCAGTGCCACTGTGCACCTGGCTGTCACATCCCTGGGTGTCTTGACCAGGTCCCACAACACTCCATCCAGCTCCTTGGCTAGTATTCAGGGTGACAGACAAGCTTTGCCCCACAGGATCTCCCACCCTCCCACCACCAGTGAGACCCCACTGGCCTCACAAGATGAGGCTCCCTTCCGGAGTCACCTGCTTGCAGGTCCTTCATCCAGGCGGCCTCACTGGCCTCCCTTCATCAGGCCACAGTTGCACTTCCTACCTATGCACACGCTCCTAGCTAACGGTCTTGCATCGGGCTCTTCTCCCGTGCAGTCCCCAAGCCCACAGTGAAGCATCATTAAGAGCTGCTGGACCACGTGACTGGGCAGAAGAAGCCACAGTGTCCTCTATTAATTGTGAATTACATCTACCTTGTAAAATGGTCCTTTCAACATGAAACATGCTTTATGCCCTTCATATATGAGAATGAAGGGTCCAAAATATAATAATTCTGAGAAATTTTTGGTCTGAACTCAGAATTCCCAAGGTTTGCTTTGTTTACAGTGATTTAGTATAGTGTAAGTACATAGAGATCTCAGGGCTGAGAGAGCATTTAGGAATTCTGGGAAACTGTCATACAGCAACCTTTATAATTTGCAGGCAATTGCTAGGAAATAAAATCCAGAGGCATGACTTACAGCTCCAAATATCCCAGAAGACAAAGACTTGTGGATTCCTTAACTATGACAGCACTGAAATTCTGGGGTAAGATTTCCATAAAGAAAGCATTATGTCTCATCTTTCCTAAATAACATTGCCTCTGGTTTCTGAGTTACACAAAATACACATTAGTAAAAAAAATTTCACAAATGCATATCAGCATTTGGTCCCACCTAAACTTAAATGGTTATATAGGCACTTTGAAGATAATTTCTTCTAGCAGAGTAGTTTGAACTATGAAATTGCCTTAAGAACTATGAACTACCATCTAATAAGAATAATTCTGATATTATGATACAGGTTATGAGCATTCTAAGAAGCATTATCTAATCAATGGGTTATAACTTAGCTCAGGCTTCTCTACTCCCATATTAGTATCACAATGGCCACAATCAGTATGTGTTGATACGGAACTTTAATAGTACTAGATATCTGAACCTTGTGATTTTCCTATCAGATGATAAAATCCATGAGGCCTGAGAATTGTGTCTCCATTTTTGTTAGTTTTTTTTTCTTTCTACAGAAGCAGAAGTGGATTACACAGAAGAGAAATGGTAAGAATTTCATCTTTTTTTTTTCTTTTTGCCTCAACTCATCTGGGACTGAGAGGTGGCCACGGAGCTTTCTTAGCATCTGTGTGGGAGCAGCTTGTCTTCCCATTGCGATGTTCTCCGAGAGCTGCCATTTGGCAGGTGGGAAAGCCGTATTAAGGCTTCACCCCACCTGTTGCATTAATCTGTAATTTCTTTGAGCCTCTTCACTCCCCATCCAAGTGTCTTTCAGGGGACACAAGTTCATTCAAGTTCATTTGAATGTTATCAGTAAATTTTTTAAAATCAATAACGTGTATTAATAGTTCTAATGGTCCATTAATAAAGCTATGATTCATCTGAAATAGTTTCCTACGTCATCAAATAAATCCATTTGGTAGTTTTTTTCAGTGTTAAGCTTCAATCAGCTGGTGTTATTGCCTGATGTGATTGCTATTTCTTTAGCACAGCCTACAAGCAGAGGGGGAAAATGTAATACATTTCCAACTAAGGAATTCAGACAAGTAGTCTATTTCCAAGGTCAAGTTTCAGTACTATGTCCACATGAGCAATAAAATGAAGAAGAAAGGCAAAGAAAAAAGAGCTGTTGTCTCCTGGCTTACAGGAGTATTTGCAGGGGGAGATGAATATTGGATGAAGGTGATAAAAGTTTTAGGAGGTGTTTGCATAATTATTAAAACAGAGCTGTGTACAGTTTTGATTTGTGAAATTGAAATATTTTTTTGGCCCATCCAGGAGAAATCCTTCCAGAAGCAGATGCTTGATATAACAAAAGAAGAGCAATGCCATGCATATGACAGTGGCGTGACCTTTGTGGGGAGGATCAAGGGCTCCAAGTGGTGACTACAGACGAGTTACTCCTGAGCCTGGGATTTTCCAGAGGAGACTGATTTCTGAATCTTGACACAGCAGAGAAAAAAGAAACCTAGCTATGCCTATTACTGGGAAGCAAGTGAATTTCAAACTGAAAAACAATGTGTGATTTCAAAGAGGAAGAGCTGACAGCAAAATATTTAAATTAATTACAGAGGCATGGAGTTGTTCATTGGGTGGTTCTTCAGGCAAATTTCAGAACATCTGTGCTTGTTTCCACGGAGATGGGCCTGGCTGATTTTGTTGTTAATCTAACCATCTGGGCATGCAAGAAATAAAAGCAAGCTACCTAATGGAAAACTCAATAGAGACGTTCCCGACAGTCTCTGAGAGGTTATGACCTCCCCACCCAGACAGAGGATGGTTCAGCTCCTTGATGAACTCTGCCAAGTTCAGGGGACATTGGCTGTTGTTGGAATACTAACACCCCTCTGAGAAATGATACCAGAGGATATTAATTCTCATACCCATTAGATGAGGTGCTCAAGTTTGAAGAGTTACCAAAAAATTATTACAAAGTTTGCTCATTTCAATTTTATTTTAAAATTCCTCTTCTAAGGAAGGGAAACCAGAATCTAAACACCTCCGAAGACTCAGTACCCTGGTTTTGTCTTCTTATTGAGCTTTCCACATTCTCTTATTTTTCTCATACCTCCTCTGGAAGCAGAGCTGTCGTTTCATATCATGGGTCACGATTTTCCACCTAAATTCTATCCCAGTGGAAAAGATAAATGAGAAGTAGTTCAGGGCCCTGATCTGCCACATGCTTGTTGGTTTTTCCATCTCTGTCCCCATCTCTCCTTGCAGGAGCTGTGGTGCTTTAACTGTGCGCATTGGGTAGCTCTGTTTTCAATTGTTTTAGGAAACCTCCATAGTCTTTTGAAAAAAAGAAGCTGTATTAATTTGCATTTTTCCTGGAGTCCTGGGGTTTGAACCCAGGGTCTCCTCATCTCCACACTCTCCAGACATTTGTTATACTTTGACTTTTTCATAACAGCCATGTTCACAGGTGTGAGGTGATAGCTGATGGTGGTTTTAATTTGTATTTCCCTAATGATAAGTGATAGTAAGCATATTTTCATTTATTAGTTGCCTGTTTGCATGTTCTCTTTGGAAGAGTGTCAGTTCAGGTCCTTTGATTTTTAAACTGGGTTATTGGGTTTTGGGTTTTTTTTTGTTTGTTTGATGATGTTGATGATGATGATGATTACTACTATTAAACTTTTGAGTTTCATTCATTTTTATATATTTTGGATATTAACCCTTACTGGATATGTGTTCTGCAAATATTTCATTATATTTCTTAGATTGCCTTTTTCACTTTTTGATTGATTGCTGTGCAGAAGCTTTTTAGTTTGTTATAGTTCCATTTGATCATTTCTGATTTTGTGCCCTGTGCTTTTATGATCAAATACACAAACGTATTGCCAACACTGGGGTCAAAAACCTTCCCCACCCCCATATTTTCTCCTAGGATTTTTGTTGTTTCAGATCTTCCATTTACGTATTTAACCCATTTTGAATTCATTTTTGTGTGTGGGATAAGGGAAGGGTCCCATTTCATTTCTGCATATGTGTATATCCAGTTTCCTCAGTGCTAGCTATTTAATGTTCTAGCCTTCCCAGTTGTGCACCCTTGGAGCATTTGTTGAAAATTCGGTGATGTGTGTGGGTTGATTTCTGGACTCTGATTTCATTGGTCTATGTCAATGCAGCCAAGACCTTTGCCGGCAGAACATTCAGAGTTGAAGGGGATGGAGCAGTAGCTTCTATGGTTTGGCTTGCTCATTCAAATATAAATTTATTCCAGAATTCCATAGTCTCATTGTCAGGCTAGCAAACCTACATTCCCATAAGATCTATACTTCCAAGCAGGAAAAAAAAAATTATGAGTTCTAGAGTATTCCATGAGATGAGTGGGTATCTACAAGGGCTAAGCACTTTGTTTCATATGTGTTAGCAGCAAAACGATGGTACCAAGTTAATTTCAGAAAAACTCCTGAAATGCCAATATTTATAAAGATTTAGTAATGTGATACTATACTGGTTAGAGAAACAGATGGAAGTTTCTGAAAATTGGAATTTATCTCAAGGTGGAAGTTAATATAAAGCAATTTGTGAACTATGAATGGCCCCTAAGTGGTTATCCCCAAATAGATACCTTTTCAAATACCATGCAGTCAAAGAAAACACATAAAGTGGAGGAAGTCATAAAATGTATGGCAGGACATCATATATGATCTCCATTTATTAAACTCACTGAAGTAGATACTATTAGCTTATTTTTTATATGGCAAATTGGTTTACAAAATACCGATAAATTTATTCAAAGAACTGTTATATGAAATCAGTGTTAAATTCCTGTCTGGCTCACCAGGATGAACGATCCTTGGAGCAAGAACCACATCAATCCCGTCCACAGCTCTTTGCCTCAATACATACTTTATGTAGGTAGACCTAATGAATATTTATTGAGTGAGAAACTAATTGGATCAATTTCCATAACCTTTTATTCCCACAGGATACCATGAGCTATGTTGCCTTTAAATTAGAAAACTTGATAGAATTGTTGATCTTAATTGTCAGTAAACTCTAGGACATTTCCATTAGCTTTGTTGTTTAGAAATTTGCTTTTCATAGTTGAAATATATGGGATCAGTTCAGTGAGTGAAAAAAGAAGGTACTAGAAGATAAAGTGCCCAATACAAATGTAAAGTATTCCAAACTGACACCAATTTTCTGTTAAATTCCCAACTATAAAGATCAATGGAGAAAATGAAATTGATCAAAGGAAATAGTTATAGAACTGATAGATTTTTAATATCTCAGCCATGGTAAACTGCTATATATTGTACCAATAAATCACAGTGAAGACTTTCTTGAAGGGTCATGGTGGCATATTTAATAAATAAAGCAGAAGACTGAGTTCAGGAAATTTGGTTGTGGCCCAGTTTATCAACTCACTAGATTGAAAATATTTATATCTTATGAATAATGATGCTATTTTCCAGCTATATTTTAGTTTAACTAATAGGAAAATATGAAACAGTATAGAATAGTGACTTATTTATTACTTACAATATGCCAGGGATAATAACACTGAAATAAATGGACATTTTCATCTTCTGAGTAATTCTGAGGCTTGTATTATCTTTATGCTCATTTTCCTAAAGAGGAAATAGACACAGCAAGGCGAAGTTTGCATAAGTAGGTGCAACTGGCAGTCCTGATTTGAACCTCCTCTTCAGGGTGGATGCCATTAACCTCTAAGTTCCACAGCCTCCTAAAGGAAGAAAGGTTGGTCAGAAATTCAGATGGAACTGCGGCTGCTGTTTCTGCCTTACAGGGCATTGCATTACCCTGTGCTTGTATTTCACAGAAGAAAAATGAATCGCAGTAATAATGATAACATGGCTCAAATTCAGATACACCTTTCGTCACCCAAGAAATAATTAATTCTCCCAAAATTTTATCCAAAATTTATATTAAAGGGAGTTCATACCAGCATGAAGAAGTTGATGTGTGTTGATTTTTTTTTTCTTTTGTCATGCTGGGGATCAAATCCAGGTCCTCATACACGTTAGGCAACTACTGTCCCACCAAGCTGCACTCCTGCACCCGCTTTGAATCTTAGTCTGTATCGGGTGACTCCTCATTATGAACAATGTGGAAATCAGCTTCTTCACATTTTCCTCTCCCCATCTTGATATTATTATTAGGCCTCACAACCCCTACATTCTATTTTGGGACCATAATTTCCAAAGTGATTTAATCTTGAAGCTACATGTAGAAATGGCAAATATCATCCCCACTCTGCTTACTCCATATTTTCTGTTCCTAAGTTAGTTACTTTGATGCAAATGTTTTGATTAGAATTTGACAACCAAAAGTATTTTTACTTTTGTTTTGGTTTCTCAAGAGCTCTTCGCTTTGTTTCCCCTGTATCCTTGCATGTGTGGGAATCTGCCCTTGACCTTTGTACCTGAAAGAAAGTTTGGCTAGGTATAAAGTTCTTGGTCCCACTGTCTCCTCTGCTCCCTCCCAACCCTGTCACATTTTTTTGAAGTATTAACTCCTGTTTTTCTGTGCTGAGTGTGGATGATTCTGAAATACATCTGATTTTTCCTCCTTTTTGATAGGAGACTCACTTTTCAGCCCACATGCGTATGACACTCTCCCATATTTTTGATGTTCAGAATGAGTTTCATTGTTGACCACTTTGTTTCAATTATTTTTCTCCAAGACATTGCATTTTCAGTCTGCATCTTAACAAACTTCTTTCAGGGAATCCTCTCCTTTATATCTTTCAGCATGTTTTTTTCAGGTCCATTATTCTGTGGATATGTTGGATCCCATAATGACTTCTCTGTCTTTGCTCTTCACTGGTTTTTGGTTTGCATAGACAGACCAAGAGGAAAAGGCTTAGTCATACCTGCTGTGTTCTCTGTTGCTTTTGTGTGCTTTCTCATCTCTGGGATACTTTTGGTTTTATGCTTTCATAACTTTTTTGTGCATGTGCAGTTTACTTTTATGTCATGGTATTGGTCGCCTTCCATCCCTGAGTCTCTTTGAATTTCCTTAAAAGGAATAAAAAAATACATTCTGTGGCCTGTGATTATTTTCAGATTGAAGTACCTTTTTGCTTATGTTTTTCAATGAATACGGCCCCTGTTATGGTTTAGGAGTTAGGTGTCCCCCAGACCCACATGTGTGAGACAATGCAAGAAAGTTTAGAGATACAATGACTTGGTTATGAGATCAGTGAATTCATCTCTTGATACAGATTAACTGGGTGCTACCTCTAGGCAGGTGGGGTGAGGCTGGAAGAGGTGGGTCACAGGGGGTGTGCCTTTGGGGTATATATCTTGTCCCTGGTGAGTGGAGCTCGCTCTCTGCTTCTTGATTGCCATGTCCTGAGCTACATTCCTCTGCCATGCCCTTCTCACGATGTTTCTGCCTCATCTTGGGCCAGAGCAGCAGAGTTAGCCTTCTATAAACTGTGACCTCTGAAACTGTGGGCCAATTAAACTTTTCTCCTCTCAATTGCTCTTGTCAAGTCTTTTGGTCACAGCAATAAAAAAGCTGACTAAAATAACTCCTTTCGCATATATTTTCTCTTTTGTCTCACTTTTGCTTACATTTTGTTCTTTGGTATCTGTCTTTTCACTGGACACTCTGACTACATCTTCTTCCACATTTCTTCTTATTCCCTCAGTTTTCAGCATATAAGAGGCAGTCAGGTTTGAGGAAATGGCTCTATATGTTCTCTGCTCTTCCTTACCTCACTTCTGAAATCTCCAGTGCTAGATGATTGGGTCCATCACGCAGAAGTGGCATTATTGGAGCGGATTCTCTTTTAGTTCCACTTCCCCTCCAATTTTGTAATTTCTGAAAGGATACCTTCAAAGACCAATAAACAAACACACCCAAGCTCCAAGATGTAACCAAAGAAATTACAGAGAGGGTAATCGTGACTATTAATCATGACTATTACTTATTTTCCTTTCCTGCTGGAGTCCAAGGGTATGTGTGTATCCTTGAGTATCTCCACCTGTTTTACTGCAGATTTCACATTATATAAAAGACTTCAAAGAGGGTATCGCTTTGGGTATGACCATTCTCTTATTTCATCAAGGATTCCTTTTTACCATATTCCATCATTTGTTATTTGGGGTGGTTTTAGGGAGGAGTGAATAAATGTATGTCTACTCCACCATCTTTATTTAGAAATAACTTTGAACTCTGAAGCCAGTTGACCAGTTAAGCCCACATAAATGTGTGCAAAAGTTTTTGCTTTTAGCATTTTTTAAGTTGTTCTTTATGCCAACTTCCTATTTCCCATAGAATTTCTCCCAATTGTATTTTTCTTGCTGTGCTTTCTAATCATGTACTAGAGGGAACAACCCTCCCAAACATACTCTTAGTGAAAATAAACCAAGAAGTTAGCAAGCAAATACTGTCCTCAGAAAATTTCCCATCAACAATGTCTACCTTTGTATAATTAAATCAATGTGACCCTGTCCCTGAGATATTTATATTCAGGTACAGTTCTAATTCTAGATAAAAGGCAATGTCATGTACAAAGTAATTCCAGGAATCAGACAAAGGTAGAAGGTAACGTGGGAGGCCAGGGATGGGTTCTGGAAACCTGGAATTATCCCTGGCCTGTATTTCAGGGCAATCTGTCTATTTTTCAATTACTACATATACATAACCTAGAAATATTCTCTGTCCTATTTCTTTAGTCATAAACACTTTATGAGAAAAACTGAGACTTGAGCTAGTGCTTTTGCATAATCTTTAATGAACCAAATAAATGTATGTAGAATAATCATATGCAAATGAGGGTTATTAAGAGTTCCGAAAAGCCCCATATTCTCTTGAGTATATTAACATCCTTCCATGAGCATGGGGACACTATCAGATTGCTTAGGAAATCTTTCTTTCATTAAAAGGAAAGCAAAGATAATTTTCTTGTTAATGTAGAAATTATCAGATTCAGAATTAATAAGGTTGTATCATTATCTTGGTAATTATTATTATGTCAGTAATGTAACTCAATTTACTATGATTAAAACAAAATTTTCACAGTATACCTCATTGTAAATACCTTGAATAGCAAATATTTAACAAAACACATTTTAATTGTGATAGAAAAGAAAGAAACATAAGCACAAGCCAGAAGAGCCAGGCATGTTGGTACAAGTCTGTAATCCCAACTACTTGGGAGGCTGAGACAGGAGGATGGCAATTGTGAGGCCAGCCTGTGCCAAATTTAGTAAGGCCCTGTCTCAAAACAAAATCTAGAAAGAGTTGGACATGAAACTCAGTGGTGTCCCTGAGTTCAATACCAAATACCAAAACATAAAAAATAAGAAAGATTAAAGGTAAGACATGCATAAAAGGTGGTTACTTGTTGGGGTTTTCTGGAGACCCCTTTTGTTATCCCTCCTGCTGCATGGTATAGATGGCGGCTGGCAACTTGCCAAAAGGAGCCTTAGTTGTATACAATTTGAGGAAGTGTTTATGATTGGCCGGAGCTTCTGCATGTCCTGCGTGTGATCTCTGTATGCTCTACCATGCGCTGCCTGCATGGACAGCTTTCTGATTGGTTGCCTTTGTCTATATAACCTGTAGCAATTTCCTCCTGAGAGGAGAACAAAGAAAAACTTAATGAGATGGCCATGCTGTAAATAAAGCTTTTAACCAGCCTACGTGTCGCGTCTCTCTGCGGGCAGGGATTCGCGGTAAGTGGTGCCGAAACCCGGGACATGTAAGTAGTATATATAAATAACCTGTAAATAAGTTAAAAAAGGAGTAAAAAAGGAAGGCAGCCTTGACGTTCACGGTGTAGCGACTATCTGGACTAAGCGAAAGGCGGTCCAGTAAAAGTGCAAAGGGACTAAGCGAAAGATGGTCCAGTAAAAGTGTAAAGGGACTAAGTGAAAGGCAGTCCAGTAAAAGTGAAACTAGGTACACGGAAAGCGACCATTAACTATATAAGTTATGGGCTCTGAAATGTCTAGAGTTCGCATGGAAGGTCCTTTAAGGGCTTTGTTAAAAGCCAATGGGACTCCTTTAATATAATAATAATAAATCAATGTAATATAAATCAATGTAAAATAATAAATCCTAAATCAGTGTAAAATAATAAAAACTATCAGTACTGAAAGGGTTACATACCGTTAATAAAAGGGGGACTTTCAGCATTATCATGGAGAATTCTCATTCATTAAAAGCTCTATATCTAAAATTACTACAGGGGTTAACAACAACTTTCCTGGCCTGACCTTGAAAGTCCACTTTGGAACGTGTAGGAAGCTGCAGCACAAAAAGATGATTATTTCTCATGCTGTTTTAAATCCTTGATGGCCATGTCTCTTTTACAGGACTTGCTTTTTGTTTAAATTCTGTATCTTCTGAGCTCATAAATTTTTCTTTGTGTGTGTGTTTGTGTGTTTTGTATTTTCATTTGTCTTTCTGTCATATGTCAAACCATGTACATGGTATCAAATTAATATAAAGAGAGCTCTCAATTAAATTCAGATTTGGATCCAATCTTTGATTCACATGATTTAAAAGGTTCAATTTAAACTGGCTAAATAAGTAAAAATCTAATGTGTTAACATTACTTTACTCACAGGTTCTTCAAAGTGTTAATAGTACTATTTATTATGAAATGCGTAATGTCCTTTCTTTCTAGGATTTTTCTTCAACAGAGGAGAAAGCAAACACTATTCAATATGCTTCTCTAATATAATTGTTCTTACAAAAAATAAGTAAATTGGTTTTAATATGCAAGAGGTTAGTTAAATATGTTTATTAAAGAGATCTGCTCAATTTATAAAGTTAAAATACTAACTGTTAAATTCTTAACTCCTTACATTCCAGAACTATGTGCTTAAACGTCGCTGGTGTTTTCCTAGATTAATAAATTACTTTATATCGTCACTAAAGACAAGGTTAAAGTTAACTCCTAACAAGTATATTTCTATTTACAGAGAAATCCAAAAGTTTCAACTGTGTTTCAATCAAGGTACTATACTAACAAAATATTTCATTTTATTAAAATGGAGTAATTTAAGTTCAAAGTTTCACAAGAATGATTTCAAAATGTGAACAAAGAATGAAGCTAATAGGTAAGAAAAAATATATAAAAGATTCTAAACATAAAAATATATTTAGTAAAAGACAAAAGAAAATATAAGAAAGTTTAAAAAAAGAGTTTTAAAAGGGTTTAAGATAAAAAATTAGACATAAAGCTGGTGATAAAAATTTAGATATAAGGCTTGGAATAAAAAGAAAAAAAAAGGTTTACAAGTAAAGGTTTGTGCAAGTAAAAGTTTTAAGTAAGTGAAAGAGGATCCAAATAAATGTTAAAAGAGGCCTAAGTAAATTAAAAAAAAAAATCTAAGTAGGTAATAAAAAGTAAAGGGTAAATTTCACAAACTTTGTGTTTGTGATTAAATTGACTGTAATTAACACAGATTTATGTAAACTTTAATGGACTCATATAAAACAAAATCTAAAATGTTAATTTGCCCCATCAAGATAATTTTCTTCTATTTGTCAGGTTTTATTACTTGGAAAAACTGAGTTCTAAAAAATTAAGATGTGTTCCTATTCTAAAATCTCAAATAAATACTAAATTACCCTAAACATCAGTTCTCTTAAATTCTATTCCTAAAAACAATCAATCTTATAACTTGTTTTTTTAATAAATATGGTTAATCAACAGATGTTAAAATATCATACTATATTTCATAGCCTAATTTTTCTAAAAACTCAATGTAGTCAACATCAAAATAATTGTGCAATTACTCCTTTTTATATGTTAAATGTGTTTATATTTTCTAGGTATACAAACTTCTAAAACACAAAATTTAAAACAATATCTTTATCTAGCTACTATTCTCCAAACTAAGCTTGTCTGTAATAATAATCTTTAAACTTATCATTTTATATAATATTATCAATAAGATATATAATGTCCTCTTACATCAAGGTAACATTTTATATATATAATTTTTACAGTACAAAGAAAACATAATCTATTTAAAAGTCTATATTTAAAACATAAAAACATTTTGCTACTTTAACACACAAAAGAGAAGTTAAAAGTTCTGTCATTCATTAATCTATATTTTAAACTTAATAATATATAATATTAACTAATATTTAAACTCTAAAAACAACATATGTAAATGTTACAAAATATTATAACATTTTAAAAAACATTAAAAATAATAACAATAATAAATAAAACAATAATACCTAAAATTAAGAGACTCTAATAACTTCTTAACTATAAAATAATCTTTTATAAAAAAGCCCAGGATGTCTAACTACTGTAACAAAGCCCTGTATAAAAAAGCTCTGTGTAAAGTCTTATCAACCCTGACCTTGATCACAAGCACACAGCTCCTGGGAAAAAGAAATTCTTTTACTAAACAGCAACAATGTTTCACCAGCTCCACTTCTCCAGTTCCTGCCTGCCTTACAGCAACTTTAAACAGTAAACTTTCTTAAGAGCTACACAGAGCTCCTAATATTACACATAAGCAACTATAAAAAAACTACATAGATGTCCTAGTTTCTATAACTTTCCTAAATACAAAAAATAAAGTTTACTTAGTTTTTAGCTTACTAATAAATAAATAAATAATATATACACAAATAAAAGTTGGTAACATAACTTTTTAAACTTATAAATCTTTATTTTACAGTCCTTCTTTAACCCTCACTGGACCTATAAGCTTAATCAAGTTGTTCATTACAAAAAAGCAAGTTTGGCTTCAAAACAAAAATGATTTATCTAAGATTTATAAGGAGCTATGCCTCAACTAAACTAAGGCTCTGCCTCTACCTTTCAAAATTTTCTAAAAAGTTTTAATATTAAGCACATAACAAATATCCCCTTCTATCCTAAAGGCCAAAAAAATAATAATAATAATATCATTAAATAAACTAATAAAATACTCAAACTCTAGTTTAAAAAAGAGGGGGGAAAATACACCCCTACATTTTACTTTAAATTTGATTGTGCTAGTCCTTTCTACATTAAATTTTCTACCTTTAATGATAAAGGTCTCTCTCCTATTCAGAAACATTGGGGGGCTCTAATGCCACCCCGAGGGACCCACTAACTAACACAAGACATGGTCCACAACCATTACTAACCCAAGGCAGAAGATTTGCTTGTGTCTTTCCAGAAACTGCAAAAAAGCCTCTGAGGGTGCCAGCCAAGAACATTCATCCTCATGTCCAGGCCCCTGACTCAACAGATGGAAAATTTATCACTAAATGACCAGCAGCCCCCTGGTGATGGACCACACCTGGGAGACCTCAAAAGCCTTAAAGATCAAACAACAGCTATGGCTCCTGACCCAGATCCAGGAGCCGAGACTCTATTTCTCTTAATGTGTGCTATTATTACTGCTCTTATTACTCAAGAATTGCTCATACTACACCTGCTCCTTTAGATGTTTACTATAGCAACAACAAAAGGACTTGGGCTCTTAGCTACAGATGTGCTTAACCTTTCCTGTTAACATCAGCTCTCCACATACAGCAATTGCAGGTCACCAAAAAAGAGATTTTGGAATAACAACTGCTGTTATTACTACAATAGCTGTTTCAGCTGCTGCGGCTACTACTGCTGCGGTCGCTCTTGCAACCTCGATTCCTGCTACACAAACTCTAAATAATCTTTCTTCCGCAACTGCTCAAGCTTTGGACACTCAAAATCAACTAAATGAACAGCTAAAAACTGGACTTATGATTCTCAACCAACGGGTTGATCTTGTGTAAGAACAACTCACTATCATCGAGCAATTAATGATGATGGGATGCATCCATTCTATTGTGGGACTTTGTGTTACTGATGTTCCTTATGATAACTTGTCTTATGCGACAAATTTGTCTAAACAGTTGTCATACATGTTAACTAATCATTGGACACATGAGTTTGATAACCTAACCCGATCCTTACATAATCAAATTCTTACTATTAACAAGACTAAAGCTCATACTCTAGGTCTAACTTCCTCAATATATAATGTTTCAGATATGGTTCTATGATGGGGAAAACATTGGACTGGACTCGCTGCCATTAGTATTCCGATGATATTAGGGTTCATCGTGCTCCTCCGATGACTAACCGCTCTCAGGCGGTCCATACAACAAAACCAATACGCCATACATCAAGCACTAGCAGCTTTAGAAGCAGGCAGTTCTCCCAAAATATGGCTAAGTATACTGAACCGGTAGTCAAAGACGGGTAATGAAGGAGGTGGCCTTATACCAACCTAAGACAGAAGGCACAGCATACTCTGTGTTCTTTGATGACGGGTAAGGATAAGGACTGACCACTCAACCTAAGACAGACACGGTTCTCGCCATTCTTTATATATATATAAAAAGGGGGAACTGTCAGGGTTTTCTAGAGACCCCTTTTGTTATCCCTCCTGCTGCATGGTATAGATGGCGGCTGGCAACTTGCCAAAAGGAGCCTTAGTTGTATACAATTTGAAGAAGTGTTTACGATTGGCCGGAGCTTCTGCATGTCCTGCGTGTGATCTCTGTGTGCTCTATATCTGTAATACTGTAAATCCATGCGCTGCCTGCACGGACAGCTTTCTGATTGGTTGCCTTTGTCTATATAACCTGTAGCAATTTCCTCCTTAGAGGAGAACAAAGAAAAACTTAACGAGATGGCCATGCTGTAAATAAAGCTTTTAATCAGCCTACGTGTGGCGTCTCTCTGCGGGCAGGGATTCGCGATAAGTGGTGCTGAAACCCGGGAAATGTAAGTAGTATATATAAATAACCTGTAAATAAGTTAAAAAAGGAGTAAAAAAGGAAAGCGGCCGATAAAAGTAAAGGGACTAAGCGAAAGGCGGTCCAATAAAAAAGTAAAGGGACTAAGCGAAAGGCGGTCCAGTAAAAGTGTAAAAGGACAAAGCGAAAGGCGGTCCAGTAAAAGTGTAAAGGGACTAAACGAAAGGTGGTCCAATAAAAGTGTAAAGGGACTAAGCGAAAGGCGGTCCAATAAAAGTGAAACTAAGTACGTGGAAAGCGGCCATTAACTATATAAGTTATGGGCTCTGAAATGTCTAGAGTTCGCATGGAAGGTCCTTTAAGGGCTTTGTTAAAAGCCAATGGGACTCCTTTAATATAATAATAATAAATCAATGTAATATAAATCAATGTAAAATAATAAAAGCTATCAGTACTGAAAGGCTTACATACCGTTAATAAAAGGGGGACTTTCAGCATTATCATGGAGAATTCTCATTCATTAAAAGCTCTATATCTAAAATTACTACAGGGGTTAAAAAGCCCTGAACAACAACATTCCTGGCCTGACCTTGAAAGTCCACTTTGGAATGTGTAGTAAGCTGCAACACAAAAAGATAATTTTTTCTCATGCTGTTTTAAATCCTTAATGGCTGTGTCTCTTTTACAGGACTTACTTTTTGTTTAAATTCTGTATCTTCTGAGCACATAGATTTTTCTTTGTGTGTGTGTGTTTGTGTGTTTTGTATTTTCATTTGTCTTTCTGTCATATGTCAAACCATGTACATGGTATCAAATTAATATAAAGAGAGCTCTCAATTAAATTCAGATTTGGATCCAATCTTTGATTCACGTGATTTAAAAGGTTCAATTTAAACTGACTAAATAAGTAAAAATCTAATGTCTTAACATTACTTTACTCACAGGTTCTTCAAAATGTTAATAGTACTATTTATTATGAAATGCCTAATGTCCTTTCTTTCTAGGATTTTTCTTCAACAGAGGAGAAAGCAAACACTATTCAATATGCTTGTCTAATATAATTGTTCTTACAAAAAGAATAAGTAAGTTGGTTTTAATATACAAGAGGTTAATTAAATATGTTTATTAAAGTGATCTGCTCAATTTATAAAGTTAAAATACTAACTGTTAAATTCTTAACTCCTTACATTCCAGAACTATGTACTTAAACGTCGCTGGTGTTTTCCTAGATTAATAAATTACTTTATATCGTCACTAAAGACAAGGTTAAAGTTAACTCCTAACAAGTATATTTCTATTTACAGAGAAATCCAAAAGTTTCAACTGTGTTTCAATCAAGGTACTATACTAACAAAATATTTCATTTTATTAAAATGGAGTAATTTAAGTTCAAAGTTTCACAAGAATGATTTCAAAATGTGAACAAAGAATGAAGCTAACAGGTAAAAAAATATATATAAAAGATTCTAAACATAAAAATATATTTAGTAAAAGACAAAAGAAAATATAAGAAAGTTTAAAAAAAGAGTTTTAAAAAGATTTAAGATAAAAAATTAGACAAAAAGCTGGTGATAAAAATTTAGATATAAGGCTTGGAATATAAAGAAAAAAAAGATTTATAAGTAAAGGTTTGTGCAAATAAAAGTTTTAAGTAAGTGAAAGAGGGTCTAAATAAGTGTTAAAAGAGGCCTACATAAGTAAAAAAAAAAAATCTAACTAGGTAATAAAAAGTAAAAGGTAAATTTCACAAACTTTGTGTTTGTGATTAAATTGACTGTAATTAACACAGATTTATGTAAACTTTAATAAACAAAATCTAAAATGTTGATTTGCCCCATCAAGATAATTTTCTTCTATTTGTCAGGTTTTATTACTTGGAAAAACTGAGTTCTAAAAAATTAAGATGTGTTCCTGTTCTAAAATCTCAAATAAATACTAAATTACCCTAAACATCAGTTCTCTTAAATTCTATTCCTAAAAACAATCAATCTTATAATTTTTTTTAATAAATATGGTTAATCAACAGATGTTAAAATATCATACTATATTTCATAGCCTGATTTTTCTAAAAACTCAATTTAGTCAACATCAAAATAATTGTGCTATTACTCCTTTTTATATGTTAAATGTGTTTATATTTTCTAAGTATACAAACTTCTAAAACACAAAATTTAAAACAATATCTTTATCTAGCTACTATTCTCCAAACTAAGCTTGTCTGTAATATAATCTTTAAACTTATATTAATAGTAAACTTTATTAAAGTTTACCTATATCATTTTATATAATATTATCAATAAGATATATAATGTCCTCTTACATCAAGGTAACATTTTAAATATATAATTTTTACAGTACAAAGAAAACAATCTATTTAAAAGTCTATATTATAAAACATAAAAACATTTTGCTACTTTAACACACAAAAGAGAAATTAAAAGTTCTGTCATTCATTAATCTATATTTTAAACTTAATAATATATAATATTAACTAATACTTATTTAAACTCTAAAAGCAACATATGTAAATGTTACAAGATAATATAATATTTAAAAATAACATCAAAAATAATAATAACAATAAGTAAAAAAAAAATACTTAATATTAAGAGTTACTAATGACTTTTTAGCTGTAAAATAATCTTTTATAAAAAAGCCCGGGATGTCTAACTACTGTAACAAAGCCCTGCATGAAAAAGCTCTGTGTAAAGTCTTATCAACCCTGACCTTGATCTCAAGCACACAGCTCCTAGGAAAAAGAAATTCTTTTACTAAACAGCAACAATGTTTCACCAGCTCCACTTCTGCAGTTCCTGCCTGCTTTATGACAACTTTAAGCAGTAAACTTTCTTAAGAGCTACACAGAGCTCCTAATATTACACATAAGCAACTATAAAAAAACTACACAGATGTCCTAGTTTCTAAAACTTCCCTAAATACAGAAAGTAAAGTTTACTTAATTTTTAACTTGCTTATAAGTAAATAAATACAATATACACAGGTAAATAAATAAATAATATATACACAAATAAAAGTTGGTAACGTAACTTTTTAAACTTATAAATCTTTATTTTACAGTCCTTCTTTAACCCTCACTGGACCTATAAGCTTAATCAAGCTGTTCATTACAAAAAAGCAAGCTTGGCTTCAAAATAAAAAAGATTTATCTAAGGTTTATAAGGAGCCCTGCTTCAACTAAACTAAGCTCTGCCTCTACCTTACAAAATTTTCTACAAAAGTTTTAAAATTAATATTAATATTAATATTAAACACATAACAAATATACCCTACAATCCCAAAGGCCAAAAAATCATTAAATGAGCTAATAAAATACTCAAACTCTAGTTTAAAAAAGAGGGGGAAAAATACACCCCTACATTTTACTTTAAATTTGATTGTGCTAGTCCTTTCTACATTAAATTTTCTACCTTTAATGATAAAGGTCTTGTATTCATAAACATTGGGGGGCTCTAATGCCACCCCAAGGGACTCACTAACTAACACAAGACATGGTCCACAACCATTACTAACCCAAGGCAGAGGATTTGCTTGTGTCTTTCCAGGAACTACAGAAAAACCTCTGAGGGTACCGGCCAAGAACATTGATCCTCATGTCCAGGCCCCCGACTCAACAGATGGAAAATTTATCACTAAATGACCAGCACCCCCCTGGTGATGGACCACACCTGGGAGACTTCAAAAGCCTTAAAGATCAAACAACAGCTATGGCTCCTAACCCAGATCCAGGAGCCGGGACTTTATTTCTCTTACTGTGTGCTATCATTACTGCTATTATTACTCAAGAATTGCTCATACTACACCTACTCCTTTAGATGCTTACTATAGCAACAACAAAAGGACTTGGACTCTTAGCTACAGATGTGCTTAACCTTTCCTGTTAACATCAGCTCTCCACATACAGCAATTGCAGTTCACCAAAAAAGAGATTTTGGAATAACAACTGCTATTACTACAATAGCCGTTTCAGCTGCTGCGGCTACTACTGCTGCTGTCGCTCTTGCAACCTCGATTCCTACCACACAAACTCTAAATAATCTTTCTTCCGGAACTGCTCGAGCTTTGGACACTCAAAATCAATTAAATGGACAGCTAAAAACTGGACTTATGATTCTCAACCAACGGGTTGATCTTGTGTTAGAACAACTCAATATCATCGAACAATTAATAATGATGGGATGCATCCATTCTACTGTGGGACTTTGTGTTACTGATGTTCCTTATGATAACTTGTCTTATGCGACAAATTTGTCTAAACAGTTGTCATACATGTTAACTAATCATTGGACAC
>JAJEJO010005049.1:238838-442000 GCA_020662805.1 Glaucomys volans | reverse complement strand
GATAGTAACTCATTAAAAAATAAACCAAAAAGATATTGCATAGTCTCTAAGCATAGACAATTAATGATTTTTGATATTACCTTTGTTTTTCCAATTATAAATGCAAGATGCATTCAGGGTAAAAAAAAAATTAAGATAACACATGGAAAATATATTTTTAAATGGCAAAATAATCTTTAATCACATAAGCAGTATGCAATCCTCATTAAGGTACTTAAGTATAACTGAGGATTTTCTCCTTTTGATGCTTTACTGTTATCAAACCAACATAAGATCAATTTGTTTTCTAAGAACTGAATCATCACCAGATCATGCATTTTTCCTGATATTGATAACCAACCTGATCCAGGTTTTTAGACTGCATGGTCTTTCTGCCACAAGAAATATGGTGGAAAACAATGACCAACAGCTTGGAAGGAAATCCATGGCATTACACTATTGAAGTTTAAATGCCACTGGCAAATGTGTAAAATAATGTTCAAACGTCAGACAAAAATCTGCAACCTTTGAATTACTTTCGGAATTGAGATTATTGCTGTATTCCCATAGTTAATTTTACATTTGATATTAAAAGCATGGACAGCATTCTTGCCTTCCACTTCACACAGGTCTTTCAACCACTGTTCCGTGAGCAGGACATCTGCCTGCACATTTGTCACAGATGTGTGACTTACATGTCCAAGAAAGCCCTGGTCAAACCTTTGCAAGGCTATGTTACCTCAGTAGCCCATTTCACTTAGGCTCATTCCACAGATATTAACCCCCTCATCCAATCCCCAGGGCACATATGCAAATGCTACCATTTGCAATTTCCACTAAAATTGGAAGCATAATATAAGTCCCTTGAAAGAAATGATAAGGAAGTTATACTGAGAGCCCTTGCTAGGAACCTTGGGAGGTCATTCTGAATCTCACATCAAGCATAGAAATACATTAACGTTAATGTGATAGAAAATACTCATATGTCACATGTTGATTCATTCAGAACACACCGAATTAAATGCCACAAGCTCTGGCACGCCTGCTCCAGGAAAGGCAGGCACTTCCAGGGAGAAGGCTTGCTTCCTGGCTCCCTGGGCCTTCCTGAGACCAGAAGTCACAGACTGGTCATCAGACACCATCTGCTAGTTCCAGCGTCTTCTGGCTCCCCTGCCTTCCATCTGAGGTGAGTGCTTGCTGGAGGCTGCAGGGTCATTATGGGACAGCATGGCTTCCCCCTCATTATAGAAGGTAATCATCATTAAATTAGCTATAAAATGTTCACCAAGCATGTCTTTCTGGTTTGCAGCAAAACAACTCAATCAAGAGAGCTTAACCCTCATGACTAAGCGTATGATAAAACTCACTTTTACCTTTTTGAATAACATTTTAATTTTCGAATAGGTTTGAATTTATAGAAAATAAGGAGATAGTACAGAGAGCTCCTGAATGCCACTTAGCATGGTTTGGCCCATTATTAACATTTTACATCCGTGATGGGTAATGAACCAATATCGGTTCATTACTATTAAATTTCCCAGATTTCCTTAGTTCTCACCTTATCCTTTTCCTGTGTCCACCAAAAGCTCACGAGTGAGACAATGCCAGGAAGTTTGGAGGTGAAATGATCGGATGACGAAGGTCTTATCCTAATCAGTGAAATACTCCCTGATGGGGATTAACTGTTGGCAGGTAGGTTGTGCCTGCAGGAGGTGGTCCCTGGAGGTGTGCCTGGGGTATATACCTTGTCCCTGGTGAATGGAGGTCTCTGACTCCCTCTCTTTCTGCTTTCTGGTGTGATGTCTTGTATCATTTTCCTCCTCCATGACCTTCTGACCTGATGTTCTGCCTCATCCTGGACGATGGAGCCAGTTATCTAGGACTGAGACCTCTGGAACCATAAGGCCCCAAATAAACTTTTCCTGCTTTAATTGTTCTAGTCAGGTCCTTTGGTCACGGTGATGAAAAAGCTGACTAAAACACTTTGCTTTGAATGACAGTTTGTTTTGACTGTTTTGAGGGGGTACCTGTCATGTGTTTTGCAGAATGTCCCCTTGGAGTTTGTCTGCTATTTTTCTTATGGTTAGACAGAGATTAGGGTGTCTGGGGAGGAAGACCATGGAGGTAAAGTGCCTTCTCACCATATCATTCCACAGCACCTATTGCCAACATTACTCATGGCTGTTGATCACCTGGTTGAGGTAATGTTTGTTCAGGTAGCTGGGAAGTTACCCTTTCTTCTTTTTCCATATTGTACTCTGTGAAATGAAATCATTATGTGCAGCCCACATTGAAGGAGTTGGGAGGCTCCATTATTTTGAGGATGAGTATCTCATAAATTATTTGGAATTCATCTCCATGGAAGGTTCATTTTCATTTTAATCTATGTCCTTCCATTAATATTGAAAATGGAAGTAAGTAATGTCTTCAAGTTAGAATCACCAAACATCATAATCTATTGTCATTTTCTAGCCCAAATTATTTAATTGCTCACATGCCTGGGAGAACCAGAACTTGGTAGGTCCAAATTGACTGAATTCATTGAACACCTTGGTGAAGGGGTTCTCCATTTGTTCTTCCTTTGATGGTCAGTGAGAAACTTCTTTGGAATGTTGTAGTTTTCTTTCTGTTTACAGGGTTTTTAATTTTCTACAGTTGGTTGTAAAATGTTTTATTAGTCCACAGATGAATTTAGATTGAAAACATACGGTTAGTTTATGTGCTTACGAAACAAAGTCCATTACGAAACAAATAAAAAAATCTAGGTGGACCTGTGAAAAACTCTTTACTTCTCCAGACCTCAGTTTTCCATCTACTGAAATGGAGTTGATAATGACAGTGTATTAGGTTGGCACAGGCTTAGCATAGGTAACTTATGCCAGGTACCTGATTTATATCAATAAATGGTACACGTGACTATATAAGAAAATTTTTTTCAAAATCATTTTGAAATGTGTCCTCTTATTGGGATTTCAAAAATTTTAAATGTCAGCTTTGAAAAAAAATTGTGTTGACTCTTCTTGAGTGCCAAGTCTTGTGTGTTGCAATGAGAATATAAAGAGGCACAAACAGGGGCCATCACCCTGGCTCCTCAGCCTGGGGGAACTCGGTTTAGACAACAAATTCTCCATCGCCATTGGTCCAACACAGTGATTTGGAAGCAGTGGCTACATTTGCTTAGGTCCTGCAGTTTTCTCTACTGTGCCCTAACTATTTCTATAAAATCTAGGCTGAAGAAAGTAAAAATAATTTTAATATCATTCTTTATCAAAGGAACAGAAACAAAATTTTCAGCTTATGAATAAATAAATTATAAGTTGATTAAGGGTTGAAGAAATGCTTTTTCCCCCCGTTAGCTGAGGAACCTGATAGAGAATTTATGATGATGTCTAAGTGCTTTGAACTGTGCACGAGAAGGGTAAGGACCGCGGGAGGCTGGACTGCTGTGGCCTTTTCAGCAAGAACTGAAGCCAGCATTTCCTTGGGCCTTTCATCAGAGCTTCAAAGTTCAGCAAGGAGCCATCACATCCTGGTAATTCTTGATAAAAGTCTCAGTGCTCAGACTCAGAATGAAGAGGAAGAACTCCTGTCAGTCTTTTCACACTGAAGGGTCATAAAGCTAGAGCAGGCACTCAGTGGGGAAGAGCTATGGACGCTGAGAAATGGCTCCTGTCCCTTCCTCTGCCTGCTTTTTTCTGGATCCCAGAGCTGGTGAGTCCTTCAGTACTGCTACCTGTCCTTTCTCCTACTGAGACATGCCCTGCTAATGTAGACAGCTACATAATTTGCCAAGAGCAGTGAAAGATAGCAATGCAGGCTTTCTGTTCTCCAGTATTAAGAATTTCAAGATGGCGGCAACAGAACCTTAAAGCAAGGGCCAGTCCCTTTTGAGTCACGACCCCATGCAATTGTACACTCATGTGCCCTCAAAGTCACCATGCTGGCTAGACATGCAAAGTATTCCACTTAAAAAAAATTCCTGGAGAATTTTATTCTCTAGAATATCAGCCTGAATCTCTTTTGGAAACCAGTTAGGACTGGTGAAGAACTTCCACTTCCAGAAGGCTGTGCTCAGTGGGAAAAGCCAGGTGCTGAACTTTTCTTTGACCACCAGCTTCTTGTTGAGGAAAGTGACAGGGAAGAAGAGGAGAAGAGATCCTCCCAGCTGGGGCAGGGGAGGTTTGGAAAAGCAGAGAGAAGATGAGAACGTAGGGAGGTTGTCTTTGCCATTGCTTCCTGAAAGAGCACGGGAAAGTGGAAGATTCTCTCAAAAGGGAAGGTCATGGGAACAAGTTCTACAGAGTTCCCCCAGTGCCTCAGGAATGGATTCTGGTTGATGCTGACACACCTGGTGGGACAGATAGACCCTTTCTGCTCTTATTGATATGTCTCAGATTAGACAAGCAAATAACACACAGCAAATGAAAAGCACCGTCAGGTTAGACTGGTTTTACTAGCACTTTCTTCTAATAGCAGTTCTCTCTTGGTGTTCCTGAATCAAAGTCTGATTTTCAAGAGTCGAGAGAAAAAGACAGAAGCATACTCTTCAGAAGGCTTTCCTCAAATATGGGCCCCTACTTTGGGTATTTGGGAGGCAGTGAGCTTGGGTTTTGGATTCTGACAAACTCTTAGAAGAGGGCATTGCTGACTACCAAGCCTTGGGTTGACAGACTCTTATAGGAGCTGAGGAGCCAGACATGAGTACAGCTAGAATCAAAGGTCTTCATCAGGCATCCCAACCACACATGTCAAGAAAGGACTGAGAGCAAGCCTACCACAGTGCCACCATTGTGACTGAAGGGGACTTCCACAAAGAAGAGAGTATGCAGGGCACAGTGGCACATGCCTGTAACCCAGAGAGGCAGGAGGATCTCCAGTTCAAAGTCAGCCTCTACAACTTAGCAAGACCCTGTCTCAAAATTTTAAAAAAATAATAATAAAAGGGCTGGGGGGATGTGGCTCAGTGGTAAAGCCCCTTTGGGTTCAATCCCCAGTGTCAAAAAAAAAGAGTGTAGATGGTAGAAGAAAAGGAAAAAAAAATCTCCAAAATTCTCTAATTGTTTCCTCTGTAGAACTGCTTTGAACAGATTCCATTTTGACCTACTGGCACTGGCGTGCCATAACCATGCCCTTTGGACACACTAATAAACGTACCAGCAACAACATTGTTATGAATCATCAGCCCTTGGGGGAAAAAATCCCTCTGTTCATATTGGGAACAACAGGTACGGGCCTCCTACTTCTTTCTTCCTTTGATGAGGTTCTGGAGAGTGGGACATCTCTTTCTTATCAGAATTCTCCCTTTGACAGAGTTCATGTTCCCTACAGGGCTGAGCAGAGAGACAGGGGTTCAGAGAACAGACTTCTCTTCTCAGCTTGCTCTCACCCTACACAGGGATTAAAGCAGACATCCTCTGCCAGGGCAGGCAGCCTCCAGGGGTGGCCCAGTCAGAGGAACCCCACTGGACAGCCCTCAGTCCCCAAATATTGGCAGTATTATTAGGATTATTATTATTAGGCAGCTTTATTATTGAAAAATGTTTTAAAGGGTGAAGACCCAGGCAACTTTGAAGAGGAAATTCAGATTCCAATGACAGTGAGCATTCTCAGAAATGAGAGAGGGAAAGAGAAAAGTTCCATCTACTTAAAGATGAGTGTGTGAGAGTGTGCCAATGGGTTGATGGTGTGTGGTGTCTACGTGTACACACGTGCACATGATTGTACATACGCATACATAAAGATTGAACATGTGTCTTTATCTATGTGATCATGTATACATGTTTGTGCATATATATTTATATATATGTAAAATTCCATTTTTAAAAGCACCCACCAGAAGTCGCCCACCCCATTTCTGAACTTGGCTATTTCCTTAACTGAACACTGATGAAGTAAATGTGTAACTCTGATGGCCAGCATCATCCCAGACAGGTATGTGACTTGCCATGAGCACTGGGACTTCTCTGGCAGGGCCCTGATGTTAGCCCTGCTGGCTCCTGTCCCTGCTGGACAGTGTGTCCCTGGCATGGCTGTGCTGGTCAGGGTGCCTACAGATTGCTTGGAACTGGCTTTCAGCAACTCTCAGGAGGCAGATTCATGGTCCCATACCATTCTGCATCAGCATCACTGAGGAACATGTTAGAGGCTCAAGCCCACTTCAGTCCCACGAGGACAGAATCTCTGGGGATGGCACCCAGGGGGGCCTATTCTAACAAGCTCTTCAGTTGATGTGAGCTGAAATTTGGGAACCAAGGAGACCTTGGAGGCAGGTAACTTGTGTGCTATTAGGAAAAGGCCCAGTCAGTTCTTCTGAGTGAGAGAAGCTGTCAGGAAACCTGAAGTCTCCCAGGAAATGAAAGAGTAGATGGCTGATTTATCTTTGGTACAGCCATTTGGGAATTACTAAATATGGGTATCTAAAGAACAGGGACTCTTTCTTTGCATAGGGAATAGGATATTAAGATCCAATAATTGCCAGAACATCTCAGGAAGGAACATCCTGCCACAGGCAGGGATGTTTGCATGAATAGTTCTTCAGACAGTTATAATTCCTCTTAAATGCATCTTAAAGCATAACTGGTTTAACGAGCTTCTAAAACATGATTGTATGGATTTTGTGTGTGTGAGCCTACAGAGGCTGAACTAAGAGTTATTAATTTAAGAAACATTCCGAATCCTCAATTCCTTCCTTTTGAGACTGCATTCTACTTGTGTTGCTGTTTCCCCAAGTTGAACAGACCTATATCATAAACAGCTGAGCAGCCGTCCTGTCCTGAAGTTTTGAGGAGTGCTTGCCAAAAGAACCTCTAGTGGGTTTTTGTTGTTGTTACCAATCATTGTTTTTGAGTACTGTCACAAAACTAGGGATCGTTCTGAACACAGGTTTGGAAACTCACATGCCCATTGGACACAGCATGCAAAGGCATCTGGGGAAGTCCAGACTTGCAGAGGGAGAGGCAAGAGAGAGAGACATAGGGAGGTGACCAGCTACATGCTATAGAACTTCTAGAGTATTTGGTCCGTTGCCTGTGCCAGTGTCTTTGAGTGCTTCAGTTTGCCTTCTATCCCCTGTCCTACTAGCATTTACAAAGTACTCTCAAGTTCCTAGGCATTCATTTCTACTCTTGTCTGGGGTTGTCACAAAGAATTGCCAATCCTATTTTCCTGGCAAAGAAAGGCACTGAGTTCAGATAAATTATGTATCTCTGCAACAACCAGCAGTACGCAAAAGTGTTGATTCGGGAACTCTTCATTTCTTTGCCCATCACTCCTGCACCACGATCCATTCTGTACATAAAATGCTTGCATTTGTTGGTTATGAAAAGTTTACATGCTTGCACGATCAGCTAGGGCTGCAATAACGAAAACACCATAGACTGAGTGGCTTAACCAACAAACTGTGGCTTAGGGTTCGGGAGGCCAAAAGCCCAAGATCAAGATTAGATTCTTGAAGAGGTCTCTCCTCCTTATTCGCAGAGGGCTGTGTTCTCCTTGTATCCTATTTGGTGAAGAGATAGCAAGCACTCACGAGTCCTCATTCATGAAGGGATGTGATGTGCCAGGGATATGGACAATATCAGACAGAATAAAACCTCACCCACCCTAATGCCACTGCTCACTGACACAGCTAGCTGTGGGTCAAGTGTTGAAGGACAGACACCAGGGAAGCAGGAGATGTGACAGAGTCCATAACCATGGACTAAGTAAGTGCTGGATGGGTAGTAAGAGTGCTTAAGAGCAATACACATTCTCTCTTAAGTTAAAACAGGAAAACCTAAGACTGAGGTTTATTTTTTCATTCCTAAAGTAAACTCTAACTAAAGTAAACTTTCCTAAGGCAAAGTGCACTAACACAGGGCACTGCATTTGTGGAGTGTCTGTTATGTCAACATCCCTGGCACATTCCCTTCACAAATGGGGACTCATAGGTGAGCTGAAGTCCAGCAGGGATTTTTGAGGACTCAATGAGCAATATGAAACTAATCTCTAAGAATCTATTTCTTATAAAATATGTCAGATTTCAGAAATTCCTCCCCACCTCCCCGCCATTTGTCACATAGGATTTGGACAATGAAGTGTGATATTATTCTTTATTCAGATAGTCAACAGAGTGCATTTGGCTCTGGGTAAAAGTATCTGACTTGTGTGTTTCTTTGAAATTTATCAAAGAAAATTGGAAATCATGCGGTCTAATAAGCAACGATACATAAAATTTTTCAGAAGTATGTGCTGCCCTTAGGGAATTAGGGCAGGTAAAAATCATATTCAAGGGAGTTTTGCTGCTGTTTTTACAAAATGACAGCTACCTGCATTCTGGAAAGAGGGAAATAATTCTTTGCATGGATAAAGGTTGACTTCAGTTGGTTTGTGCCCCCAAGTAGTGGGAAGAGAGTGTCCTCCAGAAGCTACATGTGACCAGTGACGTTGCAAAGACCAGCCTGGAGAGGAGGTGTCTCTGAGCAGCTGCAGACACAGCTCAGCTGCATAGCCCACCAGGCACAGGAGTAGAAATAACCATCCGACCTTGGACCTCTTATACGGGTGAGAATAGAAGAGCTTGCAGCTAGGGAAGTGCTATTAGCTTGAGGGTGGATAACTGAGGCTCAGTCAGTCTATGGGCTGAATGAGGTTGGGAAAGGCTTTTAACTTCCCAAGCCTCAAGGAATGGGTTTTCAGTGCTAAAAGGCAAGAAGGTTCTAGAAAACCCGGGATGAATTATTTACAAAAGGCACAGGTCACCTTCTTTTCAATTCCTTGAACCCCTCATATTGTTAAAGAAAAGTTATTCTGACACTTGCTAAAACACTCAGGGAGACTTTTTCTAGGACCGCAGTGACAACTGTCAAGATCATACCGATAGAGGAGGAAGACCAGGATTATCTAAAGAGGAGAAAAAGTGGAAATTCTTAACCAAGGTGCAGGTGGGATGGTGGTAGAGGTGTGTGGCTAGAAAACTGCTAAGAGGAAACATCAAGGGTAGGATGGATTCTTGCTAAGAGCAGGTCTGAGTGACAAGATGTCAGGGTGGGGGGAGTCTCTCTAAATTGACTTAGCAGGATTTTGCCAAACAGGAATCTCTGAGGGTAGACACAGAAGGCCACAGTTGAATCTAGTTGAGAAGAGGCTCAGAAGAGCCTGAATAGTAGGGTTAAGGAGAGTTTTGGACACAAAATACTATAAAAATATGCTGCCAGTGTCACAGCACTCTGGTGGCAGGTGCCATCTGTGAATGCACTCCATACACCGTTGGATCCCACTCCACGTTGATGACTTTGGTCAGATCTTGCCCCTGAAATCTTGCTCAAATCTTCCAGCTCACTGATTCGATAGGGATGCAGGGAGACTCACAGCAGAGACTCCTTCAAAGCAAAAGCATGGAGGAATGTGACATGTGTCCTCTTAGAGCTGGAAGCTGCTTGTGAGATAGAATCTAAGTGGAACCACAGGGATCAATGACCCCCCTTAAGTCTTATACCGCTTATGGGATTTCCACCATTAAAATAATTATTCAGAGAAACTTCTGAGTGTATCTGTCTGCTTGCCCCCTCTGGCCCCCGAAATATAGTTTAACAGACTCCAAAGCACAAACCTGAAATTCTGTCAGGTTTAATAGTTCTGATGCTTCCAACAAGTAACAGAAACTAGGACAGAAGCTAACTTATGTAATAATGAAACTACTATTACATACAAGATACTCAGAAGTGGTGAAGTCTTCAAGCTTCACATGAAGGGTTGGTGAACTCCATCATTTAAAAAATAAACAAGGCATTTTTTCCCGTTTCCTTGCTATTTTTCTCTTAATACCTGTTCCTTCCTGGTCTCTTCATGGTCACAAAGTGGCTGCCTGTGAAAATTTGAGTTATTTGCTTCCCTATATGTGATAAACAGAAAACAGGGACTAAAATCACATCACAGAAACTTTAAAGGGACGATCACAAGCCGCTGTAGCACTCTGTGTCATTGACAGAGTGCCAGGGAACCAAGCTCTACTGAAATCTTCCTCTTCCTGGAGCAAGGGTGAGGTGGGTGCTTAATGGCATTAGGGTCTCTGCCAGAAAGAAGGAGATGGAAGTGGCCAGGAGGTGACCCTACTAAAAATCTGTTGCCAGTGCAGCGTTGTCCCTGCCCTTCCAACTTTTCTCCACATTTCAAAGGCTAACATCCTCTAACTACATTTTGCAGAAGCCCTCACTCAGGATGCTGGTACAAATTCTTCCAAAGAGGAAGAATTTTGTGAAAGGTGGAAGGCCAAAGAAAAGCAGAAACTATACCATGGTGGGCAAACTGCAGTCTTCAGAAGTCCAGTGGTTTCCAGGCCTTGTGCAGATCACCCACATGAGCAGGCAGCAGAGGTCACAGGAGGCAGCACCCTGTGATCCCTGCAATTCCTCATTTGCTAAATGTTAGAGATTTCCCCTTGACCTCCACTCCCCCAAACCTTCTGAGAGTTTTGCAAATATCTGTTTCTTGGTATTAGGTTTGCTCCTTTTTAAAGCTTCTAGAATAGCGTCATTTCCGTGACCCTTAACTTACTACAAACCCAGCATCCACTATGCCTGGACAGAGTGACACTGACTAGTACAATAGCTGCCAGGTGATGCAGGGAAGGCCTGCCAAGACAGGACACAGTGTTCCCTTCACCTCCTTCACAGTACTTTAGACTAGTTTAGATGCATAACAACTTTGTCAAATACAGCACACACCTTTCATGCAGTAACCCAGAATAGATCCCCATGAGTTGTCTCTGATGGGGAACATCATGAGAATCATGGCAAGTCTAATTGCTAAGATACTCCACGCTAATGTTTGAGAACAACAGAAGAAAAGTAGAGTTAAAAAATGAAATCTGATATTGTCTATGGAATTACAGATAAAGACAAATAAATAATGTCTGATGCTACCCAAAGGAAAGTATAGCTGTCCCACACGTTGTTGATGGAATTGTGAATTGATCAATACTGTCAAATTTGCAATTTGGCAAAATATATCAAGAATCTTTAAAATGTTTGTACTTTTTGACTTAGTAATTTCAATTCTGGGAATCTATCCTCAGGAAATAAGTCCAACTTTAAAAAGCCATATGTCTTAACTATATCTAGCATACTGTTTTTCATAGTAGTCAAAAATTATGAACAACAAAAATGTTCAGTCACAATTTTAAATAAAATTATGATTAAAGTACATCCAGTCAACTAAACATCTTACAGTCATTATAGTTACAAATATTTATAGCAATGTTAATATTTACCTTATTGGAAGAAAAATGAAATATTTAATAAAAAATTGTTTTATCACTGCCAGATAAACTGTATATGGATATAAATATGCAAGTCAAAGACTAAGAAGAAATGTAGGATTTTTCTTTCTTTCAGTTTTCCAAGTTTTCTAGAAAATGGAGATGCTTTTATAACATGTTTTTCTTTATAGTTATATAATTTGATTCCAAAATATATGCTCATTATGAGAAAAATACAAAAGTCCAACATGAGCATCAGTCTGCTTGGGTTGCCATTAAAAATAAAGTGGGTGACTTACACAGCAGATAGTTATCATCTCTCAGCTCTCTGGGATGGAAGTCTTAGGCCAAGGTCTGGCAGATCTTGTTCCTGGTGGGAATGCTTTTCCTGGCTTGCAGATGGCCACATTTTTGTGTCCTCACATCATGGAGAAAAAGATCTCTCATTTCTATTCCTCTTCTTATACGCTATGCTATTTAGTTTTTTTCACTAGGACAAAATATCTCAGAAAAAAAAATTTAGAGGAGGAAAGATTTCCTTTGGCTCACAGTTTCAGGGGGTTCAATCATGGCTCCATTGATGTGGGTCTGGGGTGAGACAGAGCATGATGGCAGAAGTGGATAGAGGAGGGAAGCTGTTCATCTCACAACAGCCAGGAAGAAGAGAGAAAGAAACAGGTGTGGCGGGGAAGGGACAAGCAATATCCTCCCAGGTCATGCCCCAGTGACCCACTTCCTCCAAGTAGGCCCCACCTCCTCCCGCAGTTCCTACCACGTCCACAATCATACCATCCAATCATCTGCTGATGAGAACAGAGCCTTCTTGATCCAGTCACATTTCAAGAGTTCTGCCTCTGCACATTGCAGCCCTAAGGACCAAGCCTTCAGTACATGAGCCCCTGGGGACATTCCAGCTCCAAACTCTAGCAGACTCATGTCCCATGCTTCTGATCCCCTTTGCCCTTTAGTAATTCCTCTTACATTCCATCTCCAGACAGAGTCAGCAGCAGTCACATTGAGGGTTAGGGCTTCAACATGAGAATTTGAAGGAGGACACAATTCAATCCACGGCAATGAGTTTTTAGCAAGAAGTAAGAGCACCATCTCTCATTAATCCCTCTTCCTGAAAGATTCTACCTAAGATTAGGGGTCCATCCTTCCAGATATTTGTTTTTCAGTATTTGGAAAAATATGTAACTAATACATGCACATATCTATAGAAAGATCAATGTAGTATACAGTTTTTATGGCAAAAGGATAAAATTCTGCTTCTTCTTTGCCTAAGAAATGGGAGGATCCTTAAAGTTTCAGCTATTTTTTTAGCCATTTAACCACATTTCTAAACCATATGTTTATGTTATATCTTATCTATTCATTTCTGATGCTGTCTGCCAACTCCCCATCATTGTAGATCACCACCGAGCTCCCCTATGGAAATCTCTTCTTCACTCCATCCACGCACACTTAACTAGGCATTACATTTACACTGACATAATTTCTAAAATTCTTTTTCTTCTCCAGATTCCTATCAGCACGATTCAAAAGAGATCCAGTAATGCCGAGCTGTTATTACTCATTGATATAGCCATAGGAAAGTGTTATTGATGCAAAAGACATGAGGATTTTTAGAGTAATCTTGTCTGTTTCATATAAAGAGAATTCAAAGCCTAAATCATGTTTTGTTAGTTATGCCGGAACAATATCCATACCAAAAAAGTAAAACATACAAACAAGGTAGCCTTCACAGCTACCTTACACTATGAACAGCATTAACTTAAAATTAAATTTGATGTTTTGAGATGTTTCCTAGACTAAATATACAAATTAAAATTTCTGGAGTCATTTGGACTCAGGCAAAGATTTCTCAAACAGGAAAGAAAAAAATAATAAATTAGGCTTTTAAAAAAGAGGGATTTTTAAAGCAAGAAATAGCTCTTAAGGATAAATGTCACTTCTACACATGTTCTACTGGTCCAGTTGAGACATTCAGCCTCTCCTGAATTCAGTGAGGTAGGAAATATTTAAATTTTCTGCAGAGAAGGTAGCACAGAGAAAAAAGGTAGCAGTTTGCCAAGAGGAAGATGATCTTCTGAAGAGAAATCAAAAATAACAAGAGATGAAATTTTTACCTTTCGTAGCTCCTGTAGACTACTGGAAAGAAGAGCAAAAAGACTGGACACAGAACTGGAAGCCTAGATGACCTTACCAAGGAGACTGTTTCACTGAAAAATCTCAGCAAGTTTGAATATCTGAGAAAAATCACCTGAGAGAAGTTTCCAGGATAAAACATACTCCTGACCATATCTTAAAAGAAGAAACATTTTAATGCTAAAATCAAGGGAAAATAGAATAAAAATATACAGCACAATTCTGCAAATTGAATGAACTATTTTGGAAACAAACACACATATTACTTTTAAGGCATCTGTGCACGGAGCATGTATGATTTGTAACTGCTTGACTCTTGGAATAGTTGGGTGAATCTGGTCCATGCTGTTTTAGTGGAGGAATGATTCTGAATGTTATTATCTTTATTCTAGAATTATACCACCCAAATCACATTCAATAAATTAATGACATATATCAGACACAGCTGAAACATGCTAGAAGGTGAGAGAGTATAAAAAAATATGCTTACTGACTGATAAATTTTTTCTTACTGCATAATTAAGGAAAAGCCTTTCTTTTTCTCTATCTTCCTTTTAGATGAGGAGATTTGTTTAAATGCTTCTAGTTTTACAAGATGCAGAACTGAACCAACAGTGCCAGGTGCAGTGGTTGGGAAAAAAAGAAGCTGCATGACAGTGGCTTTTGCATTCTCAAAGGCCCCCTCTGTCTGGTAAATGGAAGCCCCAACACAGCACTGACTCTGACTCCTAGGTCTTAGCACAAAGGTCTGCCTCTTCTTCCAGGAAACAGGAGCAAGGTGGATATAACAAGGGCAATCACACTGTGAACACTAAGAGCAATTGGAAAATCCAGGGCATGTTTCACCCCAAATAAGCTTGAAAGTAACAGGCAAGTTTATATATGTAATTTTTCTTTATCATAATATGCAGGTAATAAATTATGAAATTAAATATTTTACATCCTTACCTTTGAATGCATTAATGTTGATTAAAATGTTAATTGTTTACTTACTTAAATATTGAATTTCTGACAAATTACATTTAAATAATGAGAGCTTACGATAGTAGAGAGAGATTATTTAGAGACTGTATCACAGGATACATTTTTTTTTAGCCAAGTGACTAAATATCTACACTGAGTTTATCTGTGAGTAAAGACATAAAATATATATAAACCATGACTCTATAATAATTTCTATGAACACACAACTCCTATAATTTCTCTACTGAAAAATGCTTTGGAAATAGCATAACGCTGGGTTTCCTAATCATGCCATCATTTTCTGTAAATTTTACCATTTTAGCTATATCACTCTCCTATTCAAAAGTCTCCTGTGGTTTTCTTTCTCATTCCAGAATTAGATACAGGGTCTCATGGCATCTAGTCCCTAATTTCCTGTGTAACTTCATGAATTTTGTTCTGTACTTCCTGGCTGTCTCCACTCCACTCAGTCACACTGGGCTCAGCATTGTTCCTTGAATGCAATAGGTGCATGCCAGCTGAAAATGAACTTTGAGTTTGCTTGCTCTCTCCTTGGAATGTGCATCCCCAAGATAGCCAGGTGGCTTACTACCTCACTTCCCTTAATCCTCTGATGGAATACCACTTTATCTGGTGGCCATCCTGTGTGTATATGTCTGTGTATATCTACGTGTGTGTATACGTGTTGTAGACAAAATATTTGTGTCTCCTCAAAATGTACAAGTGTTATGGTATTTGGAGATGGGGCTTTGTCAAGAATATTAGGATTAGATGATATTATGAGAACAGGGCTCTGCTCTACTGAGGTTAAGGCCCTTCAAAGAAGATGTGCTAGAAAGCAAGTTCTGTCTTTCTGCCCATCATGACAGAATACAGTGAGAAAAGCCATCTGTCAAACCAACAAGAGGCATACATAGAAGCCAATGATGTTCACGCCCTGATCTCAGACTTCTAGCCTTCAGAACCAGAAGAAAATAAAAGTCCATTACTTAATCTACCCAGGCTATGACATTTTTTGTATGGATGCTGGTGCACACACATGCTTTCTTCCATATATGTATATATATATACACACACCCACATATATATGTATATGTGTGTGATATATATCAATATCACATATATAGATATCACACACACACACACACACACTCACACAGAGGTTTCCATTGTTTACATGTTTTCCTTGCTCCTGTTAGTATCCAACTGTATTTCCTTCATAGCATTATTCCCATGATACATTCTGGAGTGTATTTGCTTACTACTAATGTGCTTGCTGCCTTTTCTTTCCAAGTAAAATCAAGAGAAAGGCTTTGTTTGCATCCCCAACACACAATAACGGTGCCTGGTGCTCCCCGGGTGTGAACTGAAGCAATCATAGGAATGTAAGCTCCAGCACTGACGGAGCACAGTGTTTGACATAGTCACTGAGTTAATTTCACAGGTGAATCCTACCAAGATTTCATGACATTAACACAATGCCATTTAAAGTTCCCAGATAAGTGTGCAAAATAGGCAAAACACACAGGAATACCAGATAACACTGCCACAAAAAGAAGAATATATAGACTTTATAACCAATGTGACAGGTTTGGAAGGATGAAAGTAAATGACAGCTCCATTCTTCTGCCCCTCTCTGTCCAAGCTTCCCTGTTGAGGGAGTTGTGATCACCATAACTCGGCCCTCCTTGAAGCCTTCTCCTCAGGGCACACAGCATCTCAGAAAGGCTGCTCAAGCTGGATTAAGGATCAACTTTCTCTCTGCACCTCAGTTGCTACTCTTTTCTCTCCTCCTTGCTAACAACAATTTGGGCCTTCGGAGGTGAATGAGATGATGAGATTCAGCTAGAGTGCCTTAAGTCTTCAAAGGTCTATAAATCTGGCTGTTTCTCACCCATAGTGTCTGTGGGCGTCCTTGGGGTGCCCTGCTTGGAGTAACCAGATGGCTTTGCTCACTCGGCCTGCTTCCCTCGACCTCTGAGCAATGTCAGTCATCCCCCTCCTGGGCCACTTTACCTCTCTGGGCATCTCACTTGTGCCAAATCTCTTTTAGGCTCCTTTTTCACCTCTTTCCACTCTGGAGACCTCTCCTCCTGGTCCTGCTACCAGTGTTCCTGGAGTCTGCTCACCTATGACCTGTCATGACTGTGCTTGGGCACAAGCATGTCACCTGAGGCAAAGGAGTTGGGCAGCAGTGGTAATATTTTACAGTCTAGGTTCCCAAGTACCACAACCTCTCTCTTCTGGGCTGCAGTGGTAAAGCGGTCAAGGTCATGTCCCACCCAGTTTCCATAGAAGAACGAATAGACTCCTTCCTTGCCCAGCAACTGATAAAGTTCCGGAAGAGCATGTTACCATGGTCTACAGGAAAATGCAAAGTGCCACAAAGTCCTTGTCTTTCCCCACTACTGAGGACAAATGTCACATACTCAAGGTCTTCTCACTTGGCTTGAGGTAATGAAAAGCCCCTCATCCTCTCTTCCATGTTGGGAGTAGAGAGAATAGAAGGTCACAAAAGCCAGCTGCAGTCTCCAAAGAAATGCCCCTTTTCCTTCCACTTCCAACTTAATTCCCTTTGCTTTCAAGGTGGGTTCTGGCTGAGGAAGTTAAACAGGCCTCACCATTTCATTTGCAAGTGCCGTGGAAATGGCCTGCGGCCTCCACCTGGAAGTTGGAGATGCACGACTTCCTCACCCTGGGCCTTTGGGCCTGTTGCTGAAATGGAGATCTGATTTCCATTTAGGCATTTCATTAATTAGAAGTTTAATACAGCAGCACACAAAAGGAATATAGCCAAATGGTGTGATTTTAGTTTTAGAAATACAAGGATGAGTTGATATGAAGAGGCCTATTTATAAAGTATTTGTCACCCATAACATATACAGTAGTCCCTCGTATCCACAATCCCCCCCACCAGTGGATGGCTGATACCTCAGGTAGAACCCAATCCTGTGAACAACCACTGTGCTACTCAGACAGTCACACAGTACCCCAGCCAGCGACTAAGTGACTAATGGACAGATAGGACACACAGTGTGGATATGCCAACAGAGGGATGATGCACATCCTGGACAGGATGGAGAGGGATTTCTTCATACTGTGCATTTAAATTTATGAATTGTTTATTTCTAGAATTTTCCATCTTTTTTTTTTCTTTTAGTCCTGGGGATATAACTCAAGGTGTCTTTCCTACTTAGCTACATCCTCAGCCCTTTTTAATTTTCTTTTATTTTGAAATAGGGGTTCAATAAGTTGCTGAGGCTGACCTTGAACTTGCAATTCTCCTGCCTCAGCCTCCCGAGTCACTGGGACCACAGGGGTGCACTACTGTGCCCAGTTCATCGAATGTACTTATGTTTTTGAACCCTAACTTGTGACTGGTAACTAAAACTGTGGGGAGCGAAGCCACATATAAAGAGGGGACTCCTGCAGAGTGCTTTTACCAAACGTAGGAAAACCATAGTCTCATGGAAAAGAGGCTAAAGGACATGAAGTGACAAGTCCTACATAAATAAGCAATGGAAAACGGACAACCTCACTGGATAAACAAAGATTATGCAAAGAAAAGTACTATTTTAGCATAAAAATTGTAGGTACTCTAGAATAAGACACCTCAGTTTTGGTGAGTTCCAAGGAAGATTTTCTTTAACAAGCATATACCACATTTTCTGATTACAAAAGTAAAATAACATGTTACTAAATGGTATCTAAGAGTCCTTCCAGGTCTGAGGTCCTATTGTTTAAGCTGAGTATGTGAGTTTTTGGGTTTTGTGGGGTTTTTTTTTTCCCCAGTATCCTTTAAGCAGCTCTTAAACCCTGGCTCCAAATCTTAGAATACTTGTTAACAAAATAAAGCCAAATGTTTTTGCATAATGTTCAATGTGTTCTCGTATTATTCCATTGTGATTGTCCAGCTTCAACTGTGCACACCTTGATTTGCAACGATGTCGACTGATCAACCCCTCTCCCTATGTGCCTACATGTTATTTTTCTCTTGGTGCTCTTTACTTGGGATGCTCTCCCCCATCATCTCAATGTTGCTTACAATGCCTGTCAAGATTTTAAATCCCTTCATGAAAGCTGTCCATGATTTCTGCAAGAAGAAAGAATTTTTACCCTTCTAGAACCCAACCTCCCAAACACATCGTTGATACAACTCAAAGAATTTTCCATTCTTCCTCTTTGTCTTCTGTGCATAGTTTTCATAAGTTTGCAGCAAGAACTGTGTCTTATTATTATTTTGGATCCTCACCAGTACTTGGTCAAGTACTTTGAACAACATTTTTTTAATAACAAAGATAAAAATGATGCTCATTATAAGCCTGGTATTTATTGTTTACTATGTGCCTCACATTGTACAAAGAACTTGATAGGAATTATTTGAGCCTCACAACCCCTTGAAAGAGATACTATTATTAGTGTAATTACAAAGTAGGCATCAAAGACAGAGAGAGGATAAGTAATTTGCCTATGTAAAAACAAATCTCTTCATTTGAGCTCTTTTCTTTTCCCTAATGGGCCAATCAATGAATCCAGGCTGTCTCATCGCATTCTTTCAGCACAGAGCGATAGAGAAAGGGGAAAGAAAAAAATGAGAAAATCTCTGAAGAATAAAGATAGATGCAGATGAATTATATATATGCATTGCAAAGTGGAAGCAAGGATCACATTTTCAAGAGATCTAACAATAAAAATGAGGAAAAGAGAAGAAAGCAAAAGTCGTCTCTTGGTCTGTTCCATGCTGCTGTAATAGAACACCACATTCTGGTAATTTTTAAACAATAGGAGTTGAATTGGCTTGCAGTTTTAGAGACTGAGAAGTCCAAGATCCAGAGGCCACATCTGGCGAGGGCCTTCTTGCTACATTGCATGACCGAAGGCATCACATGGCAGAAAGCAAGAGGGAACAGAGGTGGCCAATCTCATTTTCATAACAAACCCGCTCTTGCCATGGTGAAAGCACCCTGTGATTAAGGCATCCGTCTATGTGCAGGGTGGAGGAGGTGTGGAGGTGAGGTGGCCTCCAAGAGCTCAGGTGTGGGACAGTGCAGGGAGGTTTAGGAGAAATGATTGGGTTATGAGAACCTTAACCCAATTCGTGAATTAATCTCCTGATGGGATTAACTGAGTGGTAACTGAAGGCTGGTAGGGTGTGGCTGGAGGAGGTGGGTCCCTGGGGGCATGCTTGTGGGGTATGTATTTTATATCTGGAAAGTGGAGTCTCTCTCTGTGCTCTCTGATGATTGTGTGAGCTGCTTCCGTCCACCACATTCTCCTGCCATGATGTTCTGACTCACTCAAGCCCCAGGCAGTGGAGCCTGCTGTCTATGGACTGAGAACTCTGAAAAAGTGAGCCCTTGAAAAACTTCTCCTCCTCTACAATTTTTCTGGTTGGGTCTTTTAGTTATAGCAGCAAAAAAGCTGAATAAAGCACAAGGGCAGAGCCCTCACGACCTAAAAGACCTCTCCCAGGTCCCACCTCTCCACACTGCTGCCCTGGGGATCAGGTTCCCAGTGGATGAACTTTGAGGGATACATGGAAGTCACAGCAAGTAGTAAAGGCATATTCACTATCCAAAGATGGTCATTGGTTACAGAATTTATTTTTGTAATGTATTAATTTGGAATATAGTTTTTAAAAACATTCTTAAAAATAAGGGGGTGGGAGTGAAATGAAACATTAATTTGCATGTAGACCAAATGGATGTTCGAACACACTTCACCCTTAATTCTGCTTGAAGGAGTGTTGACCTGGAATTTCCCCAGCTTCCTGTAACCCAATTCATCTTCCCTTTTAAAAGGTGTAAAATTTGTTTGATACGGATTAAAATGTTGTGTCCTTTTCTAAGTGGCTTGCTGTTTATTAACCTTGTAGTCACAGAACTTTGAGGATTTTGAACTGGGATCATTGAAGGGGCAGAAAGGGGTGGCCTCATGGTACTGGGTACTGTGCATCCTGAGCACCACACTGGTAAAACCAGACACTCACCCAGTCAGACTGGAGTGGACGGAGTGGAAGCTCAGGCCTCTGAACAGCAGCTGCTGGAGGGGCCAATTCATGGTGGAAACCTGAACTTGAAAAAGAGGAATGTTAGAAGTAATAAAAACAAGAAGAAAGGAAGTGAGAACCAGGGCCTGCCTGAACGCCAGAGGAAAGCCCACGTTCTCTCCTTGTGAGTCCCTCCCACACCTGCTGCTGCTTTCCTGGGAATCAGGCCATGCGATCCAATGTCTAGGTCTTAGTGGAGAGAGGCGATTCTACCTGGGAACAGGAGGCCAAGGCTCACACTTCCCACCCTTATTCTCTCTTAACATCTTTGATTCAGGACTCTTGATTTAGTGCTGCAGCTCAGGGAAGGCAGAAGGCCCAGCTGAACACACAGCCTGTGGAAGTTGGATGATACTTTTATAAATGGAATCATGAGCATCACTTCTAGCTCAGAACCTGCTTTGGTTGACTGGTTTGTTGGACGTGTCACGTTAGAAAAATGAGCCCCGAGAGGTGATCAGTTCTATCCCTAGATGATTTCATACATGCTTAGTTGAAAAAGGCTTCTCTTCTGAGGTTTTGTTGTTTGTTTATTTGGTTTTGGGGGAGAGGTTTACAAAATGTTTGGGAGGGACAGGGAATCAAATCCAGGGCTTCTTTGCACATGCTAAGCAAGTGCTCTATCTCTGAGCTACATCCCTACCTGTGGCTGCCCTTCTGGACACTTGGTCTCTAAAAGAATTAAAAGTTGTGATTTTATTAAAGTAAAAATTATCTTCCAGAAAGTATATTTCATGTGTTAAGATTTATAGGAGGACTGTTTTTTCAGGTATGATTTCATCTGTTCTGTTCTGAGCAATTGTGTGAACAGCACTGAGCTTTACTGAGAGATTGGAAAGACTATTTATCCACAGGATATGCAAAACCTAGGACCAGAGACAAAGTAATGAGGGCAGCTACAGATCTACTTGAGATCACTGTCACACATTCTTGATATCATGTTACCAAAAAAAATCAACACATACAAATGTATTTGTTTGCAAGTAGAGTAAATTGGTGGCATTTTTTTCTTAGTCATGGTGATATCCGAAAGCACATTCATTCATTCCTGGTGTGTAGGGCAGTTTTTCACCACGTCACTGAGCCCCACTGTGCCTCTGTTTTCTGACCTGTGGAACAGGGACTGATGATGATCATATTTCCTAGGGTTGATTCAAGAAGCAACTGGGATAACAAAAGGCATCTTTTCACAAATCCCAATGATGTAGTTCCTTTCAACTATGCAAACATACCTCCATCATTCAATCACAAACATTGGCACAATACAGGATCCAGTCCACTTCGTGGGAGGTTTCCAAAGACAAGGATTGGTACTGGGCAGTTATGATGGCTACCCCAGGGAGTCACAGCATATGATCACTTGGAGAAGGCTGCAGAAGAAATCCAAGGCACAGATGGGGAGGGGGACGAGCTGGCTTTCAATATTGTATTCTTTAATTTTATTATTTTGGGTTACTATTCATGCATCACACCCTCTTCCTGGATGAAGCTTCTATTTTATTTCTTTTCCTGGAATGAATAAAAAGTAAAAACAATAACAACCTGTAATCTCTACCCAAATGCCCCAGAAGAGACTGTGGAACTCACCCCTCTGAGGGGCTCAGTCTGTGAATTTGGATAATCCAAAAGGCTCAAGTGCCTCTGATTTTCTCTCAATCTGAAGAGATTCATTGAAAATTGACATTTTTATGAGGTTCTTTAACATCTGACAAGAACAGCCAAGTTCCAGACCATGGTCTATTTGACTTCTGAGCCTTTGCAGAGTTTCGGCAAAGCTGTAGGGTGTGTTTGCCTACTACCAGGAAAGACAGAAAGTAAAAGATTTGGGGTTTGCCAATTTAACTCAGCCATGGGGTATTAACCAATATTTACCAGGAACCCTGAAATTTCCACCTGTATGGACACAAAACATGATTGGGTTTCTTGGGCACCAGTTATGTTTAGATATCAGAGAGTTCCTCATTGTTTTTAAGTACCTGTGATGGAAACTTGAATTAACTCTGCATACCTCCAGTGAACTTAGAAACTTCCTCATCTCCAGTCCACCAAGAGACTGGCCTTGGTCCTGCTGGTAGTGATTCTGGGGGTAGGACTTGGTGAGGGAAGGCTAGACTTCTCACCTAATTTTAATTCAGAGAATTGAGAATTAATTAACATGACAGCTTCATTAAAAGTAGCCTGTTTGAAATTAAGGTAAGTAGTCTGAATAGTACTAATAAATCCAAGAGGGATCAGACCATAAGAAGGAGCCAAGAAATGAAGCTAGAGGGATAAGGGAGGAGGGAAAACTGACACCATAAGAAGTTTGATTCAGCTGGAAGAAGTTTAATTCAGCTGGAGAAATATCCTTCTTGAATTCAATTCAGCTGGACAAAGTCTCTGATCTCCAGTTAGACATTTACTGTGATTTATTTTTCAAGCAAGACTTGCCATAAGCAATTCTAGATTTCCCTGATATCTGGTTCACTTCTACTTCCAGTCAAATAAAATATGACTGTGGCCTACCCCTTCCCCTGACCGTTGCTTTCAGTAGGTAGGAAAGGCCATGAAAGTAGACTTGGCTAATGAAATATAAGTAGAAGGTACATGCCTCCCTTCTAGAAAAGCTTCATAATAATAGCTAATGATCGACTCCAATCTCTTGCCCCCTGATGGTGCTTGTGGAGATTGTGGTGCCCAAAAATGTTGTGGAAAAAATTCAGAAAGCAGAGTCTCCCACACACATGCAATTCACAAACATAGCATGAAGGAGAAATAAACTTCTGTTGTTGTTTTAAGCCACTGAGATTTGGGACTTGCTTGTTACCTAATGGATACAAGCTCATGGTCCAAATAAAAATAAATAGCTAAAGGGTTCTGATGAATGGGCCACTGTAAATATGCAACTTTTAATTCATTTATTTCTCCAAAGTTATACAGCCCAGGGTTTTATTTTTCTAGAAATTTTACAATATGCTGATGGAGACATTAAAGATCAGCTTCCAATTCACTTGATTCCTTCATTTCTCAATATACTCATCTCTGCAATAGCATCCTGTAATGAAATATGCATTGGACTATGGGGTTTTGTGGGATGAGGAGCAAAACTCCTTCTTCACAGTTGTCCTAACACCTGCTGCAGAACTGTGAAAGCAGCAAATACTTGCTGAACAGTTACTGACTAAAAATTCTTCTTCTAGGCGACACCTTCAGGTTGCAAGTTCCACCTGTCAGTGATATCCTTGCCTTGCTGTTCTGCTTCAGTTCAGTTTGATTCTTGGACCCCGCAGCCTAGAAAGTCTGGCTTATGCTGTCCTTCCCCTTTGGAAGGCACTCCTTTCTTCCCTCTGAAGGACTTAATACCACATTCTCCCTGATCCCGCCTAAGCAGCACCTACCAAGCAGTTCTCGAGGACCCTATACACTTAAAAATCACTTAGAATTCAAATTAACTTGTATTTACCTAGATTATAGTTATTCATGTTTACTGTATAAGAAATTAGAACATTTTAAAATATGGATCAAAGGATAAGCCAGTAAATCCACCTACGTAAATATAAATAACATGGTTTTGTTTAAAACATTGTACCTCCCAAATTTTTTTAAAAAAATATTTTTATTAAGAAGAACAGCATTACTTTCAGCAAAAGAAGCAACCAATAATGTGAAGAGAGAGCCTACAGATTGGGAAAAAATCTTTACCACATGCACCTCAGATAAAGCATTAATCTCTAGGATATATAAAGAACTCAAAAACTTAACACCAAAAAAACAAATAACCCAACCAATAAATAGGCTAAGGAACTGAACAGACACTTCACAGAAGAATCAATCAATCAATCAATCAATGAAAAAATGTTCAACACCTCTAGAAATTAGAGAAATGCAAATCAAAACTAAGATTTCATCTCACTCCAATCAGAATGGCAATTATCAAGAATACAAGCAACGATAAGTGTTGGCGAGGATGCAGGGGAAAAAGTACACTGAGACATTGCTGGAAAGAATGCAAATTGGTACAACAATTATGGAAAGCAGTATGGAGATTCCTCAGAAAACTTGGAATGGAACCACCATTTGACCCAATTATCCCACTCTTCGGTTTACACCCAAAGGACTTAAAATCAACACACTCCAGTGAAGCAGCCCCATTAATGTTTATAGCAGCTCAATTCTCAATAGCTAAACTATGGAACCAACCTAGATGCCCTTCAACAGATGAATGGAAAAAGAAAATGTGGCATACACACACACACACACACACACACACACACACATATGGAGTATTACTCAGCTTTAAAGAAGAATGAAATTCTGGCATTTGCTGGTAAATGGATAGAGTTAGAGAATACCATGCTAAGTGAAATAAGCCAAACCCAGAAAACCAAAGGATGAATGTTTTCTCTGATGTGTGGAAGCTAATTCACAATGTGGGGGCTGAGGATAGGGAAGAATAGAGCTACTTTATGTTAGGTAGAGGGGAGTGAAGGGAGGGGAAGTGGTGTGGGGGAAGGAATGATAGTAGAGTGAAACAGACATTATTACCTCATGTACGACAGCATGACCAATGTGATCATGCAATATGTATAATCAGAAAAATGAAAGATTATACTCTATTTATGCCTGATCTATCAAAATATATAAATGCATCCTACTGTCATGTACAACTAATTAGAACAAATAAAATAATTTAAAGAAAGAACAGCATAGCTTTACATTCTCGCAAATCTGATGTCTGACTTAATAGAAGACAGTTGGATCTGGCAGAGTTTGCCACTTATCTCCCATTGTCTTATGTGTCTTGAACTTGGATCCCAACCTAGATAATAGATACTGTGAGCACAGGGGTGACAAACGTTCTGAGTGGAACAGAAGATGAAGCCACTGTAACCGGTGACCACAGAGCCAAGACCGAATGATCAACCATTCAAACACTCTTTTTGCCATTACGGAATATTCTGAACTTTCAAATTTAGCCTCAGCTCTTTCCATCTCTAGAGACAACCAAAATAATGAACTGGGAAGTCATTTTTATAGTCAGCTTTTATACTTTTACACAAATACATCAGTCTGCAACCTTGAGTCACAATGCGTTGGTTTCCCTTACATAAATAATGCTTTATGCATCTTCTTTGTAACTCAGAATCCTGATTTTGAGAACTAGTCCACATTGCTGATTATAAACCCAGCAAATTCACTTAAGCACTGTAGGGCCTTAGGCCATGTCTTATTTGTTTACTTCCTAGTGATGGACATTTCCGTCGTTCCCAGTGGGCCATATATACAAATGACTCAAAGAAGAATGTCTGTATCTGCGTTTCCTTAGTCATTTGTGTGATGACTGTTCTAAATTAAAGAATTTTTAAGTGAAATATCTGGGCCCTTTCCTGTTTTGCCTGATGTAGACATTCTAACGTGTATGTAGGCCCCGACTGAAAATCCTACCAGCAGAACACAAGAGGACTGTTTTGCTCTTACTTCATATTGTCAGGTTTTATTTGTGTTTTATTGTGCCCTTGGTACCTCACACACAGTGTTAGGACACAGGGGACCTTCAGCAAGTAGCTGATTCCTGCAGCAACTCTAGCCTGGGCTTGGGCAGTTGAATATGGACTCACCTTGCAAGCACAGGTACATGGCTCTTTTCTTGCCATCCGCCATCCACACATGGGCTAGTAGGGTGTCTTTCAAATAGGCAGAAGATAAACTCAGAAGCTCCTTTTAGTTTATTACTTTCCAAGAATCACTCTGTGATCCACAGTAGCTCAAACCCTTTTGATGGTCCACATCTTCAGCCTCCAAGACAGCCATCCTGTCTTTGAGGTCACCATTAGCATAGTGCTGAGACAAGTGTAGCTGAAATCTTTTATCCTGGATGGAAGCTGCCAGAACCCTCTTCTGCAAACTTCACTGTGGGATGCATAGTTATGCAGTGAGAGACCGCTGTCTGTATTCAATTACGGTGCCGCGAGGCTAATGTAATTGTTTCAAGACCCTACAAATTACCAGATGTCGACAACCAGCTCAAATGTGTTCCCCATCCCTATAAACTGAGGGAAATTTTTTAAACTGAGGAGGAGGGTGGCATCTCCTTGATACCTCAAATATGTATCTTCTCATTCTAAGAGAGCTTGGATGTGTGTGTAAGAAAACGTGATGATAGCATTTTGTAGCCCAGCTTCCCTTAAACATCCGTAACAGAATAACTTTGCAAACATGTGCACATTTTATGTCAGGAAATGGATACTGGAGATGTAAATGAGCTACGTTGAATGACATACCGTAGGTACTCAATGAATTAGGTAAACCACAGGTCCACATATCCTTGGGATTTTCTTGTCAGATAATACAAACCTGGCAGAAATAGCCAATAAAATAGATCCACGAAGCATGTAGTACAATTGGAAAACACCATTGTCATCATTTAAACATGACTGTAATAGTATTTGACAGAACAATTGAGGTATGAAGTGTGAAAGTTACTTAGTGAGACAATTTAGTATACAGACCAGAACCCTGCTGTCCCTGCCCAATCATGGTTCTTGACGGTCCTCAATTTTCCTGTTTGCAAACAAAAGTTCTGGTGCTCATTTCACCGATCTCCACCCCCTTGATCATTTCCAGAGAAAACTCAAAGTTCACAGAATTTTCAGGTGGACCCAATGTGTTGCAGTTTAGAAGTAGTTTCTGCCATGATTGAGGGTCCACTCCTACTTCTCCAGGATATTTAGTGAATGAGAACAATCATTGGTCTTCAGGAATTTCTAAATTTGTACATGATTTTTGTTTCTTTCAAGTTTCAAGTTCCCTCTCCCATGATAAAAGTGAATGTTTATTTACCCCCACTTCTCTAAACCTAATGAAAAGTCCTCTGAGCTTTAAGTACCAAGAATATCAATTTTAGCTTTATTCACAATAGGTAGATAGCTTTGGAGCTAATAGGCTAATAATATTTAGTTAAGTTATTGTTCTAGAATATTGCAAGTAATTGAACATTCCTTCCCAAGACAAAATAATGTTTTGCTGGAAATAAGCAAATGTGGAATGGCTGCCCATTTAAATATCTTACTGTTATTACATACAAGGTCTTCTCTATCCTGAATGAGTATTAATAAAATGTTTAAAATATGCATTTTCCTTTATAGCAGAAATCAGAGAAGGTGCCAAGTGTTAAAGAATTTCATTAGTTCTTTGGTATTTGCAGTATGCATTGGTAAGAACATACCTTTTCCCAGAGACTCATCAAAAAGACAATCTGGGTACATACCACAAAAACACTGAGAGGATTAAACATGCCTAATATGGTAAGGTTGTTAGATTGCAATAAATAAACTTCATTTAACAAAAGCAAACAAGAAATGAAAAGGAACTAATATAACCTCAAGCTGGGAAAAATCATTTAAAACTCTGAAATATTTATTTGATATTATCTTTCCAAGAATAATGGAGCAAAAATAATCGCATTCCTTTTCCTTTACATACTTTAGTTCAGAGAAAACAGATGCAGAATGAAGCTTTGCTTCCCTGCCAAACTGTCGACTTTGTTTAATATTTAAGTTTCATGCAACATAAATGAGAGCGGCAAATATATGGTGAGTGCTGAGTTCTGAATTGAAATCATTTTTAACTGCTCACTGTATTTTCTGGAAATACAAACGCACTCCCACATTCCCCAGCTCTTTTGAGGGAGTGTTTGCTGCTGTAACCTAAGTGGTGGTGAATGTGGAGAGGTTTTATTTGGGTGGGTGTCCTTACACATTTTATCCAAATTTCAAGGGGTAAAATTTTCTGTTACCAAAACTTTTTTTTTTATCTATTTCAGGAGATTACTTTTCACAAAGAAATATCTAAAGGTTCCCAAAACGGTGTTCTTGTTCAAATCATTTGTGGTCAGAGTCAAAACTATAATGACTCATGCTCATAACCTGTTAATGAGCTAGACACCGCTCTCATTCACTTACATTAATTCCCTTAATTTTCACAGTGACCCTGTGATGGTAATATTATCTTCATCTTCAGAGAAATTAAAATAAATATGAAAACAATCAAGTGTTTTTATCTCCCTCTCTCCCAAGACCCACTGACCTGGCGACGAAAGACTGAACCACCTGTCACTATTAATATTTGTTCACTTTCCTGCCCCCACTGTGGTCCATTTCCCGCTAGTATGTCTAACTGCCCCGTTGACTTTGGCCTTGGCCCACATCTTCTTTAGCCAATGGAACATGGGTGGAAGTCTTAATGCCACGTTCCATGCAGAAACTAAATGGGCTTGTGTGGTTTGGCACTGAATCTCCTGTATCACAGTTCTCTCTATAAGGACAGCATGTCCCAGAGAGCGGCTGCTCCGTTACCCTGGGCGCTGCCATGAGAAGACACAGGGATCCTCTCCAAGCCCAGAGCTGTCAAACAAAACGGCTGCTGACCCAGAGCCTGTGCAAAAGAAGTGGGAGATAAACACATGTCACAAGCTACTGAGTTAATGGGCTTGGTGGTCACTGCAGCAAAAACTGACTGAAAACAAGGAAGGGGAAAATGTCCTAAACCCACAACAATAAAAAGAAAAAGAAAGAAAGAAAGAAAGAAAGAAAGAAAGAAAGAAAGAAAGAAAGAAAGAAAGAAAGAAAGAAAGAAGGAAGGAAGGAAGGGGGGGGAGGGAGGGAGGGAGGGAGGAAGAAGGAAGGAAGGAAGAAAGAAAGAAAGGAAGGAAGGAAGAAAAGAAAGAAAACCGTGAGAGAGGCCATCTGAGGATAAAAAGGCCCAAAAATGTCTGAAGGATGGAAAGTTGTTGGAGAAGTGTTGACTGACAGTTTAGATGAAACCACAGCTTCCCAAACAGCCTGCTCTGCAAACCCTGGGTGGGGTCTTAGACCCAGAAGGAGTTCAAGGTCTCCTTCCACGCTGAACCTGAGCTCCAAGAGTCAGCGGCCTCCATTGACAGTGCTCCTGACTATCCATTCCCCATTACTGGGTGCCAAGAGATGCTAGTCATCTGAGTCAAACCCATAGCCAAGGCAGGAAAATGACCAATATTTTTATGGATAAAACTTATCCTTGGAGGCAAGAGAGACCATTCACAGAGGAGAAATTTAAAATAATCCCAATTATTATTCTTAGAGATATTTGAGAAGACATTGCACTTATAAAAATGAAATATAAAAAAGCAGAACAGAGCTTTGAGGAAAAAAAAAGAATAATCAGAAAATAAGAAAGAGACCTCTTTGGAAGTTTAAAATATTTCTCCCAGTATTTATTATTGTTTGATTAGTTTTGATTATTTGGGCAACATGGTGAGCATTAAATATCTTTATTGAAAAAGAATGTCTCCCTGATGGATTAATGTGATCCATGATGTACTAACTTGGGAGAAAAAATATCCCATTTCACAGTCACCTGTTCCATCAATGATTTTAGCAACTGTCAGTGATTCTTGTTTGAATTTGGTCATCATATTAAGAGTAAAAAAATGATGCTTCATTTATTTTATATTTATAGTTGGTCCTCTCTTTCCGTCTTCATGCAATACTAATGACTCACAGATCTTCATTAATTTTTAATCAATGTGTAGTTATCCATAATTACAATGTTTAGTAATATTTAGTGCTGTTTGTTTGTAGTTACTCAAATTTTCCTAAATTTGGCCCCTGAGCCCCCCTACAATCTGGCTCCTATGAAGGAGATAGCTTAAAAAATCCAGAAATCTAGCTACATTATTGTGGAAGAAGAACATCAAAACAAAAGAGAGTCTAAAAGTTTCCAGATTAAAAAACAACAACAAATGAAGAAAAAAAAAATGAGCATACCACCAGATACCACCAGAATTCCTATCAAGCAATGAGACTTCAACATTGATTTCATCAATAATATTTCAGGGAAATTCACATGGGAAAAATAACTTCCATCTTTTATTCTTTGTCTATTCAAACTGTGAATAAACTATAAAGGCAAAATAGAAATATGTTCAACATTCACAGTCTCAGAAAATTTATCATGAAAACATTTTTTTTTTCAGAAAGCTACATGGAGATGTATGCAGTAAGCCTAGAGATGAAACCAGACAGAAGGGAAACCAGGGGAAAAGACAAGAAGTCTCACCATGTCAATCGTGCTGTGCACTGGGAAGACAAGCCCAGCACGTGGGTAGGGGCCAGCTGTCCAGAGGCAAAAGTCTAAAGATAAAGGGTGACAATCTGCTGAGGTTGTCATAAAAATTACTAGAAGGCAGGCAGCTCAAACAATGGGAATTTATTTCCTCACAATTCTGAAGACCAGAAGTCAAGAGCAAGGTGCCAGTTCTGCAATGAATAACTCCTATGTGATCATAATAATGAAAATGCTGTATATGGAATTTCAAATTTTGGAATCAAGCTACAGATAGAGTATGAGAGTCTTTGAGATGTTTCTAGAACAAAATATAAATTTGATTGTTGTTGGCAATTTAATAACCAATTACAGAAAATAGATCGTGAAGGGGGAAGGTTTGAGATTTTAAAGGAAAGATGGGGATGCTACAAAGTGGAGTGTCCGGGAGGGAATTTCTAACATTTGTGGTATGGGAAATAAAAATGCAGTCATTGTTTTGGGATGAAATGCATCCTAACCCCATATAAGGTCATGTGGGAGTTCTAACCCCTAAGGCCTCAGAATGTGACTTTATCCGTAGATAAGTCTTTATAGAGGGGATTGAGTTAAAATAAGACATTAGGGTAGGCCCTACCATGATGTGACTCATGTCCTTATAGAAAGAGGAAATTAGGACAAAGGAGCACACCCACACAGAGAAGATGATGTGAAATACAGGGTAAGATGACCATCTGCCAGGCTTGCAGAGACCCAGACAGATCGGCTCCCGTCAGCCCTCAGAAGAAGCCAATCCAGCTGATACCCAGTGGATCTTGGATCTCTAGTCTCCAGAACTCACGGACACTAATCTTCTGCTACTTAACCCACCCTCCCTTGGCACCCCAATTTGTTATGGCAGCTCTGGAAAACTAATACACCCATGTTGCCTCAAGTTGCAGATCCATCCAGAAGAGAATGGGGAGTAGTGATGCTTCTGTGTTGGGCAAGGGTGAGGGGAAAGCACGTCACATCCACTCCTTCCTCTTCCGTCAGAGCAGGACTCCCGCCGAAAGGTCTACGGCTGATACTCAAAGCTGCAGTTTTAAACAGGTTTAGAGAAATGGGAGTAACCTTCTGAATTATTAGAAACAGACCCAGTTTCCTCTGGAGACAAGTCTGGAGGTGGGAAGGAATCAGGCAGGGAGTGGTTGCTTTTTATTAAAGGTTTTTCTCTATTAACAGATTTTTAAGCCATGGCATGCATTACTTTGGCTAACATTTCAAAGGAATTTAAAACAACATTCACTTAGAATTTTGGGGGCAGCCAACACTTTTTCTCAAATTTCATGTGACCAAGTACAAGTTTTGCAAAATATATCTCCACACTATGTATACATATAAGTTGTAGCTTTCAGTTGGAATACAACTGAAACTTTTTGAGGGAATGACCAAGGTTGACCCACACTGGGTAAATCCTAGGCAAGTGAGGCTCTGTAAGTCTTAATGAGAAACAGTTAGCAGTAGCATTGAGTGCTTTGGATGCATTAACATCATAGTCAGAACAGAAATACTATCAAGACTGTAATATGCTGACGTTAGCTTGTAAAAAAAAATAAAATATTCTCAAATGCATGCATTGGGCATTAGATGTACTGTCATACATAAGGTAAGGTGACAGAAGGAACCAGTTTCATTCTATTCCATTCTACAACTCAATTATGTGAAATTCAACTTCCCACCCAAAGTAGGAATGCAGCTTGAAGGATTTATGGGCCAGTGTTCAAAGATTAATGGAGCCATGTCAAGAAGACACAGGAGCTGGCTTGCAGGGGCTCCCACTGGCCAAACAGGAGACTGTAAGAACATCAGACAGAATGACAGTGATGGATTACAACCCTTGTAATTTTGAAAAACCTGCATGTGCGTTGTTATAATCAGAAAGGGGAGGGGAGAGAAAGAAGGGGGAAGGGTGATCTTTCTACATAAATATAAAGGTTTGCTTTCTTCTTCAACAGAAGAATATGGAAAGACTCACCATGCTCTTAAATAGAAAGATTCCATAGCCTTGACCTTTATAAAAAAGGTCCCTTTTCCAAATTTTCATTATTTTAATCTCTGGGGAGAATGCAACTTGATATAATAACTATGTGAATTCACGAAGGGTTCAGGCACAGGGCATTGACCCTCATCGAAATGAATTAGAAAACTGCAGAAATTAAAATTTTTATACTTTTTACAGGAGCATACAGAGCAATCAATGAAACGGAAATGAGTGCAGACATACATCTGGAATCCTGTATACATTTGTTTCCATTTTAAAGTCCATGAATGACAAATAGATCAATAAGGGAAGCTGGGATGATATCTGGTTATTTGGGATTACAAAAAGGAGAAGAAAAAGGCCGGATTCGTACCTTATTGTTTTCAAATAAACTCCAAATTAATGTCAATTTAAAAGTTTGAAAATTCAATAAAACTTAAAAATAGTGGGAGAAAATGTCAGTATACGTCCTAAGAAATTGAGTGGAGAAGTGTTCTGGCCAGAGTTCTTATTTGCAAGTAAACAAATGAACAGAGGGACTTGGCCACCTGGGGCTGTTGAGGAATGAACGGAAACTCAGCAAATCAGTAGGCACAGGACTGGAAAGGGGAAGAGTGAAGGACTAACAGCAAAGCAAGGCACATGCACTCTGCAGACCAGCCTGGAACCCCGCTGCCACCACCCTGAGGGTGGGGTCCGCATCACCTGGCTACAGACACCAGGCACAAGTGCCACTGCACTAGAGGGCCTGGCACTGAGAATGTTGCTCCAGCCACCACTCCCCTAGGTCTGTGCTTACTTCACTGGTTTTGAAGCAAAGTCCTGGGGTGGCAGGGGCCTCAACGGGCTGAACACAGGCCATGCACCAGCACCCTGATTACAGGAAAAAATAGTAAAGCAAGTGTTTAATCTTGAGAGCTTCAGGTGAGCAAGTGAGCTCTGAGGTCTGCCCACCCACAGAAGCATGAACTGGAATCACCAACTATGAGAAGGGGCTCAACTTCTGGTAGCCCCAAACCACAAATATCCACACACAAGTACCTACCACCCACAGCACACAGGAAATGGTGCTTCATTTACATCAAAATGGTTTAAGGTTGTAAAGGAAAAAATAAAAATTTTAAAAAGTACACATAAGAGCTCTGCCTAGCACACATAAAAGTATATTTATTTAGCATAATAAAAACGTACAAATGGGTAACATACATCAGCATGAGTACATATGCCTCCAACAGATTTGACCAAAGGCCACAGCAGATAGTTCAGAAAAAAAATAACTAAAACTGATCAAGATGAGAAAAGAAACTCATCAGTTCTAATTCATGAAATGCAGGTTGAAATTAGACATCATATTTTTCACTTTTGAAAAGATTTATTTTAATAAAAATCAGAATGGAAATAAAGCCTCTGTACATCCCAGCTACTTACAATGGGTGCAAGCATATCCATTGCTATAGTCACCTTATTTTATAATGTCAATGTCCCCTGCTTGAAATACTGTGGGGGTCTCTCAGTCATGTACCACATGGATGAGAAAAGGGTTCACTGCCAGAGGAGGATGTTGGTTGTATATTACTCAATTACCCCAAAACTCATCTAATTAATAAACACACAAGAGCCAATACTCTTTTTAAATGAGAGGGGGCATGACAGCTCTGGCCATACCAGCTCTGGCCTCTAACAACAACCACGAGTTGCCCAACTCTCTTTTATTTATAACACACAGTTTTAGTAAAAGGAGGCCAGAATGAGGAGGAGCTTCTTCTGTGATGGACAGGATAGTGTGGAGTTAGGGGAGCCATTCTCTTAGAGGGAATATTCCAAAAGGAGACAGGGAACCACTCCCACGCAGCATCACATGCTTCCTGGCCACCTGGGACAGACCTCCATGGCTGTTGTTCCTGGAAGCCAGGCCTCTGCGTCCCATGGCTCAACCTAGTCTGATTCTGCTAAATCAGAATGGCTTCCCACAAAATACCTCATCTCTCTTTGTTCTTCAGTCTACTTACCCTCCAAGGTCAGCAGTGCTCACAAGACCCGACCTCTCTCCACTCTCCAGCTTCATGGACACCATCAGCCCAACCATTTTGCCTCCTTCACATTTGTCTCTTTCCTTCCAGACCTAGCACATACAATCATCCATCCACCTTGGTTTTTTACGAATAAGGAGTAAAATGCTTGGCCAAACTTTAAACAGAATTATTGTGCATAAGTAATGGTAGGGAGCAGAATGTCTTCTGCTGCTAGCTAAGCTCCTATAGAGGACAAGGCCTGGCCCTTTGTCCCCTCTTCAGCATCCACCCTGCATCCACACCCACAATGAAATGATGGTGGGAAGAAGAGATCTGAGAGAGGTAAGCACAATGCCTTTTATGCAAACCCATTAGTGAGGACAGTACTTCACCAAGTATGTTTCTCCCAAGTATGAACCCCATGAACTAGCAGATAGGGAAATGCTCATAAGATCAAATAACTATTTGAGAACATTTCATATCTCTTCTTTGGAAATTCACAGTAGCATAAATGAGGTCCTTACATATCCTACCTCAAAGCAAACCTACTTGTCCACATTGAACCAGTATCCTAGTATTTCCTAAGTGGATTTAACTATGCAGATTTAACAATTAATGCCTAACACCCCCATGAAATTAATGAGTTGGAGGAAGAGAAGAGTCTCTGCTCTTCCCCTGCTTGGAGTTCCTCATTCTACTGCCCTAAGGCACTGTCAGAGCCATGCTTGAAGTTAATAACGACTGTGCCCAGTTACTGGCTCACTACTTTCTGCATTTACTAAGACAGTATCACTCTGCCCTTTAGAAGGTATTCCAGCAGAAGAGGTAGACAGAAAACTACCTCTACTACCAGGGTGCATGCTGCAACAGAAGTGCATTCAGGAGCTACAAAGGCACAGAGGAGGTAAACTCTACGGAACTTGAAGGAAATGCTTAGGGGCTGGAAGAGGAGCTGTCTTCCGATTAGAGAAGATTTTAATTATATTTGACCCCAAAGGATAGTCATATGAAATGACATGTGCAGAAACAGGGAAGTATCAATGAGCCTGTTGGGGGGAGAGCAAGAGGTGTGACCCCAGGTTAGAAGATGAAGGAGGAAGAATTAGCCTGGCAAACAGGGAGACTGAGAAAGCACTCTGAGTGAAGTTGTCCAGGGCAGTCTTACCTCTAGATAAGCAGTTCTAGTTTGGAGTATGCATCGGAATTTTAAGCAAGGGGTAAGTTAACTTTTGTTTTTGAAGGGTTGCTCTGAGGCAGGTTTAACAAAGGATGCAATAAAGGTGGCCAGTGAAGAGAGCAACTTGAAGGCTTTTGTCAATGTGAGATGTGCAAGAAAATTAGGGATGCCACCTTCTATTCTACTCCTGAGCTTGGTCTGCTCTTGAGGGGAATATAACAGAGGATGTTTTTGATATACATATATAGGAGGGAATAAAGATATACACACTATGATAATCATCTTGACATGAAAATGAGAGGAAATATAGAATGGAAAATAACCCCAGGATTCTAGGCTGCCATGACTGGAAGAACTCTGTGGCCCTTAGGAGAAACAAAGCAGTAAACAGATCATACATACTACACTGACGGGCGGTAGGGGAGGTATGGATAGAGGAGATGGGAGGGAAGGATAGAAGTTTGGCTGAACAGAGTTTAAGCATCTTGACTTAAGGTACCCATGGATTAATTCCCACCTTACTATGCTATTCAAGTCAGTTTTTGCTCTTGATAGCAAAGAATCAAGAGTCTTGTGGATTATATCTACTGTGGATGCTCAATGAATGACATCTACAATTGATATTAGGTTAAGTAACAGTAATAATTTGCATACTTACCTCTACTACACCTGTGGAAGACTGTTCTTCTTCCTTCTGCTGATACCTAACAGCCTCGGGTTCTGCTTGAGCCAGCCCTCCAGACCCCCTGTTTAGAACTGTAAAATTAGTCAAAAATAATTTGTTAGTCTTGATTTACAACTAAACCCCATTTCCCTCATGAAGTTATGTTCTCAATACAATCTTCATGTAATTCGTCGTCTGATTCAGAACATTATGAAAATGAAAGTTTGACACTATTAAGAATATACAGATGAATGGGTAAAGAAAATGTGGGGTATATATATACATATATATATATATATATATATATATATATATATACACACACATATATGATGGAATACTACTCAGCTTTAAAGGAGAATGAAATCATGGCATTTCATGTAAATGGATGGAGCTGGAGAATATCATGCTAAGTGAACTAAGCTAAACCCAAAAACCAAAGGCCAAATGTTTTCTCAGATATACAGATGTTAATTCACCATAAGGTTGGGGGCTAGGGAAGAATAGAGTTACTTTATATAAATGCAAGGGGAGTGAAAGAAGGGGAAGGGGCATGGGAGGAGGGAGAATAGTAGAGTGAAACAGACATTATTACCTCATGACATACATGTACATGTATGACTGCATGACCAATGTGATCCCACAACATGTACAATCAGAAAAATGAGAAATTACACTGTTTATGTATGATCTATCAAAATGTATAAATGCATTCTACTGTCATGTACAACTAATTAGAACAAATTAAAAAATTAATAAAAATAAAAAATAAACTAAAGCAAAAGGAATAAACCAGATCTCTGAGATCAGGCAAATAGGAATGGAAGGTCATCATGCCTTGAAACACCAAGAAATTATTACTGGAATACAATATGCAAGTGTCAGGGTGGGTTCCTTTCTTGCTCCCTGTCATAGTTTGGTTCTTTTTCCCCACCATTCATCTTATCTCCCTAATTCTGGAAGACACCTGCACACACATGGGTTGCTATGGAAACAGTTCACACCTAAGGATGAAAACCACTGCGTTCAACAGAGACCTATCCAACAATGTGGAATCAGGGAGAATGATCCCTCTCTCACCACTGGGACAGTTGCCATAGGAAGAATTCAGGAGAGGACTAGGAGAAAAGGTGAAGGAGAATGAGGCTGCCATGCTGGCCTACCTTCCTTGGTGATGATGGGCTTGTGGGGAGGCAACTGAGGGACGCTCCCTCCCGGCTTCTGGTGATACAGAACATAAGAGCCTCAGGAATGCTTCAGTCTCTAGTTTGCAAGTGGCAAGTGCTATGTTTTAGATATGAGTTGTCCCCCCAGAGCTTGTGTGAGATCATGCAAAAACCTTTAGAGGCGAAATGATTGGGTTACGTAGCTTGATCTAATCATGTAACTGTAAGCAGGTGGAGTGTGGCTTCAGACAGTGGGTCCATGGGAGCATGCCTTGGGGTCTAGATTTTGTCCTTGTTGAGCAGAACTCTGTCCCTGCTTCCTGGTGCCATCTCCCCAGCTGCATTCTTCTGCCACACTCTTCTGCCATTATGTCCTGCCTTACTGCAAGCCCCAAAGAATGGAGTTGGCTGTCCATGGACTGAACTTCTGAAACCGCGCACCCCCAGATAAATTTTTACTCCTCTAATTGTTCTTGTCAGGTCCTTTAGTCACAGCAGTGAAAATCTAACTAAAGCAGCATGACATGCAGAGAGCTAGTGGGAGCCAGTTGGTCAGAGGAAAATGGCAGATGGAAAAGCAGGACAGAGGGACAGAGAGGGCCACACCAGGCCCTGGTTTTCACAGAGTTATGTTCATCAGTAGATTTTTGAGCTTCCCATGGCTTGAAGGATGGTCCTAAGAAGATGATTAAAATCCAAGAGCAGTACACAGCCCTTCAATAAGCCATGGGAAGAATTTTTTGCAGAGAACAAGAACCAGAAGTATTTTTTTTCCGCTGAGGTACCACCCAACCGGGAAGCTGACAGGAGTCTTGCAAAGCACCCGAAGGTCATTTCCATGCCCAATTTGAAAATCAGATGCCCACTGGGTTCAGGCAGAGTCTACAGTTGGCACAGCCAGCCCAGGTTTGAAAGCTGAGAATTGAAAAACAGACTGAAACACATTGGAAAATATATGTTCTTTAAATTTAATTTTTTTAACCTGAGATTATATTCTTAAAAGCTTTTGACCACTAAGTGAGCCTAAGTTCTTGTAAAGCAACTGAAATGAATGCGCCTCCCCACATCTGGCTTCAGCTGTGTGGTAGTCCTCTCACGGGTCCTCCTCCCTCCCATCACCTTTCCTTGCTGCTTCCTACCACAATCACCGTCTTCTGATCTTCTGGAAACAGGATGAACCTTCACACTCTCTTCTCCTCCACACCTATTGCAATGCTTCCCTGTAGTTTGTTCCCAACAGAACAAACATACCGAATGTGTGAGACAAAGACTATATAACAAGAGGAGAACGCCTTCCCCCGAGCATATGCTTCTACAAGAATTGATTCAAAAACTGGGATTCATGTCTCCATTCACTGCCAGGACTGACTTGGCTAGGGAGCTGACTGGAGGGATGTTTCTCTCCCTTCCTCACAACACTATTTATACACACACGAAGCTGCTCCTTATCAAACAAATAAAGCACCCCTTCCCAGTCAAAAACTAACCCTCAGTAGAAGATATGTGTGGACCATGAGAGCTTAAAAATGAATGCAATTTGGAGTTAGTATAAATCTTTTACAGAAGATTTGGTTAAGTTAGCCTTTTGTCAGATATTGGAAATTCTGATTTTTTCAGTCCTAGTAAGACATACCAAAGTGCTGGTTACAATGACCATAAATGAATGCCTTCTCTGTAATCTGTTGATGCATCAAAATCATGTCTTCATGATTCACCAGCCAGATGAGGCTTGCTGCAAGCCAAATTGCATTTTAGACTTAATAAAAGATAATTATAATTTAGTAAAAACATCTGATAATTTAAACAAGCAGAACACCACCGGCAAACACACGAGACCCTGGAACGTGGTCCCTTTTTCCAAAACATCAGATTGAGAAGACGATAAATATAAAGCATACATTGCAAAATAATCCATCATGCAGCTCACAGATGTGTATCACATGCTCCATCCACATTGACAAACAGCCTACAGAGAGCATTCTCAGTGGTCTGAATTACTGGGAGCTTTCAAAAAATACTTTCAGAATATGTTAGAAACAAAGGAATTCCAAAAAGAGTCCAAATACCTACAGATTCCAGCTGCTCATATTTTGATGGCTAATATATCAGTAGCTGTGAGTTCCAGGGGTTAGAAGGATTCCAAATTCAGATTGGGTTGTAAGCCTAGTCCTTCCTCTCTTTCGAGGATCAACAGGGACAAGTCACTCACTTCTCAGTGTTTCCTTGCATTTTTGAGTTTCCAATGTCTTCTGGTATCTTGAAAATATCAAAACTACCAGGAAATCACCCATAGCCCTGGAGATGAATCCTACCCTTGCTTACGTGTTAATGATTCCACACGTAACTTTTCTAGGATGCTCTGTCGAGAAAATCTTGAACTGTTAGAACAGGAGGAAGGTTTGGAGATAAGAGACTCCAGGACAGCCATGTCACAGACTACACTTAGAATTCCCATATGCAAAGCAAGAGGTGAAATGGTCATGTGACCAGGTACTCTGGAGTCAGAACCTGTTATAGTTTGGATCTCATTTATTTATTTACTTTTAATTTTTACAGACTTTGTTTTGATTCATTGTACACAAATGAGGTATAACATTTCATTTCTATGATTGTGCATGATGTAGATTCATACCATTCATGTCATCATGGATGTACATAGGGTAATGATGTCTGTCTCATTCCACCATTTTTCATACCCCCACCCCCTCCCCCTCTCATTTCCCTCTTCATAATCTAAAGTTCTTCCATTCTTCTCTCACCCTCCACCCCCGCAACCCGATTGTATATCATCATCCACTTATCAGGGAAAACACTCCACCTTTGGTTTTGTGGGATTGGCTTATTTCTCTTATTCTCCAATTCCATCCATTTATCTGCAAATGCCATAATATTATTCTTCTTTATGGCTGAATAGTATTCCATTGTGTACATATACCACAACTTCTTTATCCATTCATCTGTTGAAGGGCACCTCGGTTGGTTCCACAGTCTAGATATTGTGAATTGAGCTGCTAATCCTCCCCCTGAAGTTTGGATGTTAAATGTCACCCAAAGTCTCAAGTGTTAAAAACTCAGTCACCAGCCTGTAGTACTATTGGGAGGTGGTGAAAACTTAGGAGATGGGGACTAGTGGGAGGAGCAAAGGTATTTCCTTGAAGGGATACCAGGACCCCTGCCTCTTCCTCTCTCTCTCTCTCTCTTTGCTTCCTGGCCAACAGGAGAAGAATAGCTTTGCTCTACCACAAGCTCCCTGCTATGAAGTTTTCCCTTACCAAAGGTCCAAAAGCAGTGGAGCCAGCTGGCCATGGACTGAGATCTCTGAAAAGTAGGCCAACATAAATCTTTCCTCCTTTTAAGTTGATTTTTTCCGGTATTTTGTCACAGTGATGGAAAACTGACCAATCAGAGTTTAAGAGGGAAACCAGGCTTCCTAACAGAGTTGTGTCTTTTCTAATGCATCTCAGTGCCTCTCTGAAATGGTAGGGAGTGTATCTGAATTCATGTCAGAATAGGGATATAAGCTGCTCATTTTTTTATCTGCCTTGACAAAGTCGGTTGTTCAACCCAATCAGAGTGCAATAAAAGCCTGCCTACCTACTTGATAGTATTGGAATCTCAGCAATTATTCAAGCTCACTGAACTCAGTTTCTTCTTATATAACACAGTCACTTCATGCTTTCATAGTTATAATGGTGCTTAGTGCTGTGGAATGAGCTATGTGTGGCAAAGCACAGCATTGTCTAAAATATGACAAGGGGAAGATTTTATTTACTTTCTTATTAGGTTATTGGTCACCCCCACCCACATCCCACCTTTTCCCACCTCCATTACATTTCATGCTTTTACCAAAATCCTTTTGATCAATCATGCTCCAGGCTCCATGCTTCTGTACTGATAGCATGAATGCCTGTTGATCTTCATACTTCCCATTTAGTTGGCTGCTGGATCCTGCAATTTGTAATCTGAATGGTCTTTCAACAATTTTCTTCAAGCCCACACCATAGGTTAAAAGGAAATGTCCATTTAAAGTTAGTAGTTGAGTACAGGGCAGTTAACAACCCAGGTTTGGAATAAATGGATCCAAATAGATCATCAAACAGATGTGAATCAGGAGCCAGAGTGCAACCCAAGGGCGACTGGACAGGTAGAACTTGGGCTTAATAAACAGGACAGGAAGGCTGGGCATGGTGGAGCAAACCTGTAATCCCAGCAGCTCAGGAGGCTGAGGCAGGAGGATCATGGGTTCAAAGCCAGCCTCAGCACAGGCAAGGCACTAAGCAACTCAGTGAGACCCCATCTCTAAATAAAACACAAAATAGGACTGGGGATGTGGCCAGTGGCCAAGTGCCCCTGAATTCAATCCCTTATTCCAAAATAAAAAATAAAAAGAAAGAAAGAAAGAAACAGGACAGGAAGATCCATAGGACGGGTCACTGTTGAATTCCAGAGAAAGAGAACCTGTTACAAGTGTGGGTGACCTCCATTTAAAGGACCAAGAAAGAGCAGAACAAACTGAAGGGTCTCTGAATTTCAGAACTCTAGGTATCATATTGTTATGACTTGCATGTGAGGTGTCCCTCAAAAGCTCATGTGTGAGACAATGCAAGAAGATTCAGAGGAGAAATGATTGGGTTGGAAGAGTTTTAACTTCGGTGAATTAATCCCTGATGGGATTAACTGGGTGGTAACTGGAGGCAGGTGGGGTGTGGCTGGTGTGGATGGTTCATTGGGGGCATGGCTATGGGGTGTATATTTTGTATCTGGAGAGTAGAGTCTCTCTCTCTCTCTCTGCTTCCTAATAATGACATGAGCCTCTTCACTATACCACTTACCTCCGCCATGATGTTCTGCCTTGCTTTGAGCCCCAAGGAATGGAGCCTGCTCTCTGTAGATTGAGACCTCTGAAACTGTGAGCCTTCAAATAAACTTTTCCTCCCCTACAGTATGCTGGTAGGATCTAGTCGCAGCAGCAAACTATCTGACTAAAACACTTATTAACTTCGTCTCCAGTATATGTGCATGAAGTGAGATGAACTAAATATGAGAGCTGTTGAAAATATTGGATTCATGAAAACTGCTGCCTTCACCATTCTTTCATCCACTCATTCAATAAACATTCATTATGTTGTGCCAGCATGTAATTTGAAGTCCTAAAAATAATGATGAAGAAATATGAGGCAACAGACATCCTTTTCTCCTTAACCTTATTTCTAACGTATTTATTCCACTCCTGCTCCTAATCTTTTTATGCATGTGTTGTGTCTCCAGAAAAGATGGTCTTGAGGCTGCCTGTGGACACATGCTGCTGTCTTATGTACAGAGATAGGATTCCAGGTGTGGGGTGGGGTGAGAACCACAAAAACCTAGGGACAGGGAACTTCCAAGGCCTGGGATAAAGCCAGACAAACTAGGCCAACTCTGACCACGTCAGGGGCAGAGCCTTCAGAGGCCCCTCTTGAGATGATGAAATCTTGCTGGGTCTGTTACACTTTCTGGTCTCTGGTGGGGAAAAAACAGAATGCAGGATGGTCTTCCAGAAACTAGTGTGGACCTGGGTTTCTGAAGACGCACATACACGTTGCACTTCACTTTTCCTTAAAGAACTTGTGTTTTCAACAGTCCATGTAACTTAGCTCTTCAGTGGAGTGGAAGAACGTCCCTGCTTGCTAACCTACCTGTGCAGATCTTCCCTCTTCAAAGAACCTCACAAGCTCTGATTCTTGGCCACCCCACTCTTGTAGTGAGCTCATGCTCATGCAAAGTCCCAGATCATTTATTCTTCTAAATGTCAACAGTAAATACTGATTTCTTACTATGAAGTATCTACTTTTATATTCTGTGTGCAGTTAATGTTCAAATTTTCCCCACAACCCAAGGAGTGACACTCTCATCGCCCTCATTTTGCGAAGGAGGGAATGCTCCAGAGCCACATCATCAGCTCCTACGTGCTGCGCTGCCTCTCACCAGAAGAAAATTTAAGAAAAATCCTACTAACCTGCAGCCCAGATGCTCTTTGTGTCAATAATACAGGCAGCTGCTTACCAGTGTAGAGATTTTGTTTCTGCATTTGAACAAAGTCAGGTCACAAATTCATGCATGTTTGATGAACAAAGAAAATGCAGCTTTGCTTGTTTCATAGAAATGTGCTGATCTTTTTCAGAAGTCCCCACTTACTGAACAATCCAAAAATGATCCTTGCTAGTCAGTAGTTTTTAACAAAAAGAGTATGTTTTTGGCTCCGTCTTCTCCAGTAAGGCCTGTGTGGAGGAGGTAGGGCTAAGGTTGCTCAAGGTGAGGTGGAATGGAGGCAGTAAAAGATCTTGCTCCTGTTGGTCTTCTCTGCATGCTGCCTGGTGGGTGCTACTGAGCAGCTGAACTAGTTTGTTTTCCGAAATGGAAGAGACTTGGATTGACTGATCAGGGCCAGCCTTTGGCTCCAGTGCTGGATTCTGTGAGACGGCCAGTTGATTTCCCACTTACACGTTCCCACACGTGGAACCTTCACTGTCCTGGGCCCAGGCTCCTGTCCTACTCTCCCTAGCTCTCTCTGCCTTCTCACTCAGCAGCCAGCAAATGTCAAATTCCATGATTTCCTTCATAGGTGGTGGAGGAGAGGTAAACAGCTCTATCTCAGGCTCACAGTCAGCCACCTCCTGCCACTAACCTTGCATTATGGTCCTCATGCCATGCGGCACCTGTCAGGTGGGGGCTTCTCCCACAGGTCATTCCACTCTACCTCTGCCCCACATCTTACAATAGCCCCCACGCCCCAGGGCTGGACTTTCTCCCGTTGTTTCTTGTCTGACAGGAACATTTCTACAGAAGACAGGGTACAGAGAGGAAACAGCGTACCATTAGGGAGTATAAAGTAGGAAGTATTTTAAATGCAAATTGAAATCATACCACAGTACACAAGCTCTCCAGTATCCATTTGGCATCTATCATAATGGATTGCACTTCTTGGAATTTGCTGAGTCCATGGTCTGGACACAAATTTACTAGATAAGATAGTCAAGTGATCCCATTATTCAGACTTCAAGACAGGGAGTGTTTTAGACTTCTCTTTTAGTTATCTCCTTTAACTCAATCATCAAAATTCCATATCAGCAATATTAAATATGCATGAATAAAAACATAATGCTGTATTAAGGTTAGGCTCCTTAACTTAAAGCATAGACTCAGCTAATTTGGAAATAAGTGAGAGCAACAGAAGTGAATGAGCTAAAAGCCTATGACCCAAGGAAATATTCCCTGTCCAGAGAGAAAGAGAGAGAGAAGGAAGGCAGGCAAAATTTCTAAAACAAGGCTTTGAGACATTAGCTAGTTGACAGCTAGTTAATTTGAGATCAGAATGACTGAAAGGAAAGCAGGGGGAGAAGAGAAGTGGGCTTCCTTACATATGTTTTGTGATGGAAAACCTAAAAGACCCAATTACAATGATTTAAGAGTGTCGCTACAAACAGGCACCGACCAGGCATAAAGCTGCTGGTGGTGATGAACAGCATCTGACCACCATCAATGAGATGCATTAAATAAAGAGAAGTTATACCAAGGAAGTTTTCTGCAACTGCAGAAATAAACATTTTGAACTCTGCTAAACTCGTTTCAAAAAACAAAATAAAATAGAACATTAAAAAAAAAAAAACACTCCTGCAAACCCCATCATTTTGATTAGCTGTTAATTTCAAGCACAACTTCGCTCAAAAGGCCTGTCTACCTCCTGGCTCTCACATGCAATTTAAGTTCAGCGAAACAACTGTGATTTGCCAACAGCCTCTCAGCCATTAGCTCGGCCTGCTGTAGCAGCCAGACATCACATTTGGTTCCACCAGACATAGAGGAGGCGCATGTCTCTGGGCTCAGCCAGCGGTCAGCCAGGCACCCTTTGGGGACCTTGAAGGATGGCTGTTCTGAACACTGCAATCAATGCCAGGTGCTTCCCAGCACCAGTCTGCTGTGAAGGGAGCTCCCCCTCGGTGGATCAGAAAGTCACGACAGCCCGCTTCACTTTAGAAGCTGTCTTAGAAGGAAGTGGTTCAGTGAGCCGGAGAAGCTTCTCCAGTGAAAGGGGTCAAGTCAACACAGGGAGCAGGCCAGCTAGGAATGTGCTTTAGGACAACCCAGGTTCCACTCAAAATTTGTCACTTTTGTCATGCCTTTTGGTTGTGTGCATTGTTTAGTCACTTCATTTAAAATTATTGGATTAATCCAAAACAAAAATAGAAGCTCCATTTTACCCAAACAAGACTGAAAATTGGTATGATTTATCCCACAATGCTCCTTCTGTTTCTCTCGGTGGTTCAGGATGACCCTCTAGATAATCACCCCTCTGATTTCTTATGATCCCCATTTATAAATTTTTATAAGTGAAATCACAGAATCAGGCAGGTGGAATAAATCTAAATTTGGCTGACTCTGTCTTTAAGATTGTGCTATCTAGGAGTTTTGGAATTACATGTAAGTTTCAAAATCAATGTATAAAGTTTCTACAAAAAGACTGCTGGGATTTTTTAAGTTAAAGGTTTGCTGAATCAAATCGATACCATAAAAATATCGATTCTTCTAGAACATTTCCTGAGGTTCATTAATTTCTGTCGGCAACCTTTTGTAGCTTTCAGCAAAGGGATGTAGCATCTTTCACTGTACATTTCTTAGCATTTAATGTTTTGTGTCCTAGCAAAGGTTTTGATTTCAATTTTTTTCCATTTGCTTATTTCTAGCATATGGAAATACAAGTTTGAGTGATCTTGTGGCCCATGGCATTGAGACAGGGACAAAGGACTGTAGATAATAAATGGGTCAGAAATATAAGGACTAATTATGAAAGAAAAGGAAATGGATTGCTAACATTTCCAGAGCACTTCCCTGCTCAAGGGGTGCTAAGGCCTCTGGGGAATCCTTCTCTCCACACAAGGAGTTGCTAATGATCAACCCCTGGGCTGTTCTTTTCTGCCTTTGGGCACATAGGCAGGGTAGAAATCTAAGATCTACAAAAGAGACAAGGCCACCCGCAACCAGGAGCACCCAGTTCTGGGTCCTGACTTGTCTCCTGAGAAATCTATCTCAGTCTGTCTCTTTTTAAAATAAAACTTGCTTTCCACGCTTCCTTTGGTGTTTCTCAGGTGTTCAATTCTCACACCAGGGAATGGGGACGGGATTCTGATTTCCAAGACCAGTATCATTATGAAAGCCACTTACTCTTGTAGTTTGCTAGAGGAATTTATTTTGATATTTTGATCAGCAGGTATCATTCATTTTATAAGTCAATACAGTCAATGTGATTTTCTTAGGTGTGTTTGCATCTTTGAGTTTTTCATGACCAAAAGACTTGACAAGATCAATTTAGGGAAGGAAAAGTTTATTTTGTCTCAGGATTTCAGAGGTGATTTGTCTCAGCCCATAGTCAGCCAACTCCATAGCTCTGGGTCTGCTCTGAGGCAGAACTTCATGGTGGAAGGATGAGGTAGAAGCAGCGTCTCAGTCCATGAGCCAAGAAGCAGAGAGAGAGTTTGAATACAAGGAAGTCAGGGATGATAAAATCCCAAAGGGCACACCCCTGGTGATTTACTTCCTCCAGCCAAGCCCTACCTACCTGCCTGCAGTTCCATGCTGTAATCCATTTAAGTTTTCAATTCAGAAAATGAATTAATGGACTGATTAGGTTACAGTTCTCATAATCTGATCATTTCAACTCTGAACCCTTCATTGTCTCACATATGAACTCTCAGGGGACACCTCGTATCCACACCAAAATAGGTCGTAAGGCTATTGGTCAAAAATTTTCTTTTCTTATAATATTTTATCTAGTTGGGCTTTAATATGAGTTAGGCTGACATCATAGCTGGAAATATTTCCACTTCTATCTCTGAAAATGCTTATTTATTACATGATTGTTATTAATTTCAATGTCTGATTGACCCAAGTATTTAAAAATGAAAGTTTCAGATTTCACTAACCAAATCAGGAATTCTGGAGATGACCCTGATGAAATACATTTTAAATACAAATGAGGAATTTTTATAAAATATAAGACTATTAAATTTTTCATGTCTCTTTTTGTTAGTTTAATAAGATGGTTTCCAAAGAATTTGTTCATCGAATTGTTCACCTTATTACATGAAGTGGTTTATAACATTTCCTTATCCCTTTAAAATCTATACAATTTGAGATGAGGTCCTTTTTTCACTACACAATGGTATTTATACTACCTGTCTCTCTGTATCTTTGTCTCTGAATCACTTACTGTTTATCAATGTGTCTTTTTTAAGAATCAATTTTTAGTTTTGTTTCAAATTTTCTCTCTTGTTCATTTTTATTTTTATTTCATTGATATTTACTCTTGTTATTATTTTCTTCTTTCTCCTTCCTTGGGCTTAATTTGCTCTTCTTCTAGATCTATGAATGAGAAGTTCAGATTACTGATTTTAATTCATATTAGTTTATAGCTTATGCACTTAAAGTTTTAAACTTTCCCTTAAGCACCAATCTAACTGTATCCAACATATTCTAACATGCTGTGTTTTCATTATCATTCATTTAAAATATTTCCTAACTTCTTTTAAGATTTCTTCTTTGACCCATGGATTATTTATTTAAAAGTATGTTTTTCAATTTTCAAATAGTTGGAAAATTCCCAGTTATCTACCATTTTAACTGGTCACAGAATACAAATCTGCATGCTTTCTATTCTTTGAAATTCTTTGAGACCTGCATAGTAACCCAGCATCATTTCCTTTGGTGACTGCTCCATGGATGACTAAAACATGTGTTTTCTGCGTATGAAGTGTTTTGCTAATGTCAATAAGGTTAATTGAGTTGAAAAATATTGTTCTAATTCTTATGGATTTCTTTTGCTTAACTCTATTTAGATAAGAGTGCTTCAAGTAAGTCTATGGATATAAGCTTTTTTCCTTCAATTCTGTGAACTAATGATTCAGCTTTAGTGAACGATATTAGGTACCCATACATTGAGAATGTTCATATTTTTCTTAATGCATTTTTATAATCAATATAAATATTTGATAATTAAAATGTTTCTGTTACAAAGAGCACATATTTGAGAAATTTTTTAAGAATCTCTTCTTCAGTTTCTGCCTTTGAATTCATGTGTTTAGTTCATTTTTATCTAACATGTTTACCTGCACAATTAAATTTGAATTTATCATTTTACTCTTCATTCACCATCTTCCACATTTATTCTGCTCCTTTTTTCTTCATTTCTTCCCACTTTATACAGTAATCTTGAATTTTTATTGACTCTTTTATTAATGTTGGCTTTAGATTAACTGCTTATGCTGATTTTCATTGGTGTTTCTATAGATAACGCATGTATCTTTACATATCACATTCTATCTTAAATATTATAACATCTGTTATTAACTTCAGGAAAATGTGTTTTTCTTTACCTTCCTCACTCTTTCTGTGAAGTAATTATAAAACATAAATCATGAACTGTCTAGGTATGAATGCAAAGAGTGGGTGCATAAAATCTTAAAGTAGTTTCTGCATGATTGTAATAAAAAATAATCCAGTGTTTATAAAAATGGGATTCAGAAATAATTTAGCATGAGCCTAGATAAAAGTTAACAAAGTAGTTGAGAGCATAAATCCACTACAGAATAGGCATTAAAAAGATACTTGATTATAGAAAATCCTAGAGAAATATTTAGAAAGATTTTTACCAACTGAAGTTCAGGGGAATTGCCAATATTTTGTCAGAAAAAAGGCTCAATGTTTTTGTTCCAATACCTCTGACTTGACTTGAAAACTGGGCATCCCAACCATTATATCCTGGATTGAGTTTCCTCTAAGTTCTTGTATTGAAATCTTAACCCCCCAGAACCTAGGATGTGCTTGTATTTGGAAATAAAGTCTTTGAAGAGGTAAATTCAAAGGAGATCAGAGAAGAACTTAATCCAATCTCATTTGTGTCCTTGTAAGAAGAGGAGATTTGGACACACAGAGAGACAGTAGGGGTGGCCACACACTGAGACGGGATCATGTGAGGACACAGTGAGAAGGCAGACATCCACAAGTCAAGGAGAGAGGCCTCGGAGAAGACAGATCCTACAGGCACCTTCATCTTGCATTTGTAGCCTCCGAATGCTGAGAAAATGCATTAACCCACCCAGGTCATGATACTTGTTATGGCAGTCCTACAAACTTATCTATCAAGCAAAAGTAAAAACTATTGTATTCATTACACCTAAAACTATAGGAATTGTCTAATTAAAAGTTCAAGGGTATTTAAATTAAAAAAATAACAATCTATTACTGTTATTTAAAGTTTGTTGATCATAGCAAAATGTTAATCAGAATATCTTACACTTAAATACCCAAACAGGTGGCCCCATGGGAGAGGAAAGGACAGCTAACAACCTCTCTTAATCACAAGGAACATAATTTGTACTGACTTCGGAGCCAAGAACATAAGGGCATGGCCTTCTTAGAAATAAAAATAGTAGTTACAGATCAACTGGGATAAAGCATGGCTTTATTCTGTCACTGAAGCACTGACCAAGGACAAAATGTATCTGTCCACAATTTGCCCATTCAAACACAGTTATGCACCGCCTACTATGGACCAGGCCTATGTCACTATCTTGGCTACACTCAAAATATTCTTGTTTTTAAAGTTCTGAATTTATGTATTTTGAAAACTATTTCCAAAGACTCAATGAAAAGAAGGCTGTCTACATTCTTCTCTAAGTTATCAGGCAAGATAATAGTCAGATACACCAATACTAAAACTTACCAACCTCAAAATTGTATTATTTAGCTTAAATGAACCAAAGATTAAAAGAACAATTTATTACCTAAAAAGGAATTTTGAGATTAATTTTATTTTACATATAAAAGATTTTCTTTCATTCTATAGGTTACATTGTGTATATGTGTCTCATAATTTTGGGGCTAAAGCAATATGTAATAATGATATAAATTTTTTTACATGTACCTGCTTCTCATGTTTATATTCTTACATTTTGAACAGTTATTTAAGTAAAAGCAGACACAGACATGCTTCCACCTTTATGTTCTGCCTCACCCTATGCCCGAACAATGGAGTCAATTCTCTATGGACTGAGACTGAATACATCATGAGAGAAATAAACCTTTTCCTTCTAATTGTTCTTGTCAGGTCTTGTGATCACACTGATAACAAAAGCTGACAAAAACAGAAATTGGCACTGGGAGATGGGGTCATTGTTGGGACTAACCTGACAATGTAGTTCAGAAGCTTTTGGAGCTTTTTGGAATTTGTGGTAGGAAAAATTTTGAAAAGTTTAGAGATGCAAGCTAGAAAAACTTCAGAATATTGTAAGCAGAGCTTAATGGGCAATTATGGTGGAAATTAAAAAGACCAGAAGACTGATAGGGCCGTGGACAGTAAGGACTGGGCTCATGTTTGAGTCAGCATTTTCATAGCTGTGACAAAGAAAATCTGACTAAAACAATTTTAGAGGAGGAAAATTTCATTTGGTGCACACAGTTTCAGAAGTCTCAGTCCATAGACAGTCAACTTCCTTCTCTTGGGCCTGAGGTAATGCAGAACATCATGTTGGAAGAATGTGGCCAGAGAAAGTGTCTTAGTACGTCACACCAGGAAGCAGAGAGAGAGAGAGAGCCCTCTTTCAACAAGGACAAAATATATGCCTCAAAGGCGTGCCTTCAATTACCCACCTCCTCCAACTACACACTACCCATTCAGAGTTACCACCCAGTTAATCCCTGTGAGGCGATTCATGCACTCATTAGGTTAAGGCCCTCATCACCCAATTATTTCACCTCCAAACTTTCTTGCATTGTCTCACATGAGCATTTTGGGGACATCTAATATCTAATATTTGGGGGACAGTTCATGAGATTTCAAAGAAGTATGACCTTTGGAAAGTGGACTAGAGGCTATTTGTGTTATTTGGGCAAGGAAGTTGTCAACATTTTACCTATGTTCTGAGACTTTCCATGAGACTGAATTTAAAGGCAATGGACTGATTAATCTGGCAGAAGAAGTTTCAAGACAGTAAAGCATTCAGGCAACGGCACAAATATTCCTGGAAGCCTTTAGCCAAATGTACTGTGATAATGAAGAAAAGAAAGAAGAGCAGAAAGATTTGGAAAAAATTGCAGTTTTGCCAGAAAAGTGGGAGTAAAAATTGGGCTAAGGAAGTCATGATTGTTAAAGATATCATAGCCACTAAAGAGATGCTAAATACTTTACCATAGATAATACGAAAGGTTACTCAAGGGCATCTCAGAAATTGGCAATACCATACCTTCACAGGCTCAAGGATATAAAAGTAAAAATGCCTTTAGATGAGACCTGTGGGGTATCCAACCCAGGCACTCAGAGGCTGCTGCAGTCAAGCTACTACTTGAGATGGTGGCAGACATTGGCATAACCTTGTGGGAATGGTTTGCAGGACTGCAGGATGCTAGAGTTAGCAGATCAGGGATGCTTCCACCAAGATTTCTGAGGAAGTCCTGGGAGACCCTGCAGTAGGGTAGGAGTCCCTGTGGGCTTCCCCTGAGAGAGAAATGCATGATAAGGAAGCTGAAGCTGTAGTGAAGACTGTGGAGAGTAAGATATATCAATATTGTGGGTCATCTTTCAAGAAAAGCTGCAGGAATTGAGTAGGGATAAGCCAAGAGAAAGGCCGTGGGGGCTGAAATCAGTGAATTTACCCAAGATCTTTGGAAACATCACAATGCCATGTGCCCCAGATGCTGGATGAGAAGCTATAGAATTTGTTGCATTTCAGTCTTGCTTTGGTTCCATCCCTTTTACCTATACCCCTATTTCTCCCTTGTGGAATGGAAATTATTAACTATGTGTCATTATATATTGGATATATATAACTTGCTTTTGATTCTCACAAAAGCTCATGCTGAGAGTTTGCCTCGAGTCTCAGAGGAGACCTTGGACTTGGATTTTTGGGAACTGTTAAGACAATGGGGACTCTTGGAAATTGATTAAATTTAGTTTGCACTGTGAGATGGGCATGAATTTTTGGGGGTCAGGGATGGAATGTTATAGTTTTGATATGAGGTATCCCCCAGTAGCTCATGTATTAGATAACACAAGGAAGTTTGGAGGTTAAATGATTGGGTTATGAGAGCCTTAAGTTTACCAGTGCATTAATCCATTTGAATGGATTAACTGTGTAGTAACTGTAGTTAAGTACGGTGTGTCTAGAAGAGGTAGGTTACTGGAGGCATGCCTTTAGTTCATATATTTTGTCCCTGGTGAGTAGAGTTCTCTCTCTGCTTCCTGATTGTCATGTCCTGAGCAGCTTTCCTCGGCTATGATGTTCCGCCTCATCTTAGACCCAGAACAGTGGAGTCATCCTTCTGTGGATTAAGACCTCTGAAACTTTAAATGCCAAACTTTTCTTCCTCTACATTGTTCTTGTCAGCTCTTTTGGTCATAGCAGTAAAATAGCTGACTGCAACCATAGACAGGTGGGGCCTGGCTGCAGAAGGTAGGTTACTGGGGACATGTCCTTTCCCCTCATTCTTTCCTTCTGTCTCCTACCTGCCATGAGGAGATCAGCTTCCTTCAGCAGTGCCCTTCCACCACAATGTGCTGCCTCATCTTTGGCTGAGAGCAATAAAGTCAGCCATCTATGGACTAAGACCTTTGAATCCATGATCCCCAAATAAACTTTTCCTCCTCTAAGGTGTTCTCATGCAGTGTTTTGGTCACAGCAGTGGAAAACTCACTAACGCAAGGGGAATGCAATTGCCATCATTTCTTTGTCTCCCCGTGTTTTGAACTTAATGTTGCCCTGGCACGGTTCTCTCTGTGGGAGTCTTATCTCCGTGAGTCAGAGTTACAGAGTGTTGTAAGAAATGTTATCTTCAGAGCAGTAACATCATGTACTATTGTATTTTGAGATCAATTTATTAGTGATTTTTAATTAAAATGCTTTTTTTTCTTCAAGGATCTTGTATTTCACTTTATGGTGAAAACAACGTGTTACACTGGAACCATGTGCAAGCCATTGCCCCAAATAGGAAGAAACCTAATTGAAAATTAGTATTTTCAATTGAAATTTGATATTTTCATCATGAACAAATTATGCACTTCTATACTTGAAGGTGCAAGATTAAGTGGGTAAGTGTGTATTGAATTAGGTGTCAAAGATTGATCAGAAACTTTTTCATATAAGAAATTTAAGGAATTTAAAAATGAGATCAACCAGACAAGTAATTGGCTGATTCCCCAGAGTATAAGAAATTAGGAACAAAATGTTTATTGGGCAAGAACTATGTGTTGGTCACTATGTATAATGTCACACTGACCTTTTAGATATCATCTTCATTACAAAAGATGAGAAACAAACTTGGAGAAGTTGAATAACATGGTTGGATTCTTTTAGCTGCTGAGGGATGAAGGAATAACTTAAACTCAGGTTTGTGTGTTTCCAGGCCCTGGTATTTCCACTATCCTTTGAAATTATCCTAGACTAAAGGAATTGAAATTTTACTGAGTGGTACAGAGTTCCTAAAATATCTTGTAACAGAATATAATCTGAAACAATGAAAATAATTCCTTGATATGTAAATGATGACACACCTCTTAAGATTAAAGATAAAATATTTGCATTAACTGATTAGGAGAAAAAGCATTCATTTAATTAAACAGATTAGTAACTTCTATTTGAGCATTTGCTATGGATAAAAGACAATGCAAAGATGACTGCTGTGTCTCCTTTTTTATTTTTAATGACCTTGATTTAATCATTCCTCATCATAAGCATGTCCAAATATTGCACTGTACCCCATAAACATATACAACCATTAATTGTCAATATAAATAAAATCTAAATAGAAAAAGGAAGGCAAAAGCCCACAATATAATTTACATAAGCATCAAAGAAGAAATAAGTAGATATAAGTATAATAAAACACATATAATATCACTATGAGGGTGACCACAAAACTGGGCTGAAAAAGTCAAAGATGAGATCTAAGTGAGTGGAGAGGTGTTATAGTCAGCTTCTCTGTCACTGCGACCAAAAGACCTGATAACAATTCTAGGAGGAAAAGTTTATTTGGCTCACAGTTTCAGAAGGCTCAGTTCATGTAAGACTGGCTTGTTCTGAGCATGAGATGAGATGGAACATCAAGATGGAAAAGGTGAGTCAGAGGAGAGCAGCTCAGGACATGGCTCACCTCTGAACTTCCTTGCTTTAACTCATACATGCACTTTTGGGGAACATTGCATATCAAAACTGTAACATCCTATGCCTGACATTCAAAACCTCATGCACGTCTCACGGTGCAAAATACATTTAGTCCATTTCCAAGAGTCCCCATAGTCTTAAAATTTCCAACCCCTTGGTTGAAGTTCCCAACACAGCTATTATACCAAAAGTACATGATGAAGAAAAGGTTTGTATAGAGAATCTCTAAGGCTGAAACCCCCAGTCCTTTCCCCCTAGTTTGGCTTTATCTTTCAGTCAGGAACCTGATCATTCCCTTACAATGAAGTTTAAAGTTGATCAACCCTATTAAAAACTAAAATTTTCAAACAGCTATTTGATCACCATGTCAAATAATAAGAAGACAACCGAGGACTAGTGGTTCTCTGAAGAAATTCACTAGCATGAACAAACAGAAAGAATAAGAAACTTGAGGGGAACTAAACTTTCACAGTAAAAATTTATAATAAAAAGTTTAAAGATATGGAGAAGAGACTGCATTCATGAAATCAGAATAGGATGCTATAAAATGAGACATAAAGATCTTAAAATAGATCTCTGAAATTGAAAACACAGTAGCAGAATGTTTTAAAGCCATTTATAAACACCTTTGAAAAATCACCCAGAAAGTAGAGCAAGAAGGAAAAAGGTATTAAAACAGAATACATAGAAAATTAAAGGCACAATCCAAGACACTCAATATCTAAATGGTAGTTTTTTCCCTCAGGTGAAAAACATATATTTTGGTCAGCTTTTTCGCTGCTATAACTAAAAGGATCTGACCCGCACAATTGTAGAGGAGGAAAGGTTTGACTGAGAGCTCACGGTTTCCGAGGTCGACAGTGGCTCCAAACCTCCAGGCTCCAAGTGAGACAGGACATCATGGCTAGAGAGTGGGGTGAAGGGAAGCAGCTCGCATCATAGTGATCTGGAAGCAGAGAGAGTTCCTTACTTGCTAGATACAAATACATACCCCAGAGCCACATCCCAATGCCCACCTCCTCCAGTCACACCCTAACACTTCAGCTACTGCTCAGTTAATATCTATCAGGGGAGTAAATCACTGATTAGGTTAAGACTCTCACAACCCAATCACTTCTCCTCTGACCCTTCTTGCATTGTCTCACACGTGAGCTTTTGGGGGACACCTCACATCCAAACCCTAACATATATAATTAAATAAATAAATAGGTAGATGTCACCAATTAAATATTTACAAAGATGTACCATAACAGAAGGACTTGAAATGCCAGATGGAAATAACACAGAATGAAACTTACTCACCTAAAAGGATATAATTGTGAAACTTCAGATTTGTAGATGTGAAGACAATTCTGAATCTTCTAGAGGGAATTACTAAACTATTTACTACCAAGAATCATGAATTCAGATAACTTTAAACTCTTCAATACCAACAAAAGGAACAAGAAAATGGGAAAACATCTCTATAATACTGAAGAAAAATTCATTCCAACCTAGAACTCATTCAGACTATCAACTGCTGGGGCAGAATATTGTTGTAATTTAAGTTTTCAAAATGTTTGCTTCCAATGCATCCTTTCTACAGGAGCTATGGAAAGCTGGCTTCCAACTTTAGAGGGAACAGACCAAGGAAAAGGAATAGTCAAGGATTCAAACTGGAGGAGGAAAGTGAGAATGACTAAGATGAAGGTGGAGGCAGACCCAGGCACAGATGCCCCCGGCCAGCAGTCCTGGAGGAGTCTGACACAGGAACGGGCATGTGAGGGGGTCCAGCCCACATGGTCCACGGATGCACTGTCTTTGGCTTGAAGAAATTGTTCATGAAACCACTGGAGAACACCCCACCACAAGAAAGAAGCAGTATGACATCTAAAAACAGAGAATCCAACTTGAAATCAGTAAATCCAAAGGGGAACAGTGGAGAGAAGCAAGGCCAGGGTGGTGTGCACCACACCTGGAGTGAAGAGTCCAGAGAAGACAACCGATTCTCCAAGAGATCTCAATCTTCTGAAATTTGAGAAGGAAGGAAAGTCATGACAAATGACCTGATCTTACTGACTTTGTGGGAAATTGTCCTGGGAAGCTATTAGAAAACCGAAAGCATTAACAATAAAGATTAAAAAAACATACTAAATGAGAAAAAAGAAGAAACTAGGTATATTAAAAAAAGAGTAAAGAAGAAAAATGTCATCTTAACTCACTAAAATATTTAAGGGTTAATGTTTTCACACTCTGATGGCACATGTCCATAGTCCCAGCTTCTGGGGAGGCTGGGACAGGAGGATTATTTGAGCCCAGGAGTTCAAAGTCAACCCAGAAAACATAGCAAGAGCCCATCTTAAATAATAATAATGATGATGATGATGATAATAATAATAATAATAATAATAATTGGTAGTAGTAGTAGTAGTAGTAGTAGTAGTAGAAATAGTATATTTTCATAGGCATAAAAGAAACATTGAATATTCATTTAACTAAAAATTATGACATAAATTTATTGGGAGGGGTAAAGAGAAGCAGAAGGGATGCCACCTCAAAAGAGCTAAGCTTTCATCTAACATTAGAGGAGATCAGAAAGGTAAGCATATGTGCACAGGACTCAGTATTTCAGAAGAAGGAAATAAAAGGAGCAGGACCTGAAGTGAGAAGTGAGAAAGGGAAGAGCAGCCCTGAACTCCGGGAGCTTACCAGGTCTCCCATGGGACATCAGGGCTTCATGGAACATCAACATGGGACCACTCTGGTCATGTCTAAGCACAGACAGAACAGGAGCATTGTCCAAGTCACAAACAGGACCCAACACCCCCTACTCTGACTATTTTGAATGACAACTGCTCCTTTACCAATGGCAATTTTAGTCTTCCTTCATTATGGACACTATTTATTACAATGGCCAATTACAGAATTGCCCCTGCTTGCACACTGCTCCAGTCCAAGGGCCCACCTCTTTTAACCTTTCCTCAAACCTCCCAATGCAACCTCCAATCCTGTAATAAAAAGCTTTCTCCGACACCTCTTCCTGAGACTCCCCTCAGAGCCGCAGAGTGGGTGGTCCCCCATGCAACCACACACATGCTCCTGGTGGTCGTGGGCTGGAGACCACTTATAGGCTTATGGGGAAGAAAACCACTGGGTTTCGTTAAAAGTATTTTTAAAGTAATTTGGACATGTTGAATTATATGTACATGTCATTTTGATAAAATACAAATTAATTTTAAAATTATCACATACTACTTATCAAGGTAGAAGGGCATATATACATTCTGGCTGACTGGGGCCTTTTTGAAATTGTTTGAAGAGGTGTCATCTTGAATAGCAAGCCCAGTAATTTTCAGTGAGTGTTAAAAATAAATGGAACATCCCTGGCCTGAAAAGCAGCAGTTTCAGACACTGGGTGTGGTCAGCAGCAACAGGAAATCTCTGAACTGTAGAACTGAAACTGAATCCTTTTCACTCATTTTACTTTGCAAAAATCAAACACTAAAGGGAGACAAAAATGAGCAAAACTACTCCACAAATTTGGATTACTTTTCAAATAAGCTTACACGTATTTGTTCATTAGTGATTCTTGAAAATAAACTATTCACTTTAAAAGTCTAATTTGAAAGTGCAGGGTGCATAGAAATGAATTCATTCTTTATAATATGTACAATATATCAATTCTGGTTGATCTAAAAAAATCAACCCTATTACTAAAACTCCATCTACTTCTGTGGCTAATGCTAATGGTTGCTTTTAATTATGGATTCTGATTTCCAGAAGTAATTAGAATCACAATTTTTTAAACTGCCATTAAAACCTTTCTGAAATCACAGAGGTGAAATAGAGCTGCCCATCGACATAACCACTATCCAAATAACCCCTTTGAAGCATCAAAGCCTATGAATAAATACAAAGCCACAATTTTAATCTCAGCCAGGATGCTATAAATCTGGGAATTTATATGCAATAATTACACTTTGGGAGAAAAATCCCAAACATTAATATCAATAACTAATTATCCAGGTTCAAAAACTGTACATGTATCTTTACTTAAAACTCCAATTTTATTTTTACCCCCAATCTCACTTCTCTTGTAGTCCAAGAATACTTAGAAATGTGAAATATCTTACTAATTTATCTCAAAACATTAAACAATCTGTCTATAAAAAGATAGAGCACTTCTTTGTTTAAAAAACATAAATATAATATTTTCTCACCTAAAATTACTGCAAGCAAGCTCATAATATCCTTAAATAATCAGTGTTCATATTTCTCTAAAAAATCTCATAAATATTTGCATATAGATGTCTATAAAATTCATATTTTTAATTGGAACCCAAAAATATCTATTCATTGCATTTGATTGATATGTCTCCAAATTCTCCTCCAATCTATCCCCTTCCTTTTACCTGCTTGCAATTTTTATTTACCAAAACAGCTTTTTTTTTTTTTATCATGTAGAATTCCCATGTTCCAGATTTGTGTTTGAATCTATGTGGTGTTTTAAAAACTTTCTCCAGCCCCTAATTTCCTCTACACATACAGGGAGATTCTGTGTGCTTCAACAATTCCAATCATCTTTTATGTCCCGCTTACCCCTCCCCCCTTCTAATATTAAGATTGATCTGAAGGTCCAGGTGATGTCAGCTTAATCCATCCATTATCAAGATTTCCATCCACTCCCCACTTAATGGTTTTGGCAGCCACTCATGATCATTATCTGCATCCATTCGTGCATTAGGGGGAGCAAAATGATTATATTCTAATTCTATTATTACTTCTGCATCAAATAAGAAAATACATTTTTATAGTCAAGACTTTTCCTCATAATGACTATCCTCCCTGAGGTCTGAAATTTTATGAATTAGAAGTAGTAAAAGGAAGTAACAGGAAGAGGTTGATTGAGGTTGAAATTTAGTCAAAATATTGCCAGATTACTACAGTATGAATAGGCGGCCACGGGTTGGAGAAGAAGAAGATCACTGGAGATGAGGAGGTGGAGGAAATGGGAATCCAGAGTTGGATGGATGATCTCACATACGTGTCTTCAAAGTGGGTGTGACCTACTCCAGGGGTACCATTATTAAGATGTGGAGATAAATATTAGTTTCTGCTTGCACCTGTTAACATCCTGGCACCTTCCTTTCAGTGCATGTCTTAAATTGTATCTCAGCATATGATGCTCTTTTGGGAGAACAGATTCAAATGAGCAAATAGGTAATTGAAGGCTGGCCTTGGCTGGACTCTGTCTTCCTTTCATAGTGGATGATTTGGTGTGCCCATGTCACCCTATAGATGAATATTTTCTCATTTCAGAGAATATTTAGACTATTTTAAATTTTTTCACAATTATAAAAATGATAAATGAATCACTCTTCTGTGTGTGTTTCTTCATAATTATTCTATTAAGAAACTAAGAAATGATGGGTCAAAAATTATGTATTTTCAAAGACATACTAAGTGAATTGGTACATTTAATTGGGGATATAGCACTTATTGCCAAAATATCACTAAAAATGCTAATTGTATAGGGTTTATTTCTTACTGAGTCATAAGTAAAAATGATCAATTAGAGAAGAACAGAGGAAAAAGGTCCAGCAGCACAAACACCAGTGAGTCTGATTGTAGGGAACCTGGAGAAATAACTTTTTTTTTCATTTTCAATAAGATTCTCACTTCCCTAGCAATATATCCATCTTGCCAACACAGCTCAGCTTGTGTGACTCTAATTTAAAGTGTCTGGGTTTCGTCTCCAGAATATTTGAAAATCACTAAGCAGCCCAGACACTGTTCTTTCCCACACGTTCTTCCCAAATCACGTGGAGCAGAGATAAATATAAGATAACACCAGGCAAACTGTCAAGCTCAAAGTCATTAACGAATTCCTTAAAACAGCAAAGCACACCCAAAGGCCTTCAGAACAACTTTTATTTTTGTTGTTTTACATTTTTACTATTTGTTTCCAGTCAATGTTTCTTAATTTCATTTCATTACTTCGGTTTCCATAACTGGAAAAGTCACAGATAGAATTTAGTTGATGAATCAGCGACATCCAACTTGAACATCAAGTCGACCTCCAACAAAGTCAGAGCGGTTATTTCCCACAGAAGAGGAGCCATCCCACTCTATGTAATAGCAAGACAACACGTTGCTGCTTGCATTGTTAATTAGGTAGGCTCTCTTCTTCCAGACTGACAATGCACAAAGGAAAAGAGAAATCTGATCATGCAGATGAGAACAGCACAGCGCTTCTTAAAACATATTAACCCAGGCATGGAATTTCTGTGGTTACAGTCATAAATGCTCCCTGGAGAAGCCATTGATAATTGCTGTTTTGACTGAATGAAGTCCTTCAATCAGGCATCCTGTTCCAGTATTTTTTTAATTATCTAATGGATTCACTGTTTTTGTCATCGTCTCATGAGGCTTTGCCTTCTCCTGTAGAATTACCTTGACCAGAATCTCATTAGATAACGTTTCTTATAATTAGATTTCTTGGCTGTTGGAGATGATTATGCAGGAAAACCCACATCACATCCTCCCCACTTCCCTTTTCCGTTTCTTCTGTCCTGAGCTTGTGTATTTATTTATGCAAAATGCAAGCCAGATGTTATATTAACAAGGGCTGATTTTCCTCAAGGAACCATTCATCAGCACAGAAGCAGACCCTTTTGCAATTTCTGGGAATTCTTTAAATTCTTTCCTTCCTCATTTTTTTTTTCTTCATTTTAAGTAGTAAATTCTGGAAGATACATTTGAAAGCAATATTACTGTAAGTATAGGATTACATCTGTTTACTGCAAATTCTAATGGAGATTTGGGGCTTTTGCAACTAAATTTTAGATTTAAAGAAGGAATTCAAAACAGAAAATATTTTACTCAAGTGGAGATCACATGTACAGTTGATGTGCGTAAACTTCTTAAAAAATTAATTAGAGTGGAACAGATGCCTTATCAAAGCAGCTGAGCACCTCACACAATAAAGTTCTGATTCTTTGTTGCTTGGGAGCTATGCTTTAAAGCACAGATTTAGATGACATTTTTATTTCTGCCTAAAAATGCCACTGTATAAATGAGTGATATAAAAACAAAGAAATGATGAGCTTCTTATACTCTTGAATACTTCTTCTAGAGCTCAAAAAGATTTTTTAAAAAGCACACAGTTAAATTCATTATGATTCCAAAAATAATCTCTTAAAACAGACATGAACTACCAAACATTCCAGGATCACTCAATAAAAATTTTGAAAATATTTTTTTAAATACTCAAAAGGCTTAGTTCTAAGTCTTCTCTCCCTATTAGTTTTGGTTCTGTAGCTTAAGCTGAGGCAGGAAGGAGGTCAAATAGAGTCCAGGGCCACAATGGCACACTGGATCCCAGGGAGCAAGGCAGTACTTTCCCTTTCAACATGTGGCCCAGGCAACCACTCCATTATTTATTTATTTATTTTTAAATGAGTAAATGCATCCTTTGGTCAACTCTAAATCCCAAGCATAGCTTCCAGTAAATTAGACTATTTTTGGCAATATACACCTGCTATCTGGACAATAAGTAAAATAACAGGACTAGAAAGCTGGGAACACAATTAGGAACATATAATTTGTGAAAATGGAGAACCAACCATGGGAGATGGAGCAGGAAAGTTTGCTATGGAGATGATCACATAGTGTGTGTGTGTGTGTGTGTGTGTGTGTGTGTATTTAGTTCATTTTAGTTATTAAGGGGAAGAAGGAGAAAGATACTGGGGACTAAATTAGAACAAATCATACTCCATAACCTCACTAATTAGAGCACCACCTTGATTTTTATTATGGTACCATTTAGATCAAAATATACAGGTAGCCCTCCCTGGTTATTACTTCTGTCCTCATGCAGCCTCTTAATAAGTAGAGGCTGATAACATGTCCTTGATTTCATTAAGCCAGTTCTTGCAGTAGTAATTTGCAACTGAAAACAAAATCCTCGCCAATACTACTCAAATCATGATCTATCAAAAGAACAGAAATCCCTCTATTTAAGTTAATTTGAACTTCGTAGACATAATGAAGAAGAAACACAAAGAATAAAGCAGTTCCACATTACTAAATAATTTTCAAAATTAAATGAAATGAAAGAGGACTGTGCTTGGATCAATGATGATCATGTGTAATAAAAAATTACAATTAATTTAATTTTAGTTAAATGAGGTCCAAGCAAATATACAAATTGAAGAATTTTCAAGCACTTCACCATATACCAGCCATTGGTAGTTATTTATAAGCTTTATCAGTTTAGAATGTATTTCATTGGAAGCAATGGACAATTCAAATTTTGATAGCTTAAACAAATAATCTAGTTGTCTTAACAAAATAAGAAGCACAGTGATACATGGAATCTAGCCATGATTCAGTCAAAAGAACACTCAGAAACTCGGGTCCTTTTATTTTCCTCTCAAAAAGGACCCGAGTTTTATGCTTCCGCTTTTATCCTCATCTCTTGGTAACAAGAGAGCTCTCTCAGCTGGAAATATCACTCCCATGTTCTAATTGGAAGGAAAAGGAAAAGAAGGGAACACCCACCCATTTACTTTACTTTAAGGAAAAGCAGAACGAGTCTTCCCTAGGCTGCTAGTAGACACCCACTATTTTCTCGATATCTAGAATGGATGCATGGTGTTATGGTTTAGATATGAGGTATCCTACAAAGCTCATATGTGAGACAAGGCAACAAAGTTCAGAGTGAAATGAATAGGTTATAAGAGCCTTAACCTAATCAGTGCATTAATCCCCTGATAGGGATAGGAGGTGGGTCCTTCAGGATGTCTTTGGGGTTTATATTTTGTCCTTGACAAGTAGAGCTCTGTCTCTGCTTCCTGTGTCAAGTCCTGAGCTGCATTCCGCTGCCACCATCTTGCACCATGATGTCTTACCTTACCTTGGGTCCCAAGAAATAGAGATGGACTAAGACCACTCAAACCAAGAGCACCAAAATAAACTTTTCCTCCTCTAATTGTTCTTGTCAGGTGTTTGGGGCACAGCTGTGAAAAATCTTGACTAGAACAGAAGTTGGTACTGAGAAGTGAGGATGTTCCTGTGACAAACCCAACCATGTGATTTAGAAGCTTTTGGAGCTTTTTGGAATTTGTGAGAGGAATTTTGAGAAGTTCAGAGACGTGAGCTGGAAAAACTTTAGAATGTTGTAAGTGGACTTTAATGAGCAATTCTGGTGGAAGTTTGAAGGCCAGAAATACCAGTAAGACTATGGACAGCAAAGACTGAGCTCATGAGGTTTCTACTGGAAATTGTATTAGAGGCCATTCCTGTTATGTCCTAGATAAGAAGTTGTCTGCATACTGTCCATGTCCTGAAACTTCCTGTGAAGCTAATTTAAAGATGATGGAGTTCTTAATCTGGCAGAGAAAATTTCAAGACAGCACAGCATTCAGGCAGTGACATGGATATTGCTGGCAGTTTTTAGCCAAATCTATTGTGATAATCAGGAACAGAAATCAAAGCAGAAAGATTTGAGGATCTTGAAGTTTGGCCAGATAACTGTGAGCAAAACTGGGGTTAAGATAGGTGTGGTTATTAAAGAAAATATAGTGACTAAAGAAATGCTTAACATACCAGAGACAATGGAAATATGTCTGGAGGACTTCTCAGGAGCTAGCCAAACAATACCCATCTCAGGCTCAAAGGTGTAAGAGTAAAAATTCCCCTGAGAAGAGACTTGTGGGGAGCCCTTCTTGCACAAGGGAGTCTAGGAAGTTTCATCAATGTTCTCAGCCACCCAGGCGCTCAGAAGCTGCTGCAACCAGGGTCCCTGGAGGCTTTTCTACTGCTGGAGATGGTGGCAGACTTGGTGGCAACCATGTGGTGCTGGTTCTGCAGGAATGCAGGATGCTGGAGTTTGAGGGTCACGGAGGCATCCACTGAGATTTCAAAGGAAGGCCTGAGAGGCCAGAAAAGGTGCAGTAGTATCAGAGTCCCTGCAGGCTGCCCTGAGAGGGTGTGTGGAATGGTGATACTGCAGGTTATTGGTGATGAGTTCTGCTTCCTCAAATGTTGAAGTCTGAACATTAGAGAAGCTCTGAGGCAAGCACATAAAGCAGGTTTTATTTAGAAGTAGTAAAACAGACTTCTCCCAGGAAGGAGAAGGGGGCCATGGTTGGTATTCTGCTATCCCAAGAAGTGGGAGCACTCTGCCCCTTTTATAGACTTTTACTTTCTTTGTTCTCCTGCTCTTTTTCACCTTATCTTCCTCCTTCCTTCCTACATGACTAGGTCCAGGAGATGTTGGTGGGATGGCCAAAAGGTGAGAAGCAGATGGTCAGTGAAGGGTTATGGAAAATAATATTCCTATAAAATAACTCCCCAAGAAAAATGGAGGGACGGTGTGGCTCAAGAAGTGGGAAAGGAAACTGGTCAACCATTAAACCTCTCCCAGTGCATTCCTGATAACAATGGGCCATGGGGGAAAGAGGCAGATGCTGAATGCTGGGCCCTAAACCATGGCCTTCCCCCATGGCTAATCAGTCCTAAATGGAAGCACAGCCAACACCAATGGGCAAGATTTGAGTGCTCATCCCTGGGATCTTATCTCCCCAGATAATGAGTTTCAACCTTTTTACAACTGCCTTCCTGAATTAAGATTTTAACCTGTTCAACTAGCACCAGACTGTCAAGTCTGCTCCCAATGATGACATCATTGTACCCTATAAAACCAAAATCTCCTCTGTAACTGATGGCCATTTTCCATCAGGAAAGTGGACCGGAATGACACCCGACTCTGCGAAGGAATAAAGGCTTCTCTGAATCCATCGAGGTCTGCCTCTTGTTTTCCTTTTTGCACTTACAGTCAGGGGGAAGGGCCAAGATGAAGTGATCTGGGCAGGAAGCAGCCCAGGGTGCATTAATTAGCAACTTCCTGTCTGCTCCAAAGTTGCTTCATTAACGACCTTTTGGGAGGGGCAGTATAGGCAGGGTTCTGGGGACATTAACATTTCAAACTCCCAGGGGTGGTCTCCAACTTCCTGGATCCAATGTCCTTGGCTTCCATTCTCTTGATCCCACCAGATCATCTATCCACACTAAGTCCCTGTCTTTTACTCTGGCTGCAGAGGTACCAAATGCATCCTTGTTGAATCATAAATTTTTAAAAAATGGTGAACAATTACATAATGCTCACTATCAACCAGCATCACTTGTTAATTTATTTAAATTAATTTTTAAAATCTTATGAGGTGAATTCTATTAGCATCACTCATTCTAAAATGAAAGCTAAACCAAATGTCCCCTCCTCTAGGTTAGGACACTGAGGCTCAGAGAGGCTAAGTCATGAAAGTTGCCCAGCTAATGACTGACACAGAATCAGAACCAAGGCTGTGGTGGAAGCAGGTTGCCTATGAAATCACATTTTTAACCAGCACCACACACCACGAGGCAGGAAGGGCAGAGGCAACTGAGGAATCCAGAGAAGAGAGACTCCACTGTGTTGTTGGCATTAGAGATGTCTGTATCAAAAGACAGGATGTCTGCTGAGCTTTGAAGGATTGAGTAGCATTGGAAAAAGAGAAGGCTAGAAAATGCATGCAGGCATGACGGGGACTACGAAGGAATTCATCCAGTCTTTGGTGACATTCCTTGCAGTGTGAGTTAGATCAAAAATCCACTGACATTTATCTGGTATATATCCCATGTAGGATATAAATAGCCAGATCAGTAGGGGACCGGGCTGGGGGAGGGGTCTCCTCGGGCAGATGCCCAGTGACAAAAAAGGAACAAAATACAGACACAGGGTTGACTGTGTCATAATCAATGGGCAGCTCTTTTATTCAATGTATTCCATGATCGGAGCAATGGACGGCCTGGGCTGCTCACATGGATGGAGGAAAAGAAACGCTGCTTTCTCAAGTGCCATTTGCCAGCATCAGAAGTGGTCTCCAGAATTACTGGAAGGGTCATTAGGGACAGCAAGAACACTGCTTCTGCAGTCTGCCACAGTGGTAAAGATGGCACTGACGAAATCAATCCCCCAGGGGTCAGGGTGGGGGGGTAAGAATAATAACAGAATGTGTGACAGATACCATTGCCCTGTGTACATGCATGAAGGCACAGATGGTGTGACTCTACTTTGTGTACAACCAGTGAAACAACAGCTGTACTCCATTTGTGTTCAATGAATCAATAAGTAAATAAAAAAAAAAAAAGAAAGAAATCAATCCTCCATGGAAGAAAACAAAAGCCCCCTCCTAACAAGTGGCTGGAGCAGGGAAGGGCGGCCAGATGGAGGGAAGGCTTTTCATGCAGGGCTGCTGGAGGAACCCAGAAACCATCCAGCACTGATCTCAGGGAGACCTACAGATCACCACCACCAGCTCTGCCAAGACAATGGACGGGAGAGCAGGCTGCGGTGGAGGCTGCCCTGGGTCCTTCCTGAGACAAAGAAGATGGAAGGAAAGGGATGGTAAGAAGCATGTGGGATGCACGGGAGTGGGACGCACCATGCTCTGCCTCATAAGCAACTCTGCAAGAAGTTGGAAAAAATAACACTACGAAATTCCCCCTCATCTCTAACCAGATGTCATAGCGAATGTATGCAGGACTAAAACACGGCCCTCACTGCCATAGCCCCTGGAAAGGGCCTAGGAGGAATTTCTTATTGACTGTTTGCAAAGGTCAAAGAACCACCTTCACCCACCACCTCAGAGTTAAAAAAAAAACAAATAAAAAAACCCCACAAAATGACAAATAGAAAATTCTACATAATGTAGAAAAGGAGCAAGTTAAAAATCTGATAAACATATCGCCACAAACTGTAAAAACTTAATACATAAACGTCATAGACCAAATGTTATTTTAAAATAAGAGCATAAAGTAAAACACAGAAAAACAGAAAGCCGTCTCAAAAACAAGAGCAAATGGAAGCAGCAGAGGACGTGACGGTATAGACTGCGAAGAGCAGCAGGCAGCACGAAGTAAAGAGGATCAGAGCCAAAACTGAAAACTAGAGAGGCAGCAGTTGTAAAAATAGTGCAAAGACCGTCTGACCATTTATCCCTGGTAAAAAAGAACCAAAATAATGAAACAGAAAAAAAAAAAAAAAAAAAAAAAACTAGAGATAAACAATCCAAAAATTTTTAAAACCTACTTGTATTAACTTCAAATATATAAAACAAATTTGACAGGCTTCAAAACTAAGTGATAAAGTTCTCACTAAGATTAAAGATGTGCCCTGCAACTGCTAGAAGAAACTGTGTCACTGCCTTAGCAGGACCTAAAGCACAAGAAATAAAACCAAGTCAGTAAGAGGGATGGCATCGAGTTAGAAAGCTTCTGGAAGCAAGAGTTTAAAGAGAAAGCCTGCAGTATGGGAGAGGATCTTTGCCACCTTCTCCTTGGACAGGGCTTTAGTATCCTGAATACATAAAGAACTCAAAAACTTAACACCAAAAAAAATTAATAAATGGGTAAAAGAACTATGCAAACACTTCTCAAAAGAAACCCAAATGGCCAACAAATAGCTGAAAGAATGTTCAACATCTCTAGCAAATAAAAACCACATTTAGATTTCATCTTACGCCAGTCATAATGGTAATTTTCAAGAATACAAATAATGCTAAATGTTGGCCAAGATGTGAGGGAAAGGTCCACTCATTCATTGTTGGTGGGAATGCAAACTAGTGCATCTACTCTGGAAAGCAGTATGGAGATTCCTCTAAAAACTAGGAATGGAACCACCATATGACCCTGCTCAACTCTGCATCCAAAGAATGAAAACAGCCACAAATAATATATAAATAAATGGGCATGCTTTGTTGTCTCCCAGTAATCTTTGATTTATAAAATCAGGCAGCAGATTTCAATTTGAAATCCCTGTTTTGGAGCTAAGTAAAAAACTCCTTTCAAACTTTCAAATGAAACTAGTATAAGATTGATAACAAAATTCATTGAAGCATAACATTAGTTAGCTCTTTATTATGAATATGTATGCAAAAACCCTCCACAGAATATTAGCAAATAAAATTCAGCAGCATATTAACAGAATAAAACAAAATAATCTGATCTTTATTGAGTAATATAAATAAAGTTCAGTGTTAGGAATCTATGAGATAATTCATTAAAATAATACTTAAAAGCAAAAATTTCAGTATCCATTATTCATAAGAAAAGCTTCCTTAAAACAGAAAGTGATAAGTCCTTAATAAGTCTTTATTAAACTAAAGCCCAGAATTGTGTTAAAGGGGAAGCAGTCAAAGACTTCCTGTTAAAGATTCCACTGTCTGCAGAAAAAGGAAGAAAGTATACAAGTTACAAAGGATGGAATATAATTGTCATTACTTACAGGTGATATGATGACTTATGCAGAAAACTCAGAGGCTCACTTAGAAAAACCTCCACATATAGGAAAAGAACTCAGGAAAATGGCTTAATGCTTTCTACATAGGTACCTAAGCTTCTGTATCTGTCTGGAATTGTTCATATAAAAAAGAAATGGTTTAACATAAGAAACAAAAAAAAATTACAAAGCCAGATCTTACAAGAAACACAAAAATATATATTAAGAAAAACTTTAAAGTATCAATAAAGTACTCAGAAAGACTTAGAGGAAAATAACACCCCATCAGATAAAACTCGGTGTCATTGTGCTATCAGCTTTTCCTAGGTTACTCTACAAATTTGTAATCTTTCCAAGAAAATGGAAAGGATTTTAAATATATAGGCAAGGATTTAACTAGGATTTTAAATATATAGGCAAGTTGACTCTAAAGTTGATATAGAAAAACCAGCTAGCAAGACATCACTATTTGAAAGAGGAGGTTAATGAGTTGAAACTAGCCCTATTAATAAACCCTAATTAATTACTATGGTGTCTTACTATGCCTGGACAGATTGATCACAGAAAAAGTATGTAAACAGACCCAAATGCATGCTGAATTTTATCTTAGGATATGTTATCAGTGGAAACATCTGGATTATTCAATAAATATTACTGAGGCAATTAGGTAGCCATTTCAAGAAAATAATAAATCACCATATTATGCTATGATAAAATTCAGATGTATCAAAAATATGAGCTTTGATAAAATTCAGATGTATCAAAAATATGAGCTTTAAACATAAAATAGTAGTAGTATTACTAATGTATATACACTGCAGGAAAAGCCTTCCAAAATTAGACATAAAATCCAGGAGTCATATGTGGGAAGATTCAATGTTTTTACTATGTAAGCTTCAAAATGCATGCTTGGACAAAAATGATCATAAACATTGGGAAGACATACACCAAATGCTTAGAAAAGCACATAATCTTCGGTCTTTAACATTTAAAGAACATCACCATAAATCAATAAAAGGATTTCAAAATGCCTAAGTGAATAATTTAGCATAAAAAGGAAATACAAGTAGCTCTTGGAAGAGGTTTGACTTCGCTTCTTGATTTCATCGATTATTACTGCACTTTTTCTTTTTCCCTTCTGCTAACTTTGAGGTTAGTTTTCTCTGTCTAGCTTCTCAAGGTGAAAATTAATTATTAACTTTAGAATTTTCTTATTTTGAATGTAAACATTTAACATTATAAATTTCCCTCTAAGTACTTCTGTAAATTCCTTCACATGTTATATTTTCATTATCAGTCACTAAAAACATTTTTAACTTTCCATGCAATATCTTCCTTGACCCATGGGATTTATAGATGTGTCCCATGAAATTTCAAATATTTGGAGACTCTACAGATCTCTCACTGTCATTGATTTCTGCTCTGTATCAATCTTCCAGAATTTACTGAGACTTATTTTGGCTCTGCACGTGGTCTGTCTTGATGAATGCACTGCATGCCTTTGAAAATAATGGACTGTGTTGTGTTCTATAAATATCAGAGAGATTGAGCTGATTAATAGAGTTATTAAGATTGTCGATACCCTTAGTGATGTTTTGCCTAGTTGTTCTATTGATTCCTGAGAGAGGTGTTGAAACTTCCAACTATGGTGGCGCATTTGTACAAAAATATACCAGAATTTTTATTTCACACATTTGCTTTATGAACATCGAGACTCTATGAGTAGACCCTTATGCACGCCATGTATTACTGATGACCATCTGTTGGAATTAAATGTCCCTTTTTATTTTTGATAAACTCTCTGTCAGTGAGTCTATGTGACCTTACTTTCATGTAGACACCCTTAATTTCTTATTAAAAGGACTTTCAAGGTTCATCTTTTCCTGCCTGTTTAAACTCCATCTATTTGGGTCATGATAAAGTGCAATTCCTTCGGATGGCCCATACTTTCATTCTACTTTTTATTTTTGTTTAGTTTCACAATCTCTGCCTTCTAATTAGAGTGCTTTTCCATTTCCATTTAGTGTAAATATCAAGAGGATTAATTAAAAGCTTGCAATATATTACTTGTTTCTCCCATAGCTCACTCTTTATTGCTCTTCTGTCTCCTTTTCTCCTGTTTTCTTTCAGGTTTATTGAATATCTCTTATAATTCTGTCTTAATGCCTGTTATTATTTTGCTTATTTTAGTGGTTAACTGGAAAATTACAATACTTTTTCATGATATACTTAGAACTAATACCACCACCCTTCAAGCAAAATTCAAGCACTTTGCCACCAGGTATTTCCATTTGTCGTGATCCCAGTCTGTTTATTAAGAATATATTTTCTTATGCTCTTGAACATAGTTGTAATAGTTACTTTTCAGTCCTTATCTGGTTATTCCAATATCTGGATTCTCTTGGAGTTGGTATCAGTCGATTCTCTTCAGTAGGTATTACACTTTCCTGTTTCTTTATGTACCTAGTAATTTTTTAAATTTAATTTAAATTATTAGATTTCCAACATTATACAATATTTATATGTCATATCATACAGTGTTCATACAAGTTATACAAAATTTATAATATGATACATTTTGAAGTATAGATTGTGGAGACTGTGGACTCTGTTATGTTCCTTTTCAAAGAGGTCAGCAGACAGTTAACTTGATTGACCTCAAGCTCTACACTGTTTTTCTCGAATTGGTCTGAGGTGAAATGGTTCTCCTCTGAGGCCCAGATGGCCTGCTTGAAGTTCACCTAATAAATGTGTAATTTGAAGATCATTTAGAGATTTGAGAATAGCCTTTACACAAAAGTTAGGACTTTCCATCTCTCAATCTCTTCTGTCCAGGGTTTTCTTCCTGTAAAAAGCAGTTTCAAAAGTAGTGGTGGCCCAGAATTCTGTTCCTTGATTTGGTTTCTGTCCTGTTCTATCCACCTTCTGAAGTGCTAACTGGCACCTGCCAATCAAAGAGCCATTAAAAACAGCATAATTGTTCAGTGACATTGCTTTCTTTTAAGTATTCAATCACTTCCAGCTTTTTCCTACTTCTTTGTTCACTACAAGACCTTCACACATAGTCACATTTTTATAGACATTTTAATTATTTTTTCCAGAATTTATAATTGTCATCTATGGAAAATTTCTTCTGCATTAAAAAATGTTATTCATCCATTAATGAGAAACTGGTTAAATTAATTCTCTTGCATACATATAATGCAATACCGTGAAGAGAACAAACACACCTAGAGTGATTGCTTGTGCTATACACCATTCTGATTACACATATTATCTCACAATTTCCCAGCAATACAACTGTTATCCCATTTCACATATGAGACAAAAGGTTAAGCAACATACCCAGGATGACACAGATACTAAGTGACAGGACTGGCATTTTACCCAAGGGAATCTGATTCCAAGACCATGAGCTGAAGCATCATAATTCACTGTCTCCCCAGAGTATAAAAGCGAGAATAGTTATGGTTTAGATCTGGAAGGTCTCCCCAAAACTCACATGTTAAAGGAAATACAGCAATGTCCAGAGGTGGGGCTTCTAGCAAATGATTGAATCATGAGAGCTCTAACCTCACAGAAACTGGGGCAGGCCCTTAGTGACTATATATTGTCTCCCTGGTTCTTTCCTCTCTCTCTTTCTCTCTCTCTCTCCTTCCTGGCTGCCATGAGCTGTGCAGCTTTCCTCCTCAATTCTCTTCGGACATGATGTTCTGCCTCACCTGAGGTTCAAAGTAATAAACTAGCTAACCATGGACTGAAACCTCTAAAACTATAAACCAAAATAAATGATTCCTCCTCCAAGTTGTTTATGTCAGGTGTCTCAGTCACAGTGACAAAAAGCTAACTATCACAATAATATATAATGAGAATATAAAAATAGCACAAAATACATATAATAACACAATAAGAATTAAGCAACTGTCCAATTGCTAATATTAAGCAGCCCTCTGGATGTAAATTTAAGTGAAAAAGACAAGGAGCAGACTAAGTGCATAGAATTCCACTAAAAGTAAGTCATAATTTAATAATAATTAAAGGACCACATAAGTATATTTTGTCTTATGCCTAGGGTGTCATGGGAAGTATCCTGAAGAATCTGGTTAATTGGCGAGAAAATTAGACAGGAGGGACCCATAAGATCAAGGGAGGTATTTTGATGCATTGCACTGTATGTCTTCTGAATGCTGTGTGATATCACGTATTACCTATAGAAAAAATTAATTAAATATCCTTTCTAAAATAATGCACACTTAATGCTCGGGATAGAGTGATGGCAGATTCTCACTCTTTGCAATGGAAGTGATTCTAAAGGGTGACATTTCCAACCCTGCACACAGGCAAAGAAAGCATAGCAGCCAGAAGACCTGCAGCTCCCCAGCAGCTCAGCCCTGAGTGGAGTGAGAGTTGACAGCGGAAAGCAGTAGTGCCCAGGGCTAGGAGCTCAGCACCCAAAAGCAAGCTGGCCACACCAGCTCCCTTAATCTTAGGTCGACACACTGGAGTTTGCCTTTTTGCTTGGTTCTCACTTTCTGTCTCTATTTTACTGATGCTACTTCCTATCCTCGAATCATGTTAGAGAAATAGAATACTTATACACAAAAGCATTTGTATATTTGCATATACAAATATATGTGTTTAAATATCTGTATGCCAAAGCATCTTCATCAATTGGAAAAAGAAAATCTCTTGCTCTCACGTGGCATGGACTGTCAGGCTCTCCATTCAACTTGGTGAAAACATGCACCTAGAATTGTCTGCAGTTTGCTATTTTTTTAACAGTGCATTTTGTTTGTTTCCAGACTTCATAAAAGAGTAGATCTCCTCATTTCCATGAATGTGAACTCCAAACTAAATGATCAACCAAATGTACTCCTTAAAGCTTAACTTGGAAATGATAATCACTTTCTAAAAACATCACAAGATAGCAAGATCCTGCCTTAATGCAAAGGCTGAAATGTAAGGAAGGGTTTGTGCGACTATTTGTGAATTGCTTAAGCATCTGCCACCAGAGTGAGCTTGATGCTTCCTCAGGCTGCTGAATTATGCCTTTGTGTGCACCATGAGACGCCTAGCAATTTCTAAGGAGAGGAGTTAACCCGCTTTGTGGGTTCTGCTAGGCGTGAGACTGTGCTCAGTGCTTGCTTATGGCCCTGAGACTGCTCACTGAGCCTGAAATTTATCAAGTAATTATATGGTAGAAGCAAAAGCTGGAGCTGTGCTTTATGCTCCCTTGGCTCAAGTCAATTAGAACTTCTTTAACACTGTTCCCATCAGCTTCTGCTAACTGTAGCATAGATCTCCATGACAGAAAGGAAGCTCATCGTTCATCTACATTGGATGATTTTAAACCTAAAAGTAGAGTCTCTGCCCTGACTCTTAATAAATACCCTCCCCTCGGACTGAGAGAGCTAAGGGGGTCCACCTTTCTCCCCTTCATAAAAAGGGAGACTTGCCTATTTCAACTAACATAAATTTACCTTAATCTATAGACATTTTTCCCTTACCACCTCTGCAGGTGCATAAATACATTCAGGTTATTGACTATATGACTTTCTGAGGAAGCACCACCACTTTGTCAACCTAGTGGAAGTTCCAGGATCAGCCAAGGACAGTCATTATGTCTCCTCGTGGTCCTGGTCCTCATTCTCGCTAGCCATTCTGTTCTGACCATCCAGGAACTTACTCTAGGACCTGCTTAGACTATGAATCATTTAGATCTGTCTTAATTCATCAAAACTCATCTGTTTTATTTCTGATTCTCTCAGGTTGCTAGATATTAGCAACTCAATCTATGGTGGTCAAGGTGAAGGAAAGGAATGAATCACTGGAAACAACAGCAATGAAAAATCCTGTGAGTTACTTTCCAACAGCATGGGCACAGAAACAACTAAGTCATTGGGATCACCGGGTTCTAGAGATGGAAAATATTGTGTATTTCCTTCTCTTTTAAGGCTGAATAGTATTCCATTGTGTGTATGTGTGTGTGTGTGTGTGTGTGTGCGCACTCATGTGCATGCATGTGACATATTCTTTATCCATTCATCTCCATAGCCTTGCTATTGTTAATAAAGTTGCCATGCAGAAATCTTTAGGAGGTGGTGTGACTTCATCTCTTTGGCTATACCCAGAAGAGAAATTGCCGCATCATATTATAATTCCATAATAGCTGCACCAATATACATTCCAATCAACAGTGTACTAGCATTATTTTTTTCTCCACACCCTTGCCAACATTTGTGATTGTCTTTTTGACAATAATTATCTGTTATGGTTTGGGTATGAAGTGTTCCCCCAAAGCTTCTGCTAATGCAGAAGCACTAAGAGGTGAAATGATTTGATCATAAGAGCCATGACCTAATCAGCCCATCCTATTTTGAATGACTGAGTGGTAACTTTAGGCAGGTGGGCACAGCTAGAGGAGGTGGGTGACTGTGGATGTGCCCTGGGAGGGTCTGTCTTCCCTGTGACTCTCTCTCTCTCTCTCTCTCTCTCTCTCTCTCTCTCTCTCTCTCTCTCCCTCCTTCCTGACCCTGTTGTGAGCCCTCACTGGGCCCTTCCCCACTGGTGTGCTGCCTTATCATGGACTTAGAGCAATGCTGTCAGCCGTCTAGGGACTGAGACCTCTGAAATTATGAGCCCCAAATAAACTTTTCCACCCCTAAGCTGTTCTTATTAGGTGTTTTGGTCACAGCAACACAAAAGTTCACTAAAACACCATCCTAATGCGTGTGAGGGAACAGTAGTTTCTATTTGCATTTCCCTGGTGATTAATAATGTTGAACACCTTTCTATGTATCTGCTTGCCATTTTTATGTCTTCTTTGGAGAACTATCTATTTAGGTTTTCATGCTAAGTGAAAGGCCTTAACACATAAAGAAAAACATTGCATGATTTCACTAGCATGTGGAATCTTTTTAAAAAAGTCAACATATACAAAGATAGAGAATAACAGTGGTTATCAGGGTCAGGATGGGGTAAAAATAGAGAGATGGAACTCAGAAGATACAAAATAGCAGACATGAATGAACCAGGCTAGAGACCCAATGTAAATATAGTTTAAAAATTGTGCTGTGTTAAGGAAATTTATCAAATAAGTAGATTTTAGCTGCTCTCATCACAAAAATATGCAACTGCAGAAGATGATAGATGTTAATGTGCTCCTATGGTAATTTTATTTATTATCTGTATGTAACCCATAGCATCATGTTATAAGTTCAAATATGCACAATAAGATTCATTCTAAAAAAGAAATTGTATATTTTCCACATCCCACAGATTAGGAAATCAGTGCTCCATGAGATCAGTGAACATTACTTAGCCTGCTTAGTTGAAGATCAGAAACAGAACTCGAGTCTCCTTTTCTTTCCACACTAATTTTCTAACTACAATCTTTCATAGTTTTTAAGGTTTTGAATTGCAAGATTTCCCGAAAGAGAATGATTTATATTTGAGACTTTGGCATATATCCGTCAGTTAGTGGAAGCTATAATATAACAGAAATGTATCTTTATCTACCTACCTATACATTTATATAATAGAGTAGAACAATACATCTACCAGATAATCAAGAAATTGGGCATGGAGCGTAAAATAAAAATGACCATGTGGTGTCCACTTGTGAGAGGGGAGGACTGAACAGGATGAGGTTCTTTTTCATTGGTGGGAGCATATTATGCAAAGATATTTAGATGTGGGGCATCTTCTTGTATCTTAACCAGACAAAATAGGGGGTAGTAGTCAATATGGCTGTTGTTAGAAGAAGAGAATTGTTCTCTCAAGCATCATTGCTCAGGCTGTGCACTCAGCCCTGAGGAACTGCTCACCTACCAAATTCTACTTGCATTCTTCCAGGAGTGCACTAAAAGAGGACATGTCACAAAAGGTTCAGCTGCTTCCCCAGAAGGGCACAAAGGCCTTTAGCACTAAACAAGCCTAGTTGTGTTTTTCAATAGCAATAGGAATTTCATCATTTTACACCTATATCCCAATAGAGTGTTATGCACACACCTAGTTTTGAGTACTATTTGTTAACTGATCCATCTTCAGAAAATTTCCCTCTCTTCATTGGTGGAAGGGTCACCAAAATGAAAGTCACCTACATGGGTTTTTCTAAAGATGGAGGAGATCATGAGTGAAAGTACCTAGCACTGTGCCTGGCTTACAGTAAACCCTAAAGGAGGAGCCAAAGGACATTCATAGCACAGGCAAGGAAGAGCTTTGTTTTTGCTTTTGCTTTTGGTGATGAGGAATATTGAAAAGAATGAAGGTGCATTGAAGAGAGTTTCTGCTACAACAGAAGAGCAGAGGGACTCTAGAACGCCATGATTGATGGCGTGAAGGATGACTTGCCTCCCAAATCACCCAGAGTCCTTTCTGAGCAGTATTCCATTGTTTTGCATGGATTCTCATCAGGCCTCCCTGACTCTCATGGCTGCCTGCATCACCCTCTGTCTCTCACTACCATCCGAGGGGTTCTGTAAGTTAGATGGTCTTCATTCTCCATAGCATTTCTGAGACACTGTTTTCCATTTTTTACTGTAATTTTCTCTTTCCAAGTCCACCACCTCCCTGAACTGAGCTCTTTAGGGGAAAAAACCATGACAGTAACAAATATTTTAATATTATTTATATTTTAATTCTTAATGCAGAGTGTCTGACACATAAAAAATCTTCAAACACTGTATAAGTGAATTGCTGTATAAGTGAATGATTGAATCACACAAGCTTCAGGCTACCAGGACTAGGACCCATGAGGAAATCTCACCCATGTGTTAAATTCTTCTCTCAAAATGAAGAACTACGACATTTGCTCTTGAACCAGCACCACCAAATGCTGGACATTCCCAGTGTCTATTTTTTCAACTAGCATGCTTCCACCCTCAAGGGATGTGACAAACTACATTTAAGAAACAAACCTTTCAAATATAACCAATCAAGACAGAAAAAGAAATCTGGTGGCTAACCAGTTTCAAGAGGGATTAATTTCACTCAATCCCCAGAGTTCACCTCTTGTCTAGATGGCCTGTATCTTGTGTAATATCATTGCATCCTTGTTAAATTTCTTGGATAATATAATGCCTTCTGTCTTGTAATGTACTTCCAGCAACACTTGTCTACTAGAGTCTTCTTTGCTCTAGAATTCTTAGAATTTTTGTTCTAATTGGTTATACATAACAGTAGAATGCATTTTGATACATCATATACAAGATGGAGTATAATTTCTCATTGTTCTGGTTGTATCTGATGTAGAATCCCATTGATTGTGTAGTCATATATGTACATGGGGAAATAAAGTCTGATTCATTCCACTATCCTTCCTAACCCTATGCCCCCTCCCCTCTCTTAATTCCACTCTACCTAATCTAAAGTAACTCTATTTTTCCCTAGTCCCCCCACTTACTGTGATTAGCCTCTGCATATCAGAGAAAACATCCAGCCTTTGGTTTGGGGGCATTGGTTTATTTCGCTTAGCAAGATATTCTCTAGCTCCATCCATTTGCTAGCAAATGCCAGAATTTCATTCTCTAAGGCTGAGTAATATTCCATCGTATACATGTACCACAGTTTTTAATCCATTCATCTGTTGAAGGGCACCTATGGTTGTTTCCATAGTTCAGCTATTGTGAGTTGAGCTGCTGTAAACATTGATGTGGCTGCATCACTGTAGTTTGCTGATTTTAAGTCCTTTGGGTATAGGCCAAGGAGTGGGATAACTGGGTCAAATTGTGGTTCCATTCCAAGTTTTCTGAGGAATCTCCATACCGCTTTCTATAATGGTTGCACTGATTTGCAATCCCACCAGCAATGTATGAGTGTACCTTTTTCCCTCACATCCTCCCCAACATTTATTGTTGTTTGTATTTTGACTTAAGTTTCTCACCAACTGGTGACTCACTGTTCCCATCTGTGAAAGGGAGACAATAGCAGGATCTGCTTCACAGGAGGGGTACAGGAGCAAGTGAGTGATGCAAAGCTTCATATAGCTTCTGTTGCACAAAGTTAACTGTTGCAATTATATTCAAAAGTTTTACCTGGATCTGTTATACTGAGAGAGATAGTGGTGTAAAATTAGCCACTGATAAATATGGAATGTGAATCTAACCACAGCACCAGGTAGCGACCTACCTGCTAATTTAAAACCCAAGCAATTCAGAACATGAGGAAATACTTGGGTCCGCCCCCTCTGCATGTTGCTTCTGGATGACACAACCTTCCCCCTGCCTCCCTCCCACCCCTGGCAAAATTGTTCCCTCATCCCCAGCTGCTGCCTTGACAAAAACTGAGTCAGAGCCTAGCATCCAGACCTATCATTTGCCATTTTATTCTTCAATCTCAGCAGGGTGCTTCCTGTTGCCAAGGATTTCCCTGCTTTGAAATGAAAGCTAAAATAGACACCTGCAGAATTCTGTTGCAAAGTGGCCCTCATCCCGGGGAAGAGCCTGAATAAGGCAGAGAAAAAAGAAATGTAAGAGATGATAGAAGCATCACACTCAGGGAGAATGTGCTCCCAAGGAGAATGGCCAGGCCATCATTTTGGTTTTTTTTGTTTGTTCGTTTGTTTTTTAAATTTGATGTGTTTATTTTCACATTAAATAATTATTAATTCATCTTGATTCTTTTCCAATGTGGCTAACAGAAAATTTTGAATCATATATATGGCTTACATTATATTTCTATCAAGCAGGGCTGTCTTGGATCCATTTTAAAGAAGTACCTGGAAATAGCACCTCATTCAGTGAAGAATCTGGAGGCATATGGCATGAGAAACAGTCGATTCCCTGCATATTTACCATCTTCCCATTGCTATGAGTTGCCTCAGCCAGCATTTAGGCATAACAGGAAGTGCCATAAATATTCACATCAAATTATATGATTTTTTTTATTATTTACTTATTGATTCATTGAACACAAATGGAGTACAGCTATTGTTTCACTGGTTGTACACAAAGTAGAGTCACACCATCTGTGCGTTCATGCATGTACACAGGGCAATGATATCTGTCACACTTTCTGTTATTACTTTTACCCCCACCCTGCCCCCACCCCTCCCTTCCCTCTAAGCTATCTATCCTTCCTCCATTCTTGCCACCCTTCCCCCCCACATTATGCATCATCATTCATTAATCAGAGAGACCATTCGGCCTTTGGATTTTAGCTTTTTCTCAGCAAAGAAAACAATCAGTAATGTGAAGAGAGAGCCTTCAGAGTGGGAGAAAATCTTTGCCACACACACTTCAGATAGAGCACTAATCTCCAGAATCTACCAAGTATTCAAAAATCTTTACAACAAGAACACTAATAACCCAATCAATAAATGGGCCAAGGAAATGAACAGACACTTTACAGAGGAAGATCTACAAACAATCAACAGATTTATGAAAAAATGTTCAACATCCCTCAATATAAGAGAAATGCAAATCAAAACCACCTTAAGATTACATCTTACCCCAATTAGAATGTCTTTTATCAAGAACACAGGCAACAACAGGTGTTGGCGAGGATGTGGGGAAAAGGGTACACTCATACATTGCTGGTGGGAGTGCAAGTTGGTGCAGCCACTCTGGAAAGCAGTGTGGAGATTCCTTAGAAAACTTGGAATGGATCCACCATTTGACCCCGCTATCCCACTCCTTGGCCTATACCCAAAGGACTTAAAATCAGATTACTACAGTGATGCAGCCACATCAATGTTCATAGATGCTCAATTCACAATAGCTAGATTATGGAATCAACGTAGATGCCCTTCAGTAGATGAATGGATAAAGAAACTGTGGTATATATACACAATGGAATATTACTCAGCCATAAAGAAGAATAAAATTATGGCATTTGCAGGCGATCATTTTGTTCAAAAAGTGATTGGTTCCCCAGGGGAAAGGAAGGAGATCCAGGTCTTCAAAAGAAAAAGAAAAGAAAGAATGAATGAATGAAAAAAGAATTCCACTCTTGGTTATTCTTTTTCCCAGTGTATTTGACCAGGCCAAACACTTATCCATTTTTTACGTATTTCTTATTTTTTCTAACAGACCAGAATGATCTAGGGGGACTACACATTTGTCTGTGTAGTTTGAAGTTGAAATTGGCATTGAAGTGACCATTCCATTTCTCAGGAAACTGAACCTTAAAAGAAAAGGGCTTTCCACCCAGAGTCTTCAGAGACAGCAGCCATCAGTTTTGCTCTTAAAATCCAGTCTCAACTGGTCTTCATCTGTTTGTCCTGCTCAACTCACAGTCACAGCCTCAGGCTGCCTTCTTTCCTCCTATCACCAGCAATTTTTTTCTGGATTTGAAACAGGCAGGAAACGCACCAAGTGATATCAAAACAGAACACACCGCGGGCATTGTATGGTACCGTGTTACGTTAAATGACACACCAACAGTACTGAGGCAAACCAGCCATCTAGGAAGAGACTGCTGGATGCTGCAGTTTTAACTGGCTAAAGGTATTGAAAACTGGGGTGGGGATATAGCTCAGTTAGTAGAGTGCCTGCCTTGCAAGCACAAGGCTCTGGGTTCGATCCCCAGCACCGCGAAAAAAAAAAAAAAAAAAAAAAATGATACTGAAAACTGTTTTCCAGGGGAGTGTCCTTCAGTCACCTGTAACATCAGAGCTTTCCTCATAGAAACAGCGCATTTCCCCACACTGGTCATCCGTGCCCTTTCCAATGTGTCCCCTTATGGCCATTCTCACACCTACCACCAGATGCATGCACAGAAGCATTCTATTTCCACTCAGCTGAGATGAGAAAGTGAGCAAGAAAGGACCCTAGTGTGCCAAAAAAGCTTTGCTGATGTGTACAATTTTCTTTTCTCTCAGGGGTGCTCCACCATTGGTTAGGGTAGCTGGCACAAATATCCACGAGATATTGATCTCAGAGAGACAGCTCTGAGTTCAAGCAAAGGTTGATTGACAAAGTCTATCAGGCTGCCCTTTGGCAAGACGCAGCAGCCTGCAGGAAAAAACTTTTTAACTATGCAGTCATGTATAATGGAGTGTGTTATGGTTTGTATGTGAGGTGTCCCCCAAAAGCTCATGCATGAAGCAATGCACGAAGGTTCAGAGGAGAAATGATTGGGTTGTGAAAGTCTTAATCCAATCAGTGAATTAATCCCTGATGGGATTAATTGAAGTGGTGGGGTGTGGCTGGAGGAGATTAGAAGTCAGGTGTGTGGCTTTGGGGTATATATTTTGTATCTGGAGAGTGGAGACTCTCTCTGCTTCCTGATCACCGTGATGTAAGCTGCTTCCCTCTGCCATGCTCTTCTGTCATAATGTTCTGCCTCACCTGGGACCCCAAGGAATGGAGCCAGCCTTCTATGGACTAGGACCTCTGAAACCATGAGCCCTCAATAAACCTTTCCTCCTCTATAATTGTGCTGATCAGATCCTTTAGTCACAGCAGGGAAATAGCTGACTAAAACAGAGTAGTTTAAAAATAACCTGGCCCCATGATTGTTATTTGGCTTCTCTGCTGTGGTTTCTATAGTTAGGGACTCTTTGGGGGTGGGCCTAACGGGAAGGTCATGCCTGGGTGGGCAGGTCCTGATTTTCAAAATAGTTATTTTGGCCTATGGACCTAACACTCCTGAGCCATACTCCAGCCCTTTTTATTTCTTATTTTAAGACAGGGTCTCCCTAAGTTGCCCAGGCTGGTCTTGAACTTGGGATCCTCCTTTCTCAGCCTCCTAATTTGCCGAGATTACAGGTGTGTGTCGCTGTGCCCTGCTGTTTATGTATACAATTTCATTCATTTATTCTTTCAGTATATATTTATGGAGGATCTACTACGCTCTGTGTGGCGGTAGATATCGGTTTATGATGCAGGAAAACACAGGACTTCTGTTTCCTGAAGTATGCGCTCAGAAGGAAAATGGACAATAAACAAATCCTTGTAAATATCAGATCTTAGATTATAGATTCTTATGCACTAGAATATGGACTATGAATCAAAGAAGATGGAGGGGCGATGTGATGTGACGGATGTAGAGGAGGATGGCAAGGGGCGGAATGTTGGTCAGGATGATCAGTGGATTGCTCCCTGAAGTAGTGTTTAGCTGAACCATGAAGACGGATCCAACTGTCCAGACCCAGCATCTGGGGAAGATGTGACCAGTGAGAAGCTCTGAGGAAAGACTCCTTTGGCCCTGGGGGTCTGGACCAGAGCCTGCTAGGGAAGAGTGACAGGGAAGAGATCTGAGAGATGGCCGAAAGCCAAACTGCAGAGCCCAAAGGAGGGGTATGGCCATGAGCTTCCCCACTGGACAAGGGCAGGAGGGCAGCACCTTCAGCACACACGGAGGGCTGAGAACCCTCAGATACACCCACTGCAGGCTGCTCCAAGGTCGTCAGATGCACCTCTCACTTGCAGCCTCCCTCTAAGACTAGGAGGACACTGTTTCCTTAAGCAAAGTCACTTTGCAAATCTGGAGCCCTCTTCATGGGGTGTCAGCCTTTCCATGCACTGGGTTCTTGCAAAGACAATATGCTGAAAGACTGAAAAGAATGTATTCATTGGGATCATAACGAGGGAGAAATGCACTTAAGAAGCCAAGCCTAGGTAAGGATGTGCAAGGTGAAAATCTTCATTTGGATGGTAAGATAAGGAAATATTTAGTTTTCCTCTTTAATGTTATCATAACATTTTTATAGAAAAGAAAATCCATTTTCAGCTGTTAGGGTATGAAAGCACACTTTTACAACTGGGCAGAAAAGCTTTCAATCTTTAAAAGATGGAAAGTAACTTTGATTTTGATTCAAAGTACTTCATTGCTCTAGGTAATGTAAAGCACCGTGAGACGTAATGCTGATGATTTGAATTAATAGCCATCATTTGACAGAAGTCTCAGAGATTTCAAGGGGGAAGTAGGATTAAGTGAACATCCAGCTGTTCAACAGTTAATTGAGTTTCCTAAAATGTTCAGTAAGTGTTAGATACTATTATAGAAATGCTCCATGTGGGTCAGTCACAGGAAAATCACACACAGTATCTCTAGTTTATGAATTTTGAGCTCAGCATGTTTTCCAGCTGACTTACAGTCCTTAGGAAATAAGTTGCTTCCCAAATAATTAAGCACTTGCATCTTTAATGTCTTTTTGTAATCTGGCCTAATGATGTGACAAGGGGCATGGACAAAGTGTCATATGCCCTCCAGATATGAATTCTCCAAGTGACCTACTGCCCTCTGTCAGAACCTCTCCACACTTAACAATGTGTGTTGTTTGCTACACCAGCTTTTAGAAAATTCTGGATGTTTTAGATTTTTAAGTGTTTATTTCAATGATAGAAGTTCATCATAGGTTTAAATCTTTGCGCAGTGGTCCCTTGGGCACCACTCCAAAAGCACAAGCAACAAATGGAACAATAGATAAATTGAATTTCATCAAAATTAAAAACTTTGATGCATTGAAGTTCACCATGAAGATAGTAAAGAACAACCTGCAAGACTCCCACGATCTGGGAGAAAGTTTGCAACTTGTAACCTGATCAGGAGCTTGTATGTAGAATACATAAACAACATTCCCAACTCAATAAGAAACAGACAAATAACCCCATTAGGAAATGGGCAGAGAATCTGAATAGACATTACTCTCTATATTGTATACAAATGGCCAATAACCACATGAAAATCTTTCCACACCATTCATCATCAGTAAGACACAAATCAATATTACAGTGAGATACCACCTTACCTTCACTAGAATGACCATCACTGAAAACCCAGACAATAGCAAGTGATGGCAAGGACTGAAGAATTTGCAACCATCCTCCACTGCTGCGGGGAATGTAAATGGAGAGATGCTTTGGAAACCAGTCTGGCAATTTCTTAAAAGGTTAAACTTAGAGTTAGATGTAATCAACAATTCTAGGTGTCTACCTTAGACAAATAAAAACATGTCCACATAAAAACATGTCTATGCTTGTAGTATTGGTTATGGCAGCTGAAAGAAACAACACCAATTTCCCTCAGTAGATAAAAGGACAAATAAAATGTGGTATACCCATACATTGGAATATTATTTGACAATGAAAGGGAAGGAGGTACCCAAACATGTTGCAACGTGGGTAAACTTTAAAATGAACATAGTAAGTGAAAGAAGCCAGTTTCAGAAGACTAAGCACAGTGTGGATCCACTAACATGAAATGGCTAGAAAAAGCAGACCCATAGACAGAGAAGCAGATGAATGGGGGCTGGACACAGGAAGGGGAGTCATCGAGAGGAAGTGGAAGTGACAGCTAATGGATACAGGGTTTCCTTGTGGGCTGATGTAATATTCTTGATTATGGTGATGGTTACACAACCTTGTGAATATACCTAAAACCACTAAATGGGCCACTTTAAATTATGAATTGTGTGATTTATATCATATATGAATTTTATCTCAACAAAGCTCTTATTTTTAAAAAGTGAAAGTTCTTGACAGAGATGACTAGAGGATAGGACCTCTACCTTTGCACATTTCTAGCCAAAATGGAAGAACTGTAACACACTAAGAAAGAAAGCCTCAAGCAGAAAGATGAATTAGCCGACCTTTCATGGGGCCATCTATGTCACTGATTAAGCCCTCAGCCTTGATGTGCAAATGAAAGGCATCAAGAATCAAGGGATTTTTCTAAAATACATAACAGTGACCACAAAATTAAAATGTTCACATGCAGAGTATGAATCCAGTTACTGTAATTATTAGGTTGTAGAATTGTAGCTTCCCAAGGCATCCAAGTCGTCACTGTACTAACCTCCATGTTGCAAAACTGAGAACTAGAGGGCAGAGGGTTGAAGCTTCTGTTCCCCATCACTGCCCGTTTGCAAAGCTAGTGCTGAGAAAAGAACAAAAGGCAGATCTCTCAAGTGCCAATCCAGTAGGAAGTAAGTGAGATAAACAGTTTCTAATATGCAAGGATCTTAAATACCAGTACAACCATTATTATTTTTTATTGTCTTCTTTAAAGCAGCAATTTATCTTAATGATAAACACTAAATTTAATGTATCTGGTATATTAAATCTGGCATGTGGGATTTAACCCAAGGATGAAAATTTATGTCACCAGATACACGTAAAAGACACATTTCACCTTCCGCTTTCTAGAGAGTAAAGCAAGGACTGTGAGAGTCCCGGGGAGGGTTCTATGGAGCAGGTCTGGGGGCTAACACTTGTGATCCTGTCATGCTGCCCTGTCTGCTGGTCCTCAGGTCTCCCAGCAAGGCTCAAGGTACACAGTTATCAAAGGAGGCAAGGCAGACAAGGCATCAAGGGGAGGAAGAAATTCATGAGAGAGAAAAGAGCTCTCTTACCCATTTCATGATGGACAGCGCTGAGCATGTGGATCGGGAATGTGGATCCAGGTTCTCCCTTTTATAATGGTCTAGTTGGCTCCTCCAAGAAGGGATCAGCACCTAATTTGAAAACACAGACCTCGCCCCTCCTCACCCCAGGTCAAGCAGAATCTGCATTTCCATGAAATGGCCAGATGACTACAACTTGAGACAGGCTGGATAGCCACTTCCATCCACTTTTTCTTTGAGGCACTGCTCAGTTGCCTGCTTTTGGGGGGACACAGGTGCCTGAGGAAGCTCAGACAATTTGTTAGTACCACTACAAACTTGAGGAACCTTGGTTTGGGGACTTACCAGAAAGGCTTTCATTTTATCTCCAACCAGAAAAGCTGAGTTAGAAGAACCAAGGTAGTCAGCACCTCACTAGACCAACCTCAAGCCCACCATCCATTTCCTGCCTCTCTGTGCTGACCTTGATGAGCTCCTGATGGGTTCCCGTAGCATCTCTGCCTCCTCAGTAAGTTTCTGTGCTTTCTTCCATTCAAAATAAGGAAGTCCTTTCTCAGAAACTAATGTCCTGTCTCCTATCAAACTCTTCATTTCTACAAGTTTAAACTAATTATGGCCACTCATGGTACTGTTCAATAGAGTTCTCTATTTTGGACACTTAATTAAATCAGCATTCCTAACAGAGACGTCTGTCTGGTGGGAGAAACCTGTTGCTGGAGCTTTGTTGAGATTTTTAAAGTCATGTCGGAGAGTTGTTTCTCCTAATTTATTACAAAGTAAGAATTGCTATGGAAACCCATGTGTGGGCTTTGACATATCTCATTAGGATTTCTATTGTCTAAACAGCAAAGAAAATGCTAATGTCACATTACCATTTAAATACTGCCTGGCTTTGAAGAGGAGTGGGTGAAGGCACACCCAAGGTTAGCTTCCTGGTCTTGGATGCTCACTTGCCCCATCTCCAATTGATCTAGAATTCCTTTTCCAGTCACTGTCTTGTGACAGTCTCATTAACTACCTGCATCTCCACCAGAGGGTCAGTGACTCAGAGAAGTGGGAGAGAAAAAGAAAGCACTTGTAGTTCTTGAAGAAAGATCGCACTGCTGAATAATATTTTGCGGCAGAAGATTAAATCCAAGAGTTAAAATGTATTTTATTTTTATTTATTTATTTATTTTTATTTTTATTCATTATACACAAATGGGGTACAGCTGTTGTCTCTCTGGTTGTACATGAAGTAGAGTCACACCATTTGTGTAATCATATGTGTACATAGGGTAATGATGTTTGTCTCATTCTGTTATTATTCTTACCCCCCTCCCTGATCCTTCTCCCCTTTGTCCCCTAAGCAATCCATCCTTCCTCCATTCTTGCCTCCCTCCCACCCCGCATTATATATCATCATCCACTTATCAGAGAGATCATTCGGCCTTTGGTTTTTTGGGATTGGCTAATGTCACTTAGCATGACCTCCAACTTCATCCATTTACCTGCAAATGCCATAATTTTATTCTTCTTTATGGCTAATATTGCACTGTGTATATATCCCACAGTTTCTTATAAATGTATTTTAGATGGGCAAAGACTCTCAACCATTCTTTCTTTCTTCTCATTGTCCACTGAGGCAATAGAGATTGTGACAAAGAAATCAGCATCCACGGCACTAAACTGTGTGCTACTTCAGGGAAAGACATCAAGTATTTGGTATGGGATTTACACTCTAGTGATATGCAGTGGACCCTAGGAATGAAGGAAAACCCTCCTAACAGGCAGCACTGTTTGAGAAACGAAAATGTTTGAAGTTTGTACCATGGCCAAATAAAAGTAGGATTTCCACATTCCGAAATCACTGGTCCTTCGCAGACTCTCATGGATTCGATGTGAGAAAAGGGATCCTTTACAGGTCAGATGGAACCCAACTTTAACCGACATGAAGAAGCCCGTTATCAGCCACAATCGGTTGGCGGTGTCTTCTCTCCTGCCCGTGTGAACATGTGCCTTCTGGCTGCACCAGGAGTGCTGGCTTCACAGGTTCCATTCCCCAGGGTGGACACCCATGCTCCAGGTCAAAGACTTCACAGTGTGACTTTCACTAGATTGCTGTGGGTCCACTCTCCCTGCTAGTTCAAAGACATTAGAGGTGTTCCTAAATAATCTTACTCTTCAAAGTATGGCCATGAACCTACTAATGACATGATCACGACAAGTCCAAGAAATTTTAAATTCATCATGAAGCATTTTACAGTTTTTTCCATAGTCGTAAGCAATTAATAGCAGTACTGAGGGCTGAGTAGTCCATATGGAAAATTAATCCTCTCTCATTCGGTGACAGTCAAACATCCTGGTACTTCCTCATTAGTTGAATCTGAAAATACCACTCATCTCTCTGAGTTTCAATTTCCTGTTCCGCGAAATGGGGCCAAGTGTTTTGGGAGGAGATAACTCAGATGGAACCCACCTCTAGTCAATAAGAAGAAACTAACTGAAGGGATGTGATATAAAATATATAATGATATACCATATGATGTGATATAAAAATGCCACTCATCTCGCTGGGTTTCAATTTCCTGATCTGCAAAATGGGGCCAAGTGTTATAGGAGAAGATTTGCTGCGGAGCCGGATTCCTTATTTGATTTCTGGTTTACTACCCCCATTCTGAGCTCTGGTCAAATGATAGAAAAATAGACCAAAAAATAGAAAAAGTCATACATCCACATACAGATCTCTATGTCCACGCCTACCTCTGTTTCTATCCCTATCTATCTCTACACCTTTCTGCAACTATTCCTCCCTGCAGCACATAGAACACACTCCCATCTGGACTTTCCCATCTATGACGAAGGCTCTACCTGGAAAATCCAGCTCCAAGAATGCAGAAGACATTGATATGGAAACACTTTCTTTGCAAGTAAAAACATAAAACCTTAAGAAATACGATTAACGTTTTCCATTTAACCTGAACTATATTTTTTACCAACTGGACTATCAAAAAGATTGTTATTTTGAATATGATCTCAGAAAAACAGGCAACAATAAAGAAAGGAGATAAATGAGATTATATCATATTTAAAGACTTGGGGATGGCAAAGGAAACAGTGAAGTTACAACCTGTGGAAGGTGAGAAAATATTTGTAAACCATATATCTGATAAGGATTTAATATTTAAAATACAGAAAGAATTAAGCAACTCCATGGTAAAAACAAACAAACAAACAAACAAACAAACAAAACAAAAAAACAAAGAACCCATTGAAAAACGGGCAAAGGTCCCAAATAGGCATTTTCAAAACAAGGCTTGCAAATGGTCAGTAGGTATATAAAATAATCCTTAGTTATCACTAATCACAGAGAAATGCAAATTTAAAACCACAATGAAACATAGTCTAACATCTGTTAGAACAGCTATTATTAAAAAGACAAAAGATAGCAAGTATTGGCAAGACTATAGAAAAATGGAAATCCTTGTACACTATTGGTAGGAATGTATTAGCCATTATGGGAAAGTGTATGTTTTTCCTTCAAAAACAAAAGAAAAGATTAAAAAAAAAACAACTACCATCAGCATGTAATCCACGTACTCCACTTCTGGGTATATATGCAAAAGATATGAAATTGGAATGTGGAAACATATCTGTACTCCCACGTTTGTGGCAGTAATTGTTTGCAAAAGCCTAGGTATGAAATCAGCCTAAATGTACACCAGTGAGTGAAAGGATAAAGAAACCTAGAACCAATATACCTAGATGTTATTCAGCCCTAAAAGAAAAAGAAATCCTATTGTTTGCAACAATTTGGGTGAATCTGGAGGACATTATGTTAAATAAAGCTAGGCACAGGAAGACAAATACTGCAGGATCTCACTATAAGGAATCTTAACAAGGTGTACTTGTAGAAGCACAGGGTAAAATGGTAGAGATTGGGAACATGAATAAAGGACCCAAAATTTCAATTAGAAGGAACAAGCTCAGGAGATCTATTGTACAGCATGATGACTGCAGGCAATAAAATACATTGTACATCCTGAAAATTGCTAAGAAAATATATTTTAAGTTTTATAACCACAAAAGATAAAAGTTAGTTGATATGTCAAAGTATGTGATTTAGTCCTTCTTCAATATATATTACATATATATCTATATATATAATGCCATACTACACACTATAGATAGAATTTCATATGTAAATTTTAGAATTAAAAAGTAGCTTACAGAACTAAAATTTTTCATTGTTCTGAAGCTTTAGTTTTCGTTTATTCTGTTTAGCAAATTGGCTTGGCCCCTGAATGCTAAATGCTGAGATTAAATAATTAGGTTGAACACCTGTGCCTATAGACATAATTCTGGACACAGACATATCCAGCTAAAGTTTAAACTTACAAGAACAATATTAGACAGGCAATAATGTCCTAGGCAGGGATTATGGACTGAATTGGGTGTCCTGAAAGTTTTTGTGTTTCAGCTCTAACTCCTAATGTGACTGTCTTCAGCCCTTTAAAGAGATAATTAAGGTTAAACGTGGTCCTAAGTGAGGAGCTCTAACCCAATAGGACTGAGAGCAAGGACAGGCTGGCACACAGGGCCCATTGAGGACACAGAAGACAGTGATTGCTAGCCAAGGAGAGGGGCCTCTGGAGAAATCCGCCCCTCCAACACCTGGATCTTGGACACCAGATGATAAGAAAACAAATTTCTATTCTTTAAACCACTTGGTCTGTGGTTTCCTGTTATGGCAGCCCTAGCAAATTCACACAGAAGGTCACCTCAACTTGAGGTGGAAAGACAAAAGGGAACAGGGAGCCCCTTGTTCTGGCACAGCCAGGGAAGGACTCACGGCCCTGAGCAAGTCTCACACGCTTCTGAGTAAAATAAAAAGGCTTACCCTAGAGAACTCTGATATTTGTTCTTGCTTTCCTATTTTCATCTAATAATAATAATAATAATAATAATAATAATCACAAAAGGTAGCGTCCACTTGAGCTTCTCTGTGAACCTGACATTCTTCACCAGTACACCGTGGCCCAAGGATGCTGAAAACATTGTCCCTTTGAGCTCTCCCAGGTGTCCCAGGAAAAGACTGAAGTTCTAACAGTCATGGTGCTCCGAGCATGTAGAAGAGAAGAGATGCCATTACACTGCCTCCGTCAGCCGTGACACTGGAAGAACTGTCTACTTTGTACCAGAATCTCTACAGGCTTACAAAGAAATTTCGTTTGCATGATTTTATTTATTCACTTCAACAACCATTTTGTGCCCCTCCAAAGTTTGCCAAAAGATAAGAAGGGTCTGCATAATGTTAGTCCATGGTTTTAAATTTCTAAATGCACACACTTAGACTTCCTCACATGAAGGGAAGAAGCTTTTGTGCATTGTATTTTGAAGAAACAATCTGAACCTATTCATAATGATGGTGGCTAATATTTATGTACAAGAAACTTTAATAAGCAATATATGTGTATTACCAGTTTTTTAAATCCTCTCAGCAATAAAATGAGTTAAGAATATCATTAACTTCCTTTTACAGTGAGAGAAGCAATGCTTACCTGGGACTAGTGAAGGGAAATTGACCTAGAAAAAGGGGAACAAAACAGACTGCTTCTCAAGCAAGCGTGCCTGATACATGATGCATTCTCCTTCTCTGGAAAGCGGCTCATTTCAGCGCAGGACCATTTTAGGTTCATAAGTAGAAACAAACCTTCAACATCAATAAAACTCAACAAATTCCTTCCCCAAATCACCTCTTCCAAAAAAATGTTTATGCGAGCTTTTCCAAGCTGTGACAGTTATCATTTAGGAATCTAAAGTAAGTTCACATATAGTACTTTCTATATCCTCTACGTACAAAGCTAAGCCTGCCCAGCTCCGATTTCAACCAAACCTCAAGCTGACAGCAGCGTTTAGCTTTTCATCTCCAGCCAAATAGCGTAAGTCCTGCTAGACCTTCCAGCAAAATCAGGTCCAGAACTTTCCCTGGAAAGAGATATCCTTTTTGACCCAGGCCTTTGAATATCCAGGCAAGATTAGGTCCAGGGGGAAACTGGCATCTGACATTAAATCCATGAAATAAGAGCTGTCCGCTCTGCCTTGACACCAGAAGAAACACAGTGTCCCTAATACACACTGTGTCCTGTGTTAGCCCGCAAGCAAAAGAGTATTTCTCTTTGTGGTCTTTGTGAGAATGACAGGTGTCTTGAACAAATATAATAGTGTAACAGACCCAAGAGCTCCATTTTGGGGGAAGAGTCACAGAATTGTTTTAAATCTACAGAGGAATGCGTTAAATCTGCACACTAAAATTTTTAATTTATTTAAAAAATGACATTCCCTTAGCACCATTGCCTAGTTTTCCTTTTAAATTGGAGAAATACTTGCCAATTATTTAAAAAATCAGATGGTATCACAAGGCTGATCAGGCAAACAACCACAAAGGGAAATGGCAATCCCTTGCCACACCCCACTGCGCTTTCAGTTCACACTCACTGAGGAAATCGTGTAGCATCTGGATGTTACACTCTCAGTATCCCTTCGGACTTTCAGTTGTAGATATTACTCGGGGTTTGCTGTGGGTAACTCGTCACCACCACTCACACACCCACTTGAGGCCAAGTACTGAGATTCTCAGAGTCCCCTCTCCTAGGTGGTGCAGATTAGAGCATGCCATCCGGTGAGGTCTGGAGAGCAAGAATGTACCAGGAAGGCAGGAGTGGCCGGGTACAGGAGCAGACACGACCTTCGCCATGGCTTCCTGATCTATCTGTAGAAGGCACGGACTCCACTGCTGCAGAAGAGATTCTTTAAAAAGAACTGGAAAGCATTCATATTAAGTGAAAAAAGCCAGGCAAAGAAAGACAAGTACCACATGGCCTCACACGTAGAATATGAAAAAGGTCAACCCCATAGGCATTGAGAGTAGTACGGTGACTTCCAGGGACCAAAGAGAGTAAAGTAATGCACTCTGTATTTCAAAAAGCTGGGGATTTTGAGTGTTTTCACCATAAAGACATGACAAATATTTGAGAAGATATCTGAACATTGCCCAAAACATGCATTTACACATCACATGGTACCCCACGAACAAGTACATGTTTTATGAATGAGTCAAAATAAATTAAATTTTAAAATATGTAAAAAAAATAAGAGATCCTCACCATTTTAGGGAGGTTTTTTGTTTTTTGTTTTTCCCCACTATGACCAAAAGACCTGACAAGAACAATTTTAGAGGAACAAAAGTTAATTTGGCACTCACGATTTCAGAGGTCTCAATCCATAGATGGCCAGCTCCATTGCTCTGGACCCCACGGTGAGGCAGAATGTCACGCAAGAAGGGTGGGGTGGAGAAAGCAGCTCAGGGCATCACACCAGGAATCAAGAGACAGAGTTAGTTCCTGTCTCGTGTACAAAATATAATCCCCAAGGGCCCGCTCCCAGTGACCCACTTCCTCTGCCTTCAGTTATGACCCTGTTAATCCTTACCAGGGGATTAATGGTTAGGGCAAGGCTCTCATAACCAGATCATTCCATTTTGACTCCCTTGCATTGTCTCTCATGAGCTTCTGGGGAACACCTGGTATCTAAATTGCAACACTCATTTTCACACCCCCCACCTTCTCAGACCTCCCCCCCCCCCCCACTTCAGGGACATTCATCAAGCATTGGATGCTGGGCATGAAACCATTTGTCAGAAGAGCTGGGTTGGGTGGAAAAGAGTCTTTTCCCTGTCCCTGACCAAGGCCACACTGACGCAGCTGTCAATGCTGGAAGTGATTCCAAAGAAATAGAGGCCTGAGGAGAATCTGGGTTTTGCTGTCTGTGTGGACTAGATTTAAAAGCAATAAGGACCTATTCAATGGCAAATGAGAAGCCCTGTGGTCGGCAGAGGCTGAACTGTTACTTAAATCATCATTTCTGAAATGAGGTATGAACTAGAGATACATCTTTGACAAATCATGTAAAATAAAATAAAAATAGCATCCCAAGAATAGGCACTGTAAAGCCTGTGAGAGCCGCGGATGGCTCCCGGTGATCCAGCGAACGTGGAGAGGGAGATTAGGATGAGATCAGGACCAAAAGTTTCCAGGTCCAGGTTTCAGAAGTTTTCTGTAACTACCCAGAATGAATTCTTTATCCTGTAGCCAGAGTCAAGATTCCTGAAGACTAAACTCAAAATCTGATCCTACAGGAAGATAAATTAAATCAGAATCTTGTGGAGTCTGTTATGCTGAGGTGAGGAATTTGTTCTGAAAGGAATAAGAATCTGAACATTGGGAAGGGATGGCAGATTCTGATGAAAATGAAACTCTGAATCCCCAAATCCACCATGCCATCCTTGATGATAGAACATCACCTACTTGACTAGAACATTAGTCCCCCTTGTCTTAAGAACCTGTAAACTTTTCTGAGGTCGCAGTCTTGCATGGGAATAATGATCCTCTTCAAACCCATCCTCACCATCACTTCTTGCTTCTAGACTCATAGTCAGACTCAAACGCCCAGAAGTTTCAGCAGAATAGGAGCAATGTGTGAGCTAGCTGGAGTTCCCATACACATGATCATAATTTTAAATTGTTGCCCATTTATATTAACCTAGACTTGGATAATATATGGCAATGGATCCTAAAGATGCTACACTATGGGAGAAAAAAGGAGATATTGGATTGGGTTGAATTTATTGACATGGTACACAATTCAGTGATGCTGGATTCAATGCAATAGTTTGTATGTCAGACCAGGGGTGACCCTGCTAGTTTTCTTGAAGATAACAATGGCCCATGCAAAATGAAGTTGCAATGCCAGAAATTCCCTGCTGTGCTTAGTCTGAAGAAAGGCATCTCACACTTTAGGATGATATTCAAAAGCTTAGGGAGATGAGATGTTGGAGAATTTTGTTAAGTGTCCAGTCTCTCATAACTTACCCATGTAGCCCAGGAGATTCCAGAAGATGCTCCCCTTCATACAAGTTTTGGGAAATACATTTGTGAAGGACACATACTAATCCATGAAAACTTTCTAGTAGATGATACATTTAAGCTAGAGAGACTGAGAGATACCACTATGAAATGAGGTTGGTGAAGCTTACAGGATGATGGCATTTCCGAATGGCAAGGGCCAAATGGTGTGACTTAACGTATAGAGACAAGGTAGACACCATCTCTGTAATTGCAATGATAAAGAATTGCAAAAATAAAGCAATAATCAGAATGGCATCTTTTCGGAGATGATTGGTGTTGTCTCTAAGACTGAAATATGTGGATAGTCCATCAAAATCATACTTGCATTTACAAGTGAGGAACTCCACATCATCTAAAGGGAAGACTGGCTTGAATCACCACAAGAACATCAAATTCTCAGCCCATTTCTGAACTTGATATAGCTCACTGCCTGAGCTTATTAGTGGAAGGATGGTTTTCCATAAAGAAATCTCTCGATACTAACAAAAATCCACTCTATGCTATGCTTAGATATTGTTTGTCCCCCAAAGGTCCATGTGCTGGCAGCTTGGCCACCAGAGTGGCAATGTTAGGAGGTGGTTTAACCTTTAAGAGGTGGGACCTATTGGGGCGGGAGGGTTAGATCCTTCAGAGGCACCAAGTTCAGAAGAGATTAAAGAAGTTCTTATAGGACTGAGTTCGTCCTCACAGAAGATTGTTATAAAAAGAATAAGATTGGTCCCACCCTCAGTCTGTTTTCTGGAGTTGTCCTGTCATCTCTTCCTCTTGCACATGTTCCAGGAATGATGTCATCTGCCATTAAACCTTCACCAGAGACTGAGTCAATGACACCATCTAATCTTGGGCTTTTAGCCTCCAAAGTGGTGAGTTAAACAATCCTCTTTTCTTGGTTAAAAACCCAGCCTCAGGTTTATTGCTATAATAATATGAAGTGCACTAATATATACTATATGTTTTCTTCTTATTTTTCTCCAAAGGACCTTACTTGACATAATTTACCAAAGCAGTAAATTGAAAAAAGAAAAATATTGAGAAATTGGATGTGGGCATATTACTAGGCACTACCTTTTAATTGACACTAATCCCTATGGACTTAAACACAATTAAGCTCCACCAGACTAGGGGCTTAGGAAAGCCCGGTGAGTTTGCCTTTGGTCCACCTAACAGCTGACCTCTTGAGTTCCTAGTCCACTCTGTGGTCATTTTTCTAGGCGTGGAGACCACAGTTGGGAAGACAAATCAAGAAACTGGCAGATTTCCCATAATGAATTTTTCTGAAGGATGAAGGAAGGGATATTATAGTAGGAAAAGCTAGTGGAAGCCTCTAGAACTGCCTCTGCCTGTCCAAATAGTAAATCAAAATCAATATCCCCCTCCTGAAGGGATTTCAGAGATAACAAACCACATTCCAATTCAATGTCCCTGTCTGCCCTTTGCTAACGAGAATTGGCTCCTGAGGAATGACAATGGAGTATTATAAATTTAATCAGATGGTGGCTTCTATCACAGATGATATTCTGGATGTAGTTTCTATGCTGGAAACAATTTAGTCTTAATTACCAGGAACAGAGCTATGGTCTAATGAATGATTTTGCTTCTCTATTAATATCCATGGCTAGACAATCTCCTCTTCACTGTCATACTTTGGGGATACAGCAAGGCGTGCCCAATGCACAGTTCCATGTCGTAGCCCAGTTCTGGGATTCCTTTATCATCCTGTATCCCAAAAGATACTGGGCTAGGCCAGCACATTGTCACTTGCACACTGAGCAAGTGCGGCCATGAGGAAGTGGAGCTGTCCTGGCAAAACCACACCTGTGAGGAGAGGGAGAGACATCCAAGAAGATTTCCACAACCCACAGTCTCTGGAGACCGAGAGTTCTGAAACAAGTTGAGATGTATTTTCCAAAATGAAGGATAATCGGATGCATGTGATGTCTAGTCCCACAGAGAAATAGGCACTATAGCTAGAGAGTCTGTTTGAATCCGGGAGGCAGCATACACTCACCCTGGTTGAATGTAAACCCAGTCATCTACCAAGTTCTCTGCCAGGCTTCTGTTTCAGACCATCTGAGTGGGGCTTAGCTCGAGGCGGGTCTCTGCAGCAAGGCGCATGGCTGTGTTCTGCCACTCACACCACGTGCACGTGATCTGTCCAACGTGACACTCCCAGCACAAATGGCAGATAGGAGAGCTGTCCAGGTTTCCCGGACCAGTTGGCAAATGCCTTTTGATTCCTTTACTCTCTTTTTAGTAAACATTACAGAAGAAGAAAAAAGGCAGCGTGGGGGTAGGGGAGTTATTCCATTTTTTCTGTGAAGCATAATACCTTATTGCATATGAAAGATCCTATGGAATTTAAGAACTGAGCTAAATAGTAAAACTAACCAATTTATGTTTATTTCTACAATTCTTATAAGCCTCTAAAATACAATTCAGAGTCAATAAGTGCATTAGCCAGTGCTAGTTCTGCCACCTACAGTGTGCTTGTGACAAGTGCAATACTTAGATCTTTCCAATCAGAACTCTTCTTATTTAATCCCAATTATGGAAAACCTGACAGCTAGCAATTTGGCCTTGAAGACGAGGCCGACCATTTTCTTTCTACAAGGCCCTGTATAAATCACATGAACTCTCTGAGAACCTCATTTTTCTCTTGTTTAAAGCATAAGAGCCAACGTGAAAACTAATCTAATGCGATGCACATGAAACTTCCCGTGCATGCTAGTCCCTCAACAACTAGAATTTATGAATCCTTGGAATAAATTTTAAAAAGGCCAATACCACCTGGTGCTGCAAAGAAAGATTCTCTTTGTTGGCTAGCTGTGGCTCCTGGAAATGACTTAATAAAGATCAGGATGTGCAATGCACTTTGTAAGTACTACTAGTCCTTTGGATGGAACACGGGATGCAAGAAGAGATCCACCCCAAATCCCCAGATGATGCACAATGTGAAACTGAACAAAGGCCTAAACACTTCTTGGCTTACAAACAACTGTGCAGCCAACAGTGTTGAACACAGAAAAAAAGAACAAAGAAAAGGAAGAAGTGCTTTGGGACCAAAAGGAATAGGTCAGTAGGCTGTAAGTAACTGGGAATTTTAATATTCAAAAATAAAGTATTAAATATCTACAAAAAATGTTCTTAGCTCTAACTCTATACTTTGGGAGATGGAAAATCTCTGCCAATTTTGATATTACAGAAGAATTTGTGAGAAGGCTTATGAATATATTTTTAGCAAATTAGAATTTTTTTTAAAGTTTGAAAAATGAAATAGGACTTGTCCATTAAAATCTATTGTTAGAAAAAACAGCTGTTGACAATTTGATAAATTATTCATCCAAGAGTTTTAATAATCTAAAACAACTTCTCCCACATATGTTGACAGGGGGAGAACGGTCTACCAAAAATGATGACATGGAATAATTTTAGGAATATTTCTAAAATGATTAGAAAACTCATTTGTCTTCTAAATCCCTGCTTGCTCTTAATTTTAAACTAAAATGATTGTGTATCTCTGACAAGGATTTGATACAACTTTTTAAAAATAAAATTTGTTAGACCCAAAAATACTATTTTAGCAGCTTATCAGAATTTGACATATATTCAAGTGGTCTTTTGTAACAAATAGAAAATCTGGAAAAATTAGCAGAATGCAATAATGACACTGCCTTCATTAAAATTTAGACAAAAAGAAAAGGCCAAGACTTGATGGACTGAGAGACGTGGTAGCCCAGATCACCCACAGGGTACTGCTTCCTATCAGTTCCTTCAGAAATTTTATCACCCCCAGGAACCACGAGACCCAGGCCAACTCTTCATATACGGCCACACCCAGTGACTGACTAATGGAAGAAGGGTGTTGAATCCTGGCCATTTCAATCCGACATGGAACTCTTCCACTGGCCATTTTGGACGCAGAGCTCTCCTCCAGGTTGGCTGAGGTTATTGTAGGATATGTAATAAAGCTCATCAACTTCTAACCCAGTCCCTCTTCCTCCCCCTTCCTTCTAAGGGCTCCACACTAAACTATCTCTGACTACTTCCCAAGCAAACAATCTTCCAAATGGCAGAAGTTAAAAATCATCTTCTTCATTATTTCATCATTCACTCATTAGTTTAAAAGCACTGAATATCACTTACATAGCAAGTCAAATTTCAACAGTCTGCAAGGAGAGAAATGGAGACCCTACCCACCAAGACTTCAACAGTCTAATGGGGACGACTGCGAGCTGCAATTGAATCAGTAAATTGCAATAAAATAGGGAAAGTGCTATAGGATAAACACAAAAAGAACTTTGAAGGACCCCAAGAAGGAAAGGATTGCCTTGCCCAGGAAGTCAGGCAGGAAGGCCTGAATCTGGTTTGATTCTATTTAGATGTTTTCCCTTACACTAAGGTGTTTTCCCTTAAACTCAGAACATTGTGACCATCCGTATCTATATTCCAGGGTGACAATGGGGCATTTGTGTAAGGAGGACGTGCACCACCTTCCAATCTGCTTGAACAATGCTTCCTAGAAGTCATGGTGCATAGTATGCAAAGAACCCTTTCATTACCAAGGAAAGAACCAGCATTTTTCAGAAGTTCCAGTAAGTTTTGAGTTGAGAAAGCTACAACCAGTGGTTAGATGAAGTGCTGCTACCCAGAACAAAACTTTCCTGCCTCTGCCAGACCAGGGACTGATTTTGGCTCCAGAAAGCCTTTACAAAGTCTTTCCATGGCTGGTACACATGAGCATAGTTTCACTTTCTCATGTTTTAATTGGATACAACTTTTCTTGGTAAGGAAATTATACAGCAAACAAGGAAGCTTTTGAACTTTATTCAAAGATACCTAGCATGTAAAACCAGTCAGCCTCATTAGTCTGCAAAGAGAAACTCGCAGCAGAGTGGAAGGAACAAAACCTAGATCCAAACATTTGTTCACAAGAACTGAGGTTAAAATAGGATGGCGGTGCAAAGTATAAAGACCCCCAACGAACACCAAGGAGTGAGGAGATGGGTCCTCGCTCTGAACAGAAGTTCCAATAAGTTTTGAGTTGAGAAAACTACAACCAGTGGTTACAGAAAAGGGAACAGCAGGAATACCAGGCTCCTGACCCAGCCTTAAGGAAAGCATACTGCCCATCTTCTGGAAATCAGAGGCCTAACACTCAGTGGTGAAGGTGAACACAACAGAGCTCAGTTCAAGGAGACTGGTAGTCAGGGGATGGAATCTTTCTCCTCCTAAAATCCACAATAGCCTAGGAGGGAAGCCAGAAAAGTGAGAGAAAACTGAGAGACCATCTCAGACCAAACCAGCCCCTCTGTGGAAGAGGGAAGAAGGAGTTGTCAAGCTGGGTAAGGCAAGACCATGGCGGAAATGGGTGGACCAGGCCCCAGGGTGCACTTGTGGCTTGTAGAAATTGGAATGGAATCCCTTGCATCCTTACACTGTGCTCGGCTTTGGAATGGAACCTAATGTGAAGAGGGAAGAAAAGGTGGGAAATATTGAACTTTCTGAGTCTACATAAATCTTAATCTACAGTGAAAAAGGGGAAACAATCCAAATGTGTATGGAAACCCATAGGATACCTGAACAATGGAATACTATTTAGTACTAAAAAGCAATAAACATGATACATGTATCATGCATACATGATACAATATGAATGAACCTCAAAAACATTAGGCTAAGTAAAATCCTGACACAGAAGACCATGTAGTGTACAACCCATTCATATGAAAAGCAAATCTATAGAGACAAAAAGTAGGTGAGAGGTTGCCTGGGGCTGAAAGTGGGAACTAAGATGCACTGGAAATGGGATGTGGAGTCATTAGGGGATGATAGAAATGTTCTAAAATGGTAATGATGGTTGAAAATTCTGTAGATTTACTAAAAGTCTTTGAATTTTGCACTTTTAAGTGGGTGAATTTTGTGGTATGTAAATTATACTTCAATAAAGCTGTTAACAGTAAAAGATAAGTGGCATTATTTTTCTTTAATACCATGACAGATAAATTACAAATGATTTTTCAGTTCCTTCTTCCTAGTCTTGAAAATCAACAGAAGAAAAATTTATTTCTTTCAGAGAATGATCTGACATAATCATAGCCTACTATCTCTGATAAGAAAAACTAGCAAGAATTATGAACTAAATGTGAATAGTTCCCTTATCTTAAAATTGAGCATGTAATTTATAGACAGCTAATTCTCAATTAGTGGCAAAGACAGACTTAACATGGCCCTAGACATAAAAATGGTCCTGCTGCCATCCCACATTAGTTCTCCAACGGAGGTAATTATTTGTTCATTAATCTCGGCTGCCATTTCTTTTAGCATCTCATTTAAGACTTATTGGTACAAAGAATCTGTCCTTCCCATGAGATGGTTTTAAAAAAAGAAAATCAAACCTGAATATGAATTCATCCTACTAGTAATTATTGAGGACTGTGAATGTGCCCATAATTTTAAAACCAATGATAACTCGAAGAAGACAGAGCGTTCCTATATATTTAGCTATCAGCCATTTTGTCACTAGATTTAGAAAGAGTTTAAGGGGCATGGGGACACATTTCATTACATCAAAAAAGAAGAGCTTATACTCTCATGTTGTTGGGTCTGATACATTCTCTCTCTCTCTCTCTCTCTCTCTCTCTCTCTTTCTCTCTCTCTCAATCTCTTGCTGTCTCTCTCATAAATAGTACTTGACAGACCAGCATTGTGATATATTTATTCCAAAAATTCACTGAACTCCATCACACGTGCATCCTGTTTCTCTCATTTTGTACTGAAGATGTAACGACATTGTCTCTGACTGCAAAGAATTCTCTACTTAATAATTTCAAACCCAGACTTTCCGATGAGAAGGTGTGCACGGTCGGTCAATTTAATGAACATTTTGATTGGAAAGTGATAAAACGACTTTTCCTGTTAAAAGCCTTTCAGGGGGCCGGTGCAGCTCAGTGGCATGGCACTTGCCTAGCAGGTATGAGGCCCTGGGTTGGACCTCAGCACCAATAAGAGAGAGAGAGGAAAAAAATCATTTTAGAAAATTCCAAGTTATACATCTATGTGGATATTTTTCCTAAGAAGGTATTTGATTTTATTTTGTATGGATTTTGCCATTATTAAAATCTGGCATCTGCATCATGTTCTTCCTTTTGAAGGGAATTTTATAGCACTAAGTTTGGCCAATTTAATTGTATGTTTAAGATGAAGGAACTGAGACTCAGAGAGTTAGGGTCTGACTCCTGCCTCATCTGCTCCTCTCTGGCTCTCTTCTCCACCGTTTGCACGCACTCTCAGCTGATGACATGGGAAACGTAAGCCACCATTTAAGCAATCAGGAAAGGATGTCAACAGATTCCACTGCCACCTCTGCATGCTTCTGCCTCCACACCCTTGAACTGGCCAACCCTCCTGCTCTGGCCACTTGCTCTCTGTGCGCCAGCCTGGGGCAGGTCCCTCCTGAGCATTGGACTCTCTCCCAACTCTCATCCCAGAGGAATTGCCCCATCACTTTTCTATATGATCCATATTTCCCTTCTATTGAATTGTTCCCATTAGGGTACAAACCTGCTACCATTTCTCCTATCATCGCAAAAGAAAACTTTCGCCCTGACTTCTCCTGTTGCTCTATTTCTCTGTTCCTTACGTCAGCAAAACTCCCCCCAATATTGTGCATACTTAAGCCTCTGATTTGTCTATCCAGTTCTTTCATAAACAAACACCAAAACAAAAGAAATGTCTTTTCAGCCCAGCACAATACCAAAATCCCTTTTGTCAAAGTTACCAATTACTTTACACTGTTAAATCCCAACCGTGATCTCTCACATTTTGCATAGTTGTTAAACAATCCTTTGAAACGTGTTAGGCACTGGGATATCCAGTGCTGTAACTGTTTAGTTGGGTCTTGACTTATTGTCACTGTTTGACTAGGCCTCAACCTGTGGTTCTTTGTCCCTTCTGGAGGGGTAAGGCCGATGAGGTAACCAACGCCCTTGGGAGAGCAAGTTCCAGACCAGTCTCAAATTTATTGAAGAATTACAGCACTTTTATAGACGAGGGGAGTCCGAGAACAAAGAACAGGTAGTGTAACATGATAGTCTGTAAGGATGGTCTAATTAGGAGTCACACAGTTTACCAAAGGGCAGAGGGAAAGAGGAGGACATGCAAAACTCACCTGGGGCAATGGCCGTCAGAGGGTCAGGTCACTTGGGAGTTTTCTCCACAAGCATGAACAATCCTGAATGTGCAAGAATTTTACCTTTCTGCAGCCTATGAACATATGCCTCAGTGGCTTCTTTCTACATCCCCACAATCCAGGATTCTCTAAACATCCTCCATCTATCCTTCCATGTCTCCTTTGCTCCTGTTCTCCCTGACCTCTCATGGGACTGTCCCAGAATTGGGGCACTACCGACACTCACTCTTTGGTGATTCTGGTGGTTATTTAGTCACTGGGTCTCACCTTCAAGCTTCTGTGGAGTGAAGCTGGGACAGGAACTCTGTAATCACAGTTCTCCTTTGCCAGGGGCCCCTCTGAGGCTCTGCCAAGAGGGGTGCAGAGGTGAGATGGAGGACTGGCCAAAGGAAAAGAACTGGAGTTGCAGTCTCTCCTCATGTGGGAAGAGACAGTTGATTCCAGAAGTGGCAGTTCTTCAAACCCCCCCCCCCAGGGAGGATCCCCTCACCCCTCATTACCAAAACCTGTCTCATTAAGGTTTCTCAGGAGCACCAGAAGACACCTTCCCAGAGGTCCAAGTCCTGGCCCATGAACTTCTCCTCCAAGCCTTTACATTTTATTAATGCCAATCTCTTCATTATGCTTCCCCAACTGAGGTGTGACAGTTGCTTCCTGAAGTGACAGTGGCACCCGAGTGTCATTTTGTCTCATTACAGTACATTCCACTTTTTCAATACCCAGTAACATCTCTTTACCGTACACCCTCCAGGTAAGATAATTGGTACCATTTCTGATTCCTGGTTGGAGTCCCGACCAACACAGAGATCTGATCTAGGCACATGACTTGAAAAACTACATTCATCTGATGATTCCAACTCCCTTCTAATCTCCACACTTGGAGCAGACTGAATGATGTGAAATTGCTATTTTTACAGTTACACAAACCTGAACTTGCATGTGATTTAACACCAACATAAAACTAATAGGCATCTCAGATTTAACATGTCCAGAACAAGCTCTCCATCAGCTTTGACTCTCCATCTCAATTCCATCCCATCTTCAAATCTTCCAGTTTTTTAGGCTAAGAACCTTGGAATTGAGTCTGCCTCTCTTTGCTTATGATCCACATTCTAATTGTAATCATAAGCAAATGCCTTTGACTCTGCTTTCCAAACATGCAAGACCTGGGCATTTGTTGAACTGCACCACCATCCTGGACTACCAGCTCTCAGCTGGCTCATGGTGGTGCCTCCTGACTCAACTTCCCATATCCACTCAGAGTTATTCTCATCAAAACACTTTTAAATGATTTAACTGAGAGGCTGTTGCTTCTCTTCTGCAAACCCTACACTGGCTTCTCATTTATGTAGAATAAAAATTCCACCACCATTTGTGTCCTTGGTTTGATTTGAACATGCCAGGAACACTCCTGCCTCAGCCAAGTGCAGGAATCAGTAGATAACGATAGTTCTCCATTATTTTCACACTTCATGAAATGTCACTTTAGTGGACTACACCATGGCCCCCCTGATTTACTACATTGAAATTCTAACACATTGGTAGAATTGGTACCTTGGAATGTGGCTGAATTTGGAAATATGAGTCTTTAAAGAAGCAATTAAGTCAAAGTGAGATCACTGGGGTAGACTTAACTTACTATAACTGTTCTACTTATAAAAATGGGAAATCATGGATTGGGGTATAGCTCAGCACTTGCCTAGCATGTGCAAGGCCCTGGGTTCCATTCCCAGCACTGGAAAAAGAGAAAGGAAAGAAATAAGGCAGAAAATCTTGACACAGATGCCACATCCAGGGAGGACATTACATGAGCATGAAGATGGTCCTCTATGAGCCCAAAAGTCTGGAAGACATCCTTCCCTCAGAACTGTCAGAAGCACCAACCCTGTCAATCCTGATTCAGCAGTTACAACTGCCAGACCTGTGAGACTATGAGTTTCTGTTGTTTCCCCAACAAGTTACAGGCATTTTGTTACAGCAGCCTTGGCAAACTAATACACCCACTCAGAAGGGTGAATGGACCTTAGGCCCCTGGACTGAGCCCATGCTCCCTGCTGCCCTCAGGAGCCAGGCATATACAGAGAAGATCATACGAAAACAGAAAGGAGACCACCATCTACAAAATCAAGTAGGAGGCCTCAGAACATATCAGCCTTGCTGATACTTTGCTCTTGGACTTCCAGATTCCAGAACGGTAAGAAAATAAATTCCTGTTTATGTCATCAAGTCTGTGGATATTAGCTCTAGCAAGCTCACACAATCATCTTCTCAATGAGGCCGGTCCTAACCAGTCCAGCTAAAATCACAATCATCCCACACCTGGGCAGCCGGAACCTTCTGCTTTGTCCTCAACTAAGACCTTCGACCCTACAGTGTATTCATTTTACTCAGGGAATATCCTAGATATTCTCAAACCCTAACACAGTAGGATTTTATTGTTCCCACATGAAACAGTCCAAAGCAGCATTTCTGGTCAGAGGGCAGCTTTTCTTCACATGGAGATTCAGTGAGCAGCTCCTGCATCCCACAGGGCCCTGTGGTACATTCCACTCAGTAGACCACCCAATACAGGACATGGAGGAATGCGTCGCCTTGGCCAGGACATGGCATCTGCCACTTCCAGTCACATGGACAAGTCACGTGGGCACATGTAGGACTGAACTGCAAGGGGAAGGGGACCTGAGACCTTCAGTTAGCCATGTGCCCAGGAAATAGAACAGCTAGGAATCTCTGCCACAATAACTTCTCCATCTCTTTTCTTTATTCTTTAATATTTGCCCCCTCACTAAAATGCAATCCCCATGAGGATGGGAGATTTTGCAGATTTTATTTATTGGCTTATTCCATGAACCTGGACTACTGCCTGGCACTGAGTGAAGTATTTGTCTAGTAAATGAATGAATAACTCATGTCACAAGGGATTGAAAAGAAGGGAAAGGAATTAACCTCACATTTGGAAAATTTGCTCCCTTTTGAGTAGCACAAAACATTCCCATAAATACCAAATTAAAAGGTGAAAAGAGAATTGGAAGGGCCATAGGACACATCATGTCCATAAGCATTGAGAGAATTCACAGCAAAGGGAAAGATCTAGCTTTGTTTTGGATCAGAGAAGGGGTGTTGGATTTAAATTAGCTGAAAAATATAAATGCCAGCCTGTGATTTATACTTGCTTTGAAGAAATAACTCCAGAACTCTTAGGAAATATTTCATAAGTTCTTAAAATAATGAAATATTCCTTTAAAAATTATTTAAAAACTTCTTTTTGACTGTTAAGCAAGGAAACGTGCTAAATGATTTATACAAATTGCATCATTTACTCTTTAAAACAATCCTATAAAGCTGGTGCGTTCATTTACTTTTTTTACATAGGAATTTAGGAAAATGAAATTTTATTCTAAAATAATATTCTATAATTCTCTCCAGGAACAAATCAAAAGATGTATTGGCAGCTATTCTGCTGCTTTTATTACTATTATAAATTATATACTTTTTGTACTTTTTAGTTACATTTTTTAATAACCAGAAACCCTTTAAGCCATTTAATACATGATACTAATTTGGTAATATTTTCTCTACCATTTTTATGCAGATAATCATAATTCTACAAAAGAAAATTTTCTCTTTCTAGCCAGTTTTTGTATTAAAATTTCTATCCATTTCATTTCAGATTTCTGATGAGGATATCCTTTGAAATTAAAGTACAAAAAACCCTGATATTTGGATTAGTTCCTGAAAATAAAGGGATATGTTTAAAGATTTTTAGGGCTTAAGAAGATTACTACATAATTTTTTCCATTTCTCAATTTTTAATTATATTCAGAAGAGATTTTTATTTATTTTTTGCTGGTTCTTTTTAGTTATATATAACATTAGGATTCATTTTGACATAATTATCAAAGCATGGGATCATTTCTCATTTTTAAGTGATTGTCATCATTGGTGTTTTTACTCAAGACTAAATGTTGAATTTTATCCATTTTTTTTACTGTAAACATGAAAATGATTTCCTGCTTTCTTATTTATACATCAATGCTGCTGCCTGTACCTAAGTCATTATTTCAGGTCTGCTTTACTAAGTGAAAATAGATTGTGTTCAGGTACACAGAGGTCACGTAGTCTGTGGACTAGGCTGCTCCCCAGTCCCAAGGGTGAATTCTGATTACTCGGAACAAACCATAGTTATTCTATTATATATCTCAGGATTGGTTTAAACATGGATAAGTGACCTGACCCTAGCCAATGACACATAAATTATATTCTGCTTGGGAGTTCTGGAAAAAGAATGTGTCAGAGACTCATCCATTTTCTGCCTCTGGATATACTAAGTATTCCCTACCATGGTCTTGAGGCTGTGCAGGGAACCAATGAATACAATGAGCATTGCAGAGAGGAAAGATGACCAGACCCTGAGTCCCAGTCAAAATTCTTTCGATCTTCGATTAACCCTGAACTACCCAGCCTCTGTGCTTCTTGTTTCATGAGGCAAAACATGATACTCTTTGCTGGGTCTTCCCAAAACATTCATACACACACAATATACATACATACATACATACATCTTCCAAATTCAAATGAGTTGACATATAATTCCTTTAATTCTCTTGTATACATCTATCATATTAAAACAAGTCTGTATGATCCCTTATTATTTATGCCCTTCATATTCCCAAGTTCTTTCTTTTTCCTAAGTAAATCTTGTCAGAAAATGGGTCTTTAATGTACTTTCATCTTGTTTATCCTCTTCATTGTTTCCAGATTTCTATATTATTCATTTTTACTTTTAGCTTCATTATCACTTTTTTTCCCCATAGTTTTGCTCTGTTATTTGTTACTCATATTCTGCATATTCTGAAAGTAATTCACTTTTCATCTTTTCTTCTAAGACGTAAAGATTCTAGATTTCTGAGGGTGTAGCACTTTGGCTATGTGACAATGAAACATGTAGCATTTACATTTCTATTCATTTCTACTAATTTTCCGACTTCCATTGTAATGTGGAGTGTTGCCAATTAGCCTGGCTTGCTGCTTTTAATACTGGAGTGAGTCATTAATCTTGGAATGGCAGATGGGATTTGGATCCAGATTTCTTGCCCCAGAGCTGTGTCCCTAATCATTAGACTGTACTTCCTCTCTATCGTCCTGGCCGGCCTTCTCTCTTCATGTATGGAATATTAGGCTCTTCATTTCTGTCCTTCAAATGAGACTTACACACTTTTGTTATAATTTATCCATTATTTGTATACGTGTATTGTAGTAGATAGGTTCAGGTTAACTCAATCACTGTGTGGCACAAAATAGAAATGCCTCCCAACTTAGACTTCATATACTAACTTCATATGCTTTCTATGTCTAGAAATGACCTTATTGCTATCCCAGATAATCAAAATTTTTAGTCTTCTTTGATGCTACTGACTTAAGATAAATTGAATGGACTCAATATAAATCTAGTGAGAATCTTCTGAAGAGGGCTCAGTAAGCTGCAAGAGACACAAAGAGGCCTCCAAACAAAACCAGAAAAACAAAACATGAACAAAATGAAAAGTTCAACAAAGAGATAGGGGCTGTTAATAATAATAATAATAATAATAATAATAATAATAATAAAAAACAGGAGTTCTGGAGCTAAAAATACAATGACTAGGTTTTCAATGACTATTGAAAAATGTAATACAGAGCTTCAGTAGCCGACTTGATGGAGCAAAAGAAAATAATCAGTGAACTTGAAGGCAGTCATTTGAAATTACTGTCATTGAAACAGGAAGAACAAAGAATGCAAAAGTGTGAAGAAAGTCTACAGGACTTAGGGAACACCAAACAAAACAATATACATAGGAGGATAGTCTGAGAAGGTGAAGAGAAGGAGAAAGGACAGGAACAACGGCTGAAACTGCCCAAAGCTAAGAATGGCAGTGGACACCACAGTCAGGAATCCCAAAGAACCCAAATGCATTGACCCGAAAGAAATCTACATCATATTCACCCTAATTAAATTATCAAAAGTTAAAGACAAAGAGGATGTTGAAAACAGCCAGAGAAAAGCAATACATAACATTCAAGGTAACCTCAGTAAGACTATCAGCAGAGTAGGAAGATAGATTTAAAGTCCTCAAAGAAAAACAAATCTGCCAATGAAGAATTCTATACTTGTCATGACTCTGCTTTGAATAAGATAGCGAGGCACAGAAGCTCCTAAAGGAAGAAGCCCAGGAGCTCATCACTAGACCTGCCTGAGAAGAGGTGCTAACAGGAGTCATTCAAGTTGAATCTCAAGGGTGATACACAGCAGCGCAAATGCATATAACACTACGGAGTCATTCTTATGTTTATTGCGGCCTGATTCACAATAGCCAAGCTGTGGAAAGAAACTCTTTGTTGCATAATTGTAACACAAATAATAACGTATTCACATAGCATACATATCATATAATATATAATTGCATATAACATATAAGTATATATTCTGTTATGTGTGTAGTTATAGAATAGAAAATATATACATGTGAATATAGACATGAATATATAATATGATTCAGCCCTAAAAAAACGAAAGAAACCTTGCCCTTTGTTTCAATATGAATGAACTGGAAAACATTATGCTAATTGAAGCAAGCCAGGCACAGAAGGACGAATACTTCATGATGCTACTTACAGGATGAATCTGAAATAGGCAAGTTCCTAGTCCAATGGTGGTCGTCAGAGGTGGGAAGTGGGAGAGACACTAGATGGTAGTAATCAGAAGGAACAAAGTGTCAGTTACATAAGATGAATAATTTCTGAAGATCTGCTGTCACCACAGAGCATGTAGTTAATAACATCACATATACCTAAAATTCACTAAGAGAGAAGCTCTTATTTTAAATGTTCTTGTCTCACATCATAGTAATAAATAACTAATGTGGATGGAAAGAAACTTTTGGAGATGATAAGTTTATGGCATGGATTTTGGTAATGTTTTTACAGTTGTGTACTTATTTCCAAACTCATCCTGCTGTATAAATTAGATATCTACAGATTTTGTATGTTAGCAATATCTCAACGCGTTGGCTTAAACAGGGTAGCTCAGGTAGGTGTGGGTAGATTCATGTCAAATTTGCGGGTCAGAGGGAATTTACTGGACCCACTAGCTTTTGAAAAGCATTTGTAAAATTGATTTCAGATGAACTTTCTTTTCCTCCAGGAAATTAAAAACGTCCACATAGACCATCTCAGCTCCTCTCAGAGTGGCTTTGTCAGCAGGCACTTCGCGGCCCTTCTCTCACTGTATTTCTAGTCCAGGATCGGAGGCGAAATCGTTGATGAAAGATCCAGAATGCCATTGAAATAACACAGCCTAAGGTACAGGAAATATCACTCCAATGGCGGGTTTTCTGTATGAAATAAAATATTCTTCAGAAATGTGTATGTAAATAAGCATCGTATTTCTGGAGCAAAATTTGAGCCTCCTTTGAGTTTTACTCCCTTCTTTGAATAATTTCAGATTTAAAAGGGAACTAGGAAAATATCATTGCCGCCTTCTACACTTGGCTGTGTGTACCTTTCTTTTTTTTTTTTCTTGGCAGTACTGGGGATTGAACCCAGGGCCTTGTGCTTGACAGGTAAGCACTCTACCAACTGTGCTATATCCCTAGCCCTGTGCATGTCCTTCTGTAAGCAGTGGTAAACAACACTCAGCAGCCACTCAGGCACAATCTGGAGCATTGGAAATACATAAATATGTAATTTTTTTATTTCTTTTTTTTCCTATAGAAATGATACCTTATTCAGCTAAAAAAGGAAGCAATTACTTAATCTTAGAGAAAGCGGAATAATGGCTTAAATTAATTTCAACATAGTAACACCTCAGTTATTTGGCCTAAAATAATTTTTAACAATGGGTAAATAGATAGCATTTAGAATAATTTTTTTTTTTTTTTTTGGCTGGGGGGGACCGGGGATTTGAACTTAGGGGCACTTGGCTACTGAGTCACATCCCCAGCCCTATTTTGTATTTTATTTAGAGACAGGGTCTCACTGAGTTGCTTAGGGCCTCGCTATACTGCTGAGGCTGACTTTGAACTCGTGATCCTCCTGCCTCAGCCTCCCAAGTGCTGGGATTACAGGTGTGGGCCATCGCACCTGGCCATTTAGAATAATTTTATCAAGTAACTTTAGGGTATGGATCATATAGGGGCAATAGTCAAACTCTACAGGAAAATATCTCTTTCAAGAACTTAATATAGAAGTAATGGGTATGCTAATTGTAAATCATTCTTATGAACTCATTTAAATGTTTTCCTCTAGAACTATTACAGTCTGGATATGACTGGTGGCTATATCTAGAAGCAAATAATTGAGTATGCTTGGAAGTGTCCTTCAGATATCTTAGGAATTTAAACTGAGTACGAATTTGTGAGCTTATATTGTTTTAATTGACATTTCTACTTCAATGATGTCCAATTGCTTTAAGAAATCACAATCCACTGAGTTCTTGTTGTAACTCTACAATTCATTGTGGAGAAGCTGAAGAAGCCTTGGGCCTTATTTTCCTGTGCTGTTTCTCACTATCCACTTTGCAGAGTCCAGAATCAATATCTAATTAGGTCTAGTCAAGCCAGTGAAGTAGCAGACACATCATTTCTGCCTTCCTGACTCTAAACACTAGTAAGAAAACAAGCCATCATCTCCCCCATTACTTTAAGAGTCTGTTCACTAAAAATCAATCTATATTACCAAAGGCCTCATACTCATTTATCATTTAATTACATGATAATGTGTAAATACTCTTTAAACAAGATCTAAATGATCTTCTCCATGTAAGTGTCTGGTAAGTCTCATGCCTCTTCTTTCTATCAGTGGTCTCTGAATTTTCAATAGAAATTCAAAGAATGGTTTGAAAATATGGACCATTTGCAACTTTTGCAGAGAATTCTACAAACCACAAATCTGCTGGGACTTGGGAATGATATTTTATGGTACAAGAAAATAGCACAGTTTTTCACACTAGTGTAATATATGGACACACACACCACAGCTCAGGCCAGGTGGTGCAGAATAAATAAGGCAAATCATTGACAAGAGAATGATTTCTGGAGCTAAAATCTCACACTCCTAGGACCGCTGTACCGCAGCATGGCAGATTCAGGCCATTCGATAATATTAGTCCATCTAATATTAGTCCAATAATAAAGTCCATCTTTCAGTCAAAATGAATAACAGTATTTTTCTATCTTCAACCAATCTTTCAGGGATTTGAGAAGAAACAACCAATAGGCATATTTATTGATCTGCTTTGCTGTCTCATTAGAGAGCCACGTGTAAGACAATGGAAGGACAGACTTCAGTCTCTGACATCAAAGGGCATTCAATAAAGCATGTTGTGTTTTAATCAGTCACTTGGCTACTTTGCACACTGAATTTTTTTAATTTCCTAAAATTCATTTTAATGAGTTATATATGACAGTAGAATGCACTTTGATACATCATATGTAATGCAACATAATTTGTCATTTTTCTGGTTATACATGATGTGAATCCCACCGGTTAATTTTTAAAACGAATTAACTGTATTCTTAGTGACCTCTCCCCTTATGAAGTACCCTTCGTTTCCCCCTATCCACACTGGATTATATTCTCCTAACTATGTATGAAACCCATGATAATTGTGAACCTCCACCAAGGGCATTGCAAAATGAGAAAAATCTAACTTACTCATTTAGTCAAAGTGAAGTCTGCAATTTTCTGGAAAATGTGCACACCAATGCTTGGGTTGAGTTGATCTTGTGACATTTTTAACTTGACAATGACCATGGGTAGAATAAGTTACATAACTGTGGGAGGGAGAGGAACAAGAAAACAAAGATCATCTTTTGTTCCATATGTCATAACACAGAAAACTGGTACATGGGATAAGCAGAAAAACGAGGTTATCCCATGAACTGCTGTGCCCACCAAATGAGGTCATCTCTTATGGGAATAAGTCTGCTTTAGGGAACAAATGACTCCCACACTGAGAAAAGGGGAGACAAGTCCACAACAATGCACCAGTCCATAAGGTTCTTCCCCAGGAGGAAAATGATGTGAGAAACCCTGGTGTTTATAATCATAAAAATGGAAAAGACAAGAAATCATACAAAACAACGTGAAAGAAGAGATTAGGAGATAAGCAAATAAATTGTATCGCTTTGTTATTGGGGTGAAGAACTGAAGGAAAAAGAAAGAGCAGCCTTGTCCTGCCTCCTGCTACATGGTTTGTTAACCTCTGTGTCCCTGTGTTGAGTCCCAAAATATTCAATAAGAACAACTCAGAGGTGGAAAAGTTTATCTGGGACTCACAGTTGCAAAGGCCTCAGTCTGTAGATGGCTGACTCCTGGGCTCTGGGTCCAAGTGAGGCAGCACCTCATGGGGGAAAGGGGTTGCAGAGAGAACCTGCTCCCCTCACAGCAGCAAGGAAGCAGAGAGGAGTGAGGGGAAGAGGAGGATTCAGGAAGAACAGCCCTTCCAGAACACCCCCCCCCAGTGACTCACCTCCTCCATCCACACCCCACCTGCCTACAGTTACCACCAATCAGACCATTCAAATTAGGTTGGACTGATTAGGTTACAGTTTTGATAATATAATCATTTCACTTCTGAACATTTCTGTGTTAACAGAAGCTTTTGGGGAGCATCTCATATCCAAACCCTAGCAACCCACAATGTTGAACCATGTGGCACGGTAGTGCAACACAGGACTAAGCACCCAGCAGTGCGCCGTGAGCACAGGCCCCAGATCTGCTGTTCTCTGCTGAGTGTCCTTAGCTCATTATAGAGCCTCTCCAAATCTCAGTTTCTTAGACTATAAAATGAGGGTGACATCAGTCCTGGTGACCTCATCCCACCCCTCACCCATTCCTGAGCATGCCAAACAACCCTAACCCTCAGGAATGCAGGGTTTTTTGTTCCATCAGCATGGAATACCCAATATTCCACGAATAATGAAATCTTGAGAGCCTTAAGATTCACATCCACCCATACTTTCTTTGATCAGAGTTCCAATCTCACTCACTCTAACGTAGTACCTCTTTTGGTTTCTCTAATTCTGAATTGTTTCCTTCATAACATTTTCCATTTTCCCCCACTTGTTTCTTCCACTTGAACATAAGCTGCCATCATATGTGTTTGGTAAATATTTGCTAAATGAATGAATGAAAGGGGTGTTGAGATTCAGGTGAGGGTGCCTTCTTTGGAGGTTACAGAGACCAAACCATACAGGCTGCATAGACTGGATTAAGGAATTTAGTTTTCATTCTCCTGAAAAAATTGCAATCCGCAAAGGTAATGGTCAGTGTGAAGACAGACCAAGGGAAATCAATTCAGAACTGAAAACATCTTTACTTAATACGTGTTGATTTTCAATGCATTATTAGACAACAACCCAATTAATCAACTGTATACAATGGAATCACCATTCAGGTGTACATGGGAGATGCCACTTCCCCTTCTAGAACCCTGAAAGTGTTCATAATAGAATGTTAAATCCTCAGGCCAGTTGCCCTTCAAAGCTGTTTCTCATTTCCAGCCTCTATGGACAGCTAACTAGGATGATGGCCTTATAACATCTGACCTCCAAGGTGACAAAAGAGCCACCTGTGTTTGATCAATTAAAAGAAGAAGAGTTTTACATGCATGAACAGATTGTCACCTTTTTTCCCTTTTTCCCTGATAAGCCAGAGTCCAGAAGTCTATCAATGTCCATTCTTCCATCTCTGAAGGGCCAGGCGTCGTGTTAAGTATTTTATTTAGGAGCTAATCCTCACAGTGACCCTCTGAGATAAGTCTTATTATTGTCCTCCTGTTATAGATGAAGAAACTGAGGCCAGGGAGTGCCACTGAAACTATGCCATGGTGCCACATTGAGCCACAGGAGGTAGCAAAGCCTGATTTGAAGGCAGGCAGGTGGCTTTAGCATGAACACTTACCAGACTTCCTATCCTGCTCACTCCTCTAAGCAAAGAGGGCATCAGAGAAGTTAAGCAAATTGTCAGTTAAGCAAATTGACAGCTGGGGAGACAGCCAATCTGGTCCAAGTCCAAACAGCCAGCACAGAGCCCATGTTGCCTGGTTGCCCCTACTGTCCTTCATTCTTCCTTATTCCTTCACGACTTGGATGCATTGGCAGTCCTTCCACACAGTTCAATACGAGTCTGGATGTGTCACTTTCCAAGTCAGATGAAGATTCCAGATGAGGTTTTCTGGGGTTGGAAAGGTTAGGGGTCACCTAACTTGATTCATACAATCTGGCAAGATTGCCAATCTCCTTCCTGACGGCATGATAGAATGCTCTCACATTCATTTGCAAGTTAGCGTGCAGCTTGTGAACAGCCATTATTGGTTCTTTTAGTGGCATTTCCACCCTGCCTACTGCATGCCAATTAACCCTCAGCACTTTTTTCTTAAACAGGGCTAATAGAGCGTGAAAGGAGAAGGGAAAATACCCACGTGGGGTGACAGAAACTATTAACTCAAGGAATGAGAAAGCAAGAACCTTAGACTTATTTAAATGAGCTATATGATAATAGCATTTCTGACTTTTAAGGGTCTGGGACGGTTGCTCATTTGGAACTTATCTGGTAGAAAGAGGAAAATAACAGGGATACAATTTCTTCAAGAAATTACTTAATGCAAGAATTGGCTCAAAAACATGATCATTGTGGTTCTCTTTTTTTCAAGCCAACAAAAATAGCTTATAATCTTAGTATCAGCTTCTCCAACACATGTGTCCTTAGCTTGCTTTACCAGGCCCCATCTGGTCTTCATTGGTATAAGGTACGGCCAGTCGCTACTGTTAACCATCCTAGAATTATGAAAAGAAGAGAATTGCAAGCCCAAGAAGAAAGGATTCTGATCGATTTTTAAAAAGGGATACATTACCCCTGCTTTTGACATATCATTCTCAGATATGTGCCTCCAGCTATTAGTTTCTAAGGCATCACCAAGCCAAGCCAATGCCTCAGAACATTTCCCAGTCATATGCTAACAATTAAGAAGGGTCCTCTCATTGCAAACAATTGCCATGACCTCATCTTGTCTAAACAGAATGCTGCCTTTTCCTTTGATAAAAACAGTGCCAAGTGTCTTAGTCTGGCAGATAGCATTGCCTTTGTACTCCATCAATTGAGATAATTATTTAAAAAGTGTTTGATTCAGATTCATAAAATGGCAATCCATGTAGCTGCCACTGAAGCCCAATGCCAAGATGTCATATTATATATGTATTGAAGCAAGACAAACTTTCATCTGAAGATCCTCTTATCAAGAAGAGTCAACCTCTGGATGTCTTAACTTCTCCCAGCAACTCTGCTGAATACCATAGGAGGCTCATAATAGCAGAAAGAAAGGGAGCGAGGGAAGCATCCTTCCTTCACATAGGGTGTGCTTTACCTTCTGCAAACAGATTCCCTCCAACTCAAAAATAGGGGGATGCAAACAAGGAAACTGAACTCTAATTTTTCATTTTGGAAAAATCTGGAATTTGGTACTGTATTTAAGGATTGAGCATTCCATCATCCCTAATTGCTGTTGGAAACAATTCTGTTGGAACTAGTTGGTAATTCAATACAGAATTTCTCTCCAGACCACCAGTTCAGAATTGGCTTCAGTGACAAAGAATTCAGAGTTATTATCTGGTGGCGGTCTGCCTGCCTGTGTGAGATGGGTTAGGGGATGAGCTGGTTTCCAAGGAGGGTGCAGGACCATGCAAGTCAGATGTTATTAGTATCAGTACTTCACCACGCCCCCTCTCTGTCCCTTCTTCTGCTGCTCCCAACAGCACCAAAGCCAAGAAATGGGTTGAGATAAAAAATGAGTCACTAGTTTTGCTTTGTGTGTGGTCCTATCTTTCAGATATATCCTCAAGTCCAAGGCAACCATTGTTAACCGTCATCATTGGTATGTAATTCCCAAGAGTTTGATTCTGCCAAGCCAATATGTTGGTACAGTCAAGGTTAGGTTTGGATCTTTGGAGAGTGTGAGGACCAAAAAGTACAGCCAAGCCACTTACACCTATCAATCAGAATGAAGACAGACATAACTGTAAAGTAAGTATAGGAAGTTTAGCAAAATACAGAAAGGAAAACTTTTTAAAAATATCTTTTTGCAGGATTTCCAGTTTTCACATCTATGAGGGACTCCTGCTTTACTAATAGCCCAAATACATACAGAGGCTGCTCGCTGCGTACTATCACAAACTGCATGAGACGCAGACTGCTGAAAAGGTTCTGAACCTGCAGTTAGAAGACCTGTAAGGTTTGACTCTATGAGTCAGGAGCGAGGGACACTGGGCAAGCCTGATAACCTCATGGCACCTCCATTTTTGCATCCCTAAACGAATTCTTAAGAGTGTGACGTGATGTGCTGCAAGGATGTGGTCTTTATAAAACATTAAGCAAATATTAGGTCTTAATATTTTCATTAGCATTAAGATTCTTTCTGATCTTTACAAGAATTTAAAATGTTGGTCAAATAAAAATATTGGTTAGGAGACATAATTTCAAGAGATCTGTTGTATACCATAATGAAATAAATAATATGTCATTATTGAAAATTGCTAATAGATATCAAGAGTTTACACCACAAAAATGATAAGCAAATTAATGCATATATTAATTAGGTCAATTTATCATATATATACATGCATACATGGATACACTTCAAAACATGATGTTGTACATCATAAATATCTACAACTATTATTTAACTAAAAAGAGTTTTTAGAAAAGATGATTTTAATGGCTTCCACTTTGTTACTTACAACTATAATCTCAGCCATTTTGTTCACCAACTTTGATTCATTTTATGATACACAGTAATAGTAATACAACGGTAATGATAAATACGGAGAGATAGTCATGTGTGGGGCAGTGTTTTCAGTTCCTGACTTATGATAACTGATGTAATTCTCATAACAATCCTATAAGATAGGTGTGATGATGATCCCCTTTACAACAGGAGAGACCTGAGCCATAGAGTGGTTCAGGGGCGGGCCTAAGATTATAGAGCTGGCAAATGTGGAGATTTGAATTCAAACTTACTTATTCCAGAATATAACCACTAAAGTATCCTGAGTTTTCATAAGTATAGGTTTAAAAATAAAGATTCCAGGGGAGGCCATGGAATTCCAGCATTTCCATTCATTTACTCACCCTTGGATATTGCTAAGCCCTGGGAAATAACGTAGTCATGCTGCTTTCTCTGATAGGGAGACAGACTTAAAAAATAAACATAAAAAAGAAGGATGTAGAGGAAAATGAGGAGGGGGAAGTGGGCAGGGGAAGGAAAGATAATAGAATGAGACAAACATCATTACATTAACCTATATACATGTATGATTATGCAAATGGTGTGACCCCATTCCATGTACAACCAGAGAAATGAAAGTTGTACCGCATTTGTTTACAATGAATCAAAATAAAACTTTTAAAAAATAAATGCATACATTTTGTTCCTAAGAAAAAAGAAAAAAAAGCTATAGCACTTCCAAAGAAATGAACCCAGATGATATGGCAGAGAGTGACTGCTTTGCTGGGAAAATCTCTCCAAGAAAATGATATTTGGACTGAGGTGGAAATGTGAGGAAAGTGACCACTGTGTGAAAATCTGAACATTCAAGCTGAGAGAACAAGGAAAAAAAAATTCTGAGTTGAAAATGAACTTTAGAAATGATGCCCAGTGTAGGTGGAAGTAGATGGGCAAAGGAGGAAAACGAAGAGAGTGAGGAAAAAGTATCACAGTCTGGGGAATGAAAAGATGGTCAGTGTGGCTGCTGAGGAGGGTGAGAAGCAGCGGGAAGGGCAGGCTGAGCCAGGCCAAGCAGGGCCTGGAAGACAGTGCCCAGCTCTTCCCTCTCGCTCGAGAGCAGTGGAGAGCTAGGTGGTGGTTCAGTCATTGGGAGACAGAGATATATGTAGGCAAAGGAGAGAAACAAATGGAAATCACAGGATGGAGAGGAGAGAGAGCAATCAGGGAACTGGGCAAAGCACAGGCAAGGAACACTTCCTGGCCTGGGGTGATGGTTGGCGAGGGGAGAATGATCAGAGATGTATTTGGGGTATAAAACTGACAAGATTTGACAGGAGTGAGAAAGAAGATGGTGGTAAGGGCAATTTTTATGTCTCTGGTTTTTGTTAGGGAATAGACACGTCATTCCCAGAAGGCATAGAGTTGCCCTGGAAAGTCTCATAGTGGACTGATAAATTTCTTGAGGTCAAGGACAACAAAACTAAAACCCTAAACAGCTACTTAATGTGTGTTTAATAAATGATTAAAACAAGCTCCTCTCCATTTTCCAACCACCATTCACCAGATGCACTGACATAGACACATGAAATTTTGACATCAGGAAGTTATCATATGGAGGGACGTGTAATGAACTGACAACTTCCAAGTGAAAGGTTAGTTCTGGTTCTTCCCCAAGTGACTTTACTGGAGACATCACCTGGCGTCCAATGCAACTCTCTTCACACCTCTGTATGTGTCCTTATTCAGAAAATCTCTCTTTGTCACCCATTGGTCCTACTTCTGGAAAGATCTCAGGGCAGATTCATTCTCTGAGATTGGAGCAAGAAACAGGACAAATTTTAATTTCGGTAAATTAGTCTCAGTTTGTCCAGCCAAACTGAAGATCATTTGGCTATGAAAAATATTCCATCTTGATTCCTTTACTGATTTGGCCAATTAGACGAATCAGCAGTCTCTTCCCTGTCCTATTTGGTTGTTAGAGATCACTCAATTGAACAGAAAAGAGCAGCAAACATTTTCTGTAAAGGACCAGATATTAAATACTTTTTGGCTTTATAGGCCCAACAGTCCCTGTCACAACTTCTCTGTTCTGCTGTTATAGAGGAAAGGAGAGTATCTGAATGGGCATGGCTATTTTGCCTTTTATTTACATAGCAGGCAGGAATAGATGTTTGGCATATTGCTGAATTTGCCAATGCCCATACTAGAACTTTTTTGGTTATGTATTATATTTTCAGATAATTTCACAATGACTTTGTACATTTACATACATAGGGCAAAAGTTGGAATCCTAAGAGCCTTTTCAATCATTGCAGGGCATAGCTCATTTATATGAATATGCAGTTCTTTGTTTACGGTATTCCCAGAGTGATTTTGCCATCTAACTGGTGAAAGTTCCCCATTTGCATTTGAGAAAGCAGAGTGGCCCACACAGGCCAGAGTGTTCCATTCTCCCAACACAAAGGAAATAGTTCACAAATGGGAAAAAGTTACAGAGATTCGATTATGAAATTGGGAGAGATAAGTCTTTCCCTCTTCGAATGTGCCAGGCCACAAAGATGATGTAATTTGCAACTCTTTAGAGTCATCTTCCAAGGATACATGAATGAAATCATCTGCAATATCAATGAATTAGATTGACGAAATGAGATCAAAGAACAGAATGAACATCCAGCCTTGTGATGACAGAATCTGAGACCAAGGTCTAGCTTTCGGTTACAAAAGCAAAAACAAATTTCCTTTTAAGTATCTACTTCAGTTAAAGAGGACTTCTAATGCTTTCAAACAAAGGGCCTTAGAAAAATAAAACTTCCCTGTAGATATGACAAAATCCCAATAAAATTAGGTGATTTCAAAAAATAAGTCATGCCACTATTGTAATTGGGCTATCAGCTGACTTGATTAAGAAAGCCCAGTCTTGTCAGAAAAATTACAGAATTTCAGGCTATTAGGACAATTTCAGTGTTTCATAATGTAGCACCTTAGTTAATATATAAAAAGTGCAGACTACTTCATAGACAGGATGGATTATAGAAAACTGGATCATTCCCCAATGCGGTTTTACTCTATGGACGGAGAGAACGAAAGCTTTCAAGGTATTTTGGAAGCACCCAAAATGTAAAGAAATAAAAAGAACAAATGCAACTTTAAAATAAAGAATGATATCCAGAAGTGAAAGACTTCAGAATAACCTGACTGATTTCATTGACATACCTAAAAGAAGAATGTTTTTGTTACCAGAAATTGTGCTGTGTTCTCAGTTTTTTCGTCTCCACAAGACAAGCTGTCAAGTAAGACACAAGGTGAAGTGAAAGTATAGCAGAGTTTATGGGGAGAGAATGAGGTGGAGGAGGCTGTAGGTCGGTCATCTCAAAGACGAGATAGACAACTCTCTTCTTTGTGTCCCTGCTTTTATTTGGATTTTAAGGGAAAGTTTCCAAAGGGTCCTGCCTGAGCACCCTCTCCTCGTTCTTGATTGACAGTTAGATTGCATCAGAGTTCAAAATCCCTTGTGCGTTTATCTTACTCACAAATGTATAAGTGAAATCCACAGGAGTGAAAATTTATGATTACAATAAGACTAAATAATATGCCTAGGACCTAAAGGCAACTTTGGGCATCGTTGTGGTTTGTTCTAAGTATTTTCATAGATTTTATTGGAGTCTTAGGCCAGTTTAATTCATCCTTCTTATATCGGAGAAGGAGTCTTGTGTAGCTACACTCAGCCCAGAGAATAACATGCTGTTTGCTATGGGCTATTATCTTTAGTCAGAGCAGGGCCAGGATGATTTTGTGTAAGTTGTTTCTTTAAAAACCCTCCTTGGTTTATACTCAAAGGACTTAAAATTGGCATACTACAGTGATGTAGCCACATCAATGTTTATAGCAGCTCAACTCGCAATAGCTAAACTATGGAATCAATCTAGGAGTCCTTCAACAGATGAACAGATAAAGAAAATGTGGTATATATGCTCAATGGAATATTTCTCAGCTTTAAAGAAGAATGAAATTATGGCATTTGCTGGTAAATGAATAGAGTTGGAGACTATCATGCTAAGTGAAATAAACCAAACCCCAAAATCCAAAGGTTGGATGTTTTATCTGATCTGTGGATGCTAATTCACAATAAGAGGGAGTGCTATGGAAGAGTACAGTTACTTTACATTAGGTAGAGGGGAGTGAAGGGAAGGGAAGGGGTATGGGGATAGGAAAGGTAGCAGAGTGAAACAGACATTATTACCTCATGTACATATATGACTGCGTGACCAATGTGATCCTACAATATGCACACTCAGAAAAATGAGAAATTATACTACATTTATGTATAATCTATCAAAATGCATAAATGCATTCTATTGTCATGTACAACTAATTAGAACAAAGAAAAAAAGAAAGAAAATCAAGATCCCAGTTAGCAGAAGATCTTAGAAACACCAGTAATGCCAGTAAAGCAATTTATACTTTCTAAGTATTAAAAAGAAAAAAAAACATGTTGAGGTCAGGCACAGTGGCACATGCCTGTAATCTCAGTAGCTTGGGAAGCTGAGGCAGGAAGATTTCGAGTTCAAAGACAGCCTCAGCAACAGTGAGGTGCTAAGCAACTCAGTGAGACCCTGTCTCTAAATAAAATACAAAATAGGGCTGGGGATGTGGCTCAGTGGTCAAGTGCCCCTGAGTTCAATCCCCCAGACCCCTCGCCCAAAAAAAACAAACATGTTGAGAACAAGCACATATACTCAGTCTGTAGAATTTACCCCTTAACCTCCATATTCCCGTCGCTCACATCTACAGCTTCTCTATCACATTAACCCACAAAAGAATACTGTCAGCCATGGAAGCAGAGCAATTTAGAGTTATGGGGGGAAATGGTAGTGGTATGGGTTGAGGATGTGTTGGAAATGGTGATTGATCATGGCAGCACCCAAATCACAAAAGATATGAACATATAAATACTTAGGCTAATCATTGTCTGAGTTGTCTTCTTTGTTGGTGCTCTTGAAAGCTTTTAAAAAGCTAACCAGATGGCAAATGAGTGCAGTGGAGAGGTAAGAAATTCCCAACATTGGAGAGGTTTAACTGAATGAGTCCTTTGTAACTGTCGTGCTTCCTTAATTATTCAATTGTTTATTCAATGTTTCCCAGAATGGTGCTCTCACTGAACATGAATGATAAACACTGGGTTACACTACTGAGGTCAGATGGTTGCCCTAAATGTAGAACAACATTATATCTGAAGGAGAAAGCTGGGCCCATCCATTAGTCCTTGAGTTTCATGCCTAATCTGATTAATGATGTCTGATTTGCAACTCACTTTCCTTGGCCACTGGTCAGAAGACCCCATCCATGACTAGTTCTCCATTAGTTATCCTGCAGTATAGCTCCCATTCCAATCTTAATACTGAAAAACCAATAGTCCTGCTGACTGCAAAATCACAAGCAAATGAGAATTTGGCAATTAAAATTTGAAGTTATATTTTTGGTGGATACTTATTTCCATAACTAGAATTCCAAAAGCTTTCTTTGCCATAACACTTTGCTGTTGTTTTCTTCATAGAACATTACATCTCCGAGATTATAACTGGTTTTTTGTTTTATTCCTGTGCCAAAACTAAAATGCTTACGAAAGAGCCTCACAAATTATCTTAGACAGATAACGTTAGCTGAGTTCATAAGTTCAAGGAACACGTCAGCATGAATAACAAAGAGATGGTTAAGAATACATAATAACCAAATAAAAGCTAATATCCTCATAAATGTGTGTAGTAGATCAAAAGAGTTCTTACCAATAAAATAATTATAAATAATCTGTTCTTTCTTATGAGGGAAGAAAATGTTTCATTCCTAACAGCATCAGTCATTGAAGATTTTATTAAAAAATGATTATCATTTCCACAAGGTCTGTATCATCATTTTTATGATGCACAGTTCCCATACTTACTGGAAGAGATAACAGAAAACAAAGATGGTGCCACAATGCATTAAACTCCATAATAAACCCTGAGAGCCACATCATCATGGTTAAGGCCATATAGATAAAGATATTGGCTTATGAACAGCATGTTATCATCAGGCTTAATATTCATAGCTGTTTTATGAGTGACGTCCTCCCCAGCTCTATCTAGCACTTAATGGAAAATAGTCCCAAATGAATATTTTCATTATATCAATAAATGCTTACCTTAAAGATAAAAATAATGGCTCCAGGTTGTCAGTCCAATTATGGTTTTAATGGAAATGAAAAAATGCTTGTCGACCTACAAACCATCTTCTCACCAAGACAAGGGTAAATAAAAGAATCTCAGGGAAACTTCTAAGGACTCTTCAAATCATCCCAAGACACATGGGTTGTCCTACATGTGTCCTTGAATATTCACCATAAGGGAATTTAGAAGCAGTAATCTAGAAGTGGCCAAACCCAGGGAACAGACACAATGCCAGTATGTCACCTGTGGAGAGGTCACAGAGCAGTAGCTGTTCTGCCCAATATCGACTTAGATGCTTTCAGTTTATCATGATTATTTGCTTCTGCACCTTATTTTCTTTTCATTCACTAATTTATTTTGCATATATTGATTTAATGCCTTCTTTTTCCCAAACACTGTTCTTGGCTCTTGGAATATCATCAGTGAGATGAGCAAGATCCTTGCTCCCACTGTAATTTCACAATTGGATCCCAGTGAAGTGAGGAAGTCAGACAATTAACATCAGTATAATAAATAAGGCATATGGTATTTGAGAACAAATGCTATGTAGATGAGAGTCTACGTAGATGCAGGTGTTGGGGGCAATATCATTTTTCATAGGGTGCTCATCGTAGGCTTCATTAAGATGTGTGAACACCGAGCAAAGACCCAGTGGATGAGCTCTAACCTAGAGGCATCATTAGCATCAGGGAAATGTAAATCAGAACACGGTCCTTCACACCTGTGAGGGAGAATGGCTATGAGAAAAACAATCTAGCAACTGCCGGAAAGATGGGAAGAAACAGGCACCCTCATTTACCACTAGTGGAAATGTGGAATTAGGCTTTGGAAAACAATCTGGCAGTTTCCCCCAAATTAAGTTTATGTTCCATATGTCTCATCAGTTTCACTCTCAGGTATGTACTCAAGAGGAGTGAAAACCCAGTTCACACAAAAACTTATACACAAGTGCTTATGCCAGCATTATCCAAAATTGTCAGTAAGTGGTAACAACCCAAATGCTTTTATGGACAAATAAAATGGCAATATAGTGGGATATTATTTGGCAATGACACAGACTCCAGGAGATCCTTGGCAGTCTTAAAAATTCAAGGTTAAATTATGAATTAATAAACTATACAAAAAAGAAATATTAAGGTCATTGGAGATGTCTGGTTACAGCTTTGAAAATTTCTTGCCTCCTTTGTGCCTTTCTTGCCACACCATTGGACACAAAGTGATGTTCTGAAGTCAATACTGTCATCCTTGTGATGGGAACATTCCCTATGGGTAAACATTGCATCCAGATGTTCCAAGCCAGTTGTTCATTTCAAGGAAATGGGGCTGGTGACAGGCCAATTGCTATGCTGGTGGGCCTGATCCCTGGCTCTACCTCCTGGTGTCTCCCCAACTCTTTGTGGATCCATTTGGTTCCTCTTAAAATAAGGAGCATCAACTATCCAGTGACTCTCAAGGGTAGTACTACAGGTCTTTGGGGTGCATCTTGTGAAGCAAAAGTAGTGCTTTCTTAAATCTTCACGTATAGTCCTTCACACCACGTTGAAATACATAATACTGTGAGTTAATTCTCACCCAGATAATAATCATTGGTACATTGTTGTGGTTTGGATCTGGAAAGTTCCCTAAAGGCTCGGGTGTTGAAGGCTTATTCTCCATTGTAGTAATGTTCAGAAGTGGGGATTTGGAAAAGTGATTGCATCATGAGGGCTATGATGTCATCAAGGGATTAATATACTGAGGGGTTCACAGCTGATGGGAGTTTTGGGAGGTGGGGGAAACAGGAGATGGAATCTGGTTGAAGTGGGTCCTTGGGGCATGACTTTGGGGACTATGTCTTTCCTCCCCCATTCCCGTCCTGTATCTCTCTCTGCTTCCTACCTGTCAGGGGGTGAGCAAGTTTACTTTGCCATGAAGTTTCTGCAGTGGAGTCAGCTCACCATCCACTAAACTTCTGAAATGATAAGCCTAAATCAATCTTTCTTCCTCTTAAGTTATTGTTCACAGGCACTAACACAGGCATTTATCAATGTTTTAAATTTTGTCTGTGTTCAGGTGGATTATGCAATCTATAATTTAAATACAAGAAGGTAAAGAAAACTACCTAAGATGTGTTTTAAAATAGAGAATTTCATAACTAGCAGCTGGACACCAGGTGACCACATGGTCTCTGCAGTGAAACACAAAGCATCACTTCTTATCTCCTCCTCTGCAAGGTTGCCTTAATGCAGCATCGTGGTCTCATCTACCGCAAATCAGACCACACACATGCACAAACAAAAAACAAACAAAAGAATGTAAGCACACCTTCAAAACTTGGCCAGAAACCAGTGCCCAGTGCCATCCCCAGGCAGGGAGGTCTTAATCCGGGTGCTGGTCCCAGTCTTTGTATTGCCTCTGGAGAAGGATCTGCCACAACCCAGGGGCCATGGTCACAAGAGAGCAAAGGGGAGATAAAAGCAGGATAAAGCCACCACCTTATTGTCAAATTTTTTAATAATATTTTTTGTTTACTTTATTTATTTATATGTGGTGCTGAGAATTGAACCTAGTGCCTCACACATGCTCTCTCACTGAGCTACAGCCCCCCAGCTGATTGTCAAATCTTATATGACACCATGTCAGCTTCCTTCTCCAATCTAGCCTTCCATCTATCTATCCCCAGCTCACCCCCTCCACTGCTACCCTCCAAGCATATGCAGTTTGTTTAGAGTTTCATCTACCATTAGGATGCTTACCATGAGTTTGTATTTTCTATTCTCATGACCCCATAACCAAAATTAAAGGGAAGCCACTGGTTTTATAGTAGGCAAACAGCATCGTAGTTCATGCTCTAGGCAGAGTAAAAGCTCTTGCCTTCTTCCAATCTATTCCTCATTCCACTGCCAGAGCAGTCTTTCTGAAGTGCAAATATTATTTTATCAGTTATTTTAAACCCTTTAAATAGTTCCAATACCTGGGACAAAGTCCAGTTGTTTTAGTTTGGATGTCAGGTGTTCCCAAAAAGCTCCTGTGTGAGACAAAGCAAGAAAATTCAGAGGTGAAATACCTGGGTTATTAGAGCCTTAATTCAGTCCGTGAATTAATCCCCCGATGGGGATTAATTGAATGGTGACTGAAGGTAGGTAGGATGTGCCTGGAGAAGGTGGGCATTGGGGCAAGCCTTTGGGGTATATATTTTGTATCCAGTGAGTAGAATCAATCTCTCTCTCTCTCTCTCTCTCTCTCTCTCTCTCTCTCTCTCTCTCCTTTCTGATCATATCCTGAGCCACCTCTCTCCAACACACTCTTCCACCATGATGTTCTGCCTCACCTCAAGTTCCAACAAATAGAACTAGCTGTCTTTGAACTGAGACCTCTGAAACCATGAGCCCCTAAATAAGCATTTCTTCCTCTAAAATTGTTCTTGTCAGTTCTCTTTGGTCACAGCAGCATAACAGCTGACTAAAACACCAATTTTCTTAGACTGCCTGGTCTAGCCCTGCCTGTCTCGCCAATGAAACTCTTCTTATATAAGATTTGAAGGTAAGAAGACCTTCAAGTCTATCAATTACCCACAGTGTGGAACACAATAAATATGAATTTCTGTAGGAAAAGGAGGTTTTATTCATTTAGTTGGCTATAAGCCCTCTGATGGTGACCCTGTAAGGGTCCCTGAACCATTTTGTAGTTTTATATCCTACTGGTTGGATATAAGCTAGTGGTAGCCCTACAGGCCAACTAGAGATTTGTAGTCATTTTTTGGCTCTCAGAGAATGCTAATAAATAGTGAAATCACCCAAAGGAAGGACACTAAAGAAAATCATCTGAAGGAACTGCCCCATGCTGACTGAGGTGATCTGTGCTCTTGGAATGTGCAGAAATGGTGGTATTAAATGTCACTTGAGAAAATGTGAGCTTGAAGCTAGGACCCGGGCACCACTTGTTGGGGGAGATTCCCATTTTCATGGTATTGACTGTGCTCTGATTTGATCTGTGCTGTGTGTGAGCAGGAGTCCAAGCTATTGGAGTTGCTTGATAAAGACTCGTTGGCTATTGGCTGATATAAAGCAAATAAAGTTTGCTCCTACAGAAAAAAATTCCCAAATCATTCCCCAAATTGGTAGCACACCTGGAAATATCTCAAGATATACCATCTATCACATATTTAGTACTAAACTTAATTATAGAAATGAAAGACGAGGTGGTGTAGGGCTTTTATGCTTCAGAAATGTCATCTATAGGGTTTAGGTATACTGTTTTCATCTTCCTTTCAGAGCCTTCCTTCTCCCCATTCCCATGATGGAGCTGTCTGACAAGTGATTCCATCATTAGTCCTCAGCAGAAGGGCAGTTCTATGCCCAAGTCATGCCAACCAATTCTTTCCTAGGACTTTTGTTAGCAACTGGGAAATACTTGCTCATTTAAATCTGGTATCATATGTAGAAAGTCTGTCTGAAAATAAAACCAACCAAAGAGAACCCAGGGAGAAAGGGAGAAAGAAATTGGCAGCATTATTTGACCCTCAGAATTTGGTCATGTCTGAAGCCTATGATCTTTTTTCTTTATTTATTTTTCACTTCACTTAAGCTACTTTGAGTTTAACTTCTGTGACTTATAATCAAAAGTAAATATTATCTATAAACATGTATTAAATATTAATTATTAATTATGAGGAAATAACACTTTAGACCATGCTCCTTTTTACTCCTCAAACTCTGTTATGACAAGGGCTTGCCAGAGAACGGACATGAACCTAAGCACTGAATGTATCAATTAGTTCTTAAAATAAGGAGTAAATGCTATTATTGTCTCCTTTGACCTCCTGACGCGCACAGATTTACTGAACTGGGCCATCTTGTGCAACTAGTCATTTTCAGAGCTGTGATCCCTTCTTGCTCTTCTCCATTATGCAAATTGGCCTTCCTGAGTGCCGTCAAAACACTGGACTCTTTCCAGAAGTTCAACAGTCAGTGTTCAGTGCCAAGAATTTTCCACACATTATGCAAATACATTTCTATAGCATATATAGGGAGTGAGGGGACAGCTGGGTGTGTTCACTCTAGGGTTCCTTATATCTGTGTGGAGATCTGGAATTTATCCTTTAATTACATTACCAGAAACTGTGCCCCCTTGTCCTTCGTGAAAGAAGGCCATAAGACTACCACCTACCTTGAAGTGTTGTTAAATGTTAAATGAACTAATGTAAAGAGGGCAGAGAGGGGCGGGCACACAACAAAGACTCAACAAATGCCACCATCAGGACCCAGCCGTTGGAGTAGGGGCACAGCCCACCTCTCCAGGAGAGTCTGCCCTCACTCAGGCATTTTGGCTGCCATCAGTGATTATGCTGGACCAGCAAGAGGCCATTGCTCACAGAATTCTGCTAACACATCTTTCTCATCTGAGTCAGTCGATACAGCACACTCAGTCACTGTGCTTGTTAGAAGAATGCCCTGAGGCCTCTTCACCACATTCCCCAGTGTCCATCCATGAGTCCTTGTAGCTGCTAAACAAGGAGTCCACCTCTGGAGAACCAATGTGTTTCCTCCTCTCGGGACCAACTTTCTGTCTTAGCGTGTTTTTCTCTTGCTAACCGAATACCACGAAAAGGGTAATTTATAAAGAAGAGGTTTATTTAGGCCATGGTTCTGGAAGTCCAAAGGTATGGTGCCAGGATCTGTGTGGCATCCTGTGAGGACCTTCCTTTGGAAAGTGATATGGTGGAGGGCATCACGTGCTGAGACAGACCAAGGAAGGCAGAGACGGCTGAGCTCACTTTTATAACAAAGCCACCTACAAGCTAATGCATGAGTTCACTAATTCAGTAATTCATGTGTGAGCAAGCCCATTCATGAGAGCTTTCAAAGGTTTTACCTGGTTCTACCTCTTAATACCCTGCAGTGGAGATTGAGTTTCCATGAATTTTGGTGGGGCCATTCAGCATAGCATCATCAGAGTTACTGATTATCCCCTTTTGCCACATGTCTCCCAATGTTTCATATACATAATGACTCTCTGACTTAGAAACACGTCAGGAGAGGCCACAGAAGCAAAGTCTCTTTTAGGAAATGGAGTTCCACTAAGATTTCCCAGCCCTCATTTTGTTGCTAAACATTGTAAGATAGATCAAACCCAATCTGGCTCAGTCTGTCCAAGTGCAGATTATGGAAAGTGGACCAGGCGATTTTTCTAAAGTCACATAGGTTGCAAAGTATCTAAATCTATGTTTTAAGTGCAGGACACTAAAGGGACCATAAGACCACAGGATAACTTACAGTATACTGGTATATTGATGCCACCACAGCTGGATTTTTTAAAAAGATTTGTCCTTCCTTCCTCCCTCCCTTTCTTTCTTTCTTTCTTTCTTTCTTTCTTTCTTTCTTTTTCTTTCTTTCTCTCTCTCTCTCTTTCTTTCTATATATATGTATGTGTGTGTGTGTGTATAGATAGATAGATAGATAGATAGATAGTTGTAGAAAGACACAGTACCTTTATTTTATTTATTATGTGGTGCCGAGGATTGAGCCCAGTGCTTCACACGTGCTAGGCAAATAGTCTACCACTAAGCCACAATAACAGCCAGGAAGACACACAAGGAAAGGACATCAGGTGCCAGTTCATCTCCAAACCCATTTCTGATCTCAGCCAACACCCACAGATCCCTCTCCCAGAGCTTCATTTACTCCGGTTGATGGATCTTTGCAATAACTTCTGAGAGTTTAAGATCTAAGTGCTTTTATAGCTGTTTCCCCTATAAGACTATTTTATGCAAACCTCATCCCTCCACATCCCAGCGGTTTCTGAGGTTGATCTAGCCACCTCTCTTGGTATTGGCTTTTCTAAGTCACTAAGGCCACTCTGCTTGTATGCTGAGGCTCAACAGAGGACATCTCATGGTAAAAGCTCTTTCTACAAGTTCCAGTTCATGTTGAATCTAACCGGCATTAAATCTATGAAGAACTAGCACTAAAAGTAAAGGGTCTAGGATTTCCAATAATATAATGTTAATTTTATTCTAGTAAAATGGTCATTACATACACATAATTACATGTTTACATGATAAAAGTATATGATAATTGTGAGTAAATGAGTGAACAAGTGAACTACTGGTCAGCTGGATGCATAAATTAACGAATAAACAAGCAAATAAATGAAGATGGAATTATGTCAATGATGGCCCTCCTCTCTCCCAATCACTGCATTAATGGCTTAAATGGATATGGTTTCAATCACTCCTCACAAGAAACCATAAAAGAACTAAACCCAGTTAAAATGACTTGCAAAGTGTCACCTAGCTAGAGAAAGAATGTTGCTAACTGGTTTACTGACTCAAAAGTCTCCATTGTTTTTCCACCACTGAAGTGCTTTTCCCAGTTGAGTCAAGATACATCCCAATCTCCACTCACACTTGTGGAAAGTGAATGTGTGTCCCTAGGGGAACTGGGAAAACTGTTCAAAGCAGCCAGTGGCAGGGGCAATTTCATGTAAAATCTCATATTTTGCTTAAAAATTCATGCAAATTTTGACTTTAGTAATCCAAAATATCATCACATTTTATTACTATCAAAATAGTATGCTTTTGCTGTCAGTTTTTATTGTTTCCTCTGGATATTCTAATAAAAGTCATTACGTCCTAAAAGTGAGTCACATGCAGGGCCCTGCACATCCCCATCACACCAACAAGCACACTGCAGGTGGAGGGAAGTCTGCATTGCCCCTGGCAAACACATCTCCACTGGGAATCAAGGACATGATGGCATTTCTCTGGAACAACTGGCCTCTCTGGTGTGGCATGCCAGCCTTGGAACCTCCGTTTCCAAGGCAGCCCAAGAAACTGTTCATCCTAAAAGAGTAAAACAGCACAAACACAGGAGATGAAGAGGGCCCGTGTGAAGTTCAGAGTAGAATATGTTATTCATTCATTTTGATTTTATTTGCTCCATTTTCAACCATGAGAGTGAAGCTGACATCTTTGCATCTGGACCTTTCTGAAGGAAGCGTGGAAAGGACAGTGGGAAGACAATCTGGAAAGTACACCCCCTTCTGCACAGGAAGCACAACAGTGCAGCTGTGAGAGCTTGGGGAGCAGCGCCCACGGGCTCTGGGTTTCACAAGCAGCCATTCTGCAGCTGAAGCATACATGGGCAGAGGGGAGTCCTCTCCAGGAGGAGGCTTCCTGAGGTCATAGCAAGAGAAGCTGAGGAAGGAAGCTGCCCACAGTTATGGTGTGGGCAGTTTATCTGCTGAGGTCCTAACCTGCAGCAGCCCAGAATGGGTCTTACTTGAAGATAGGGTGCTTATCATGAAAATCATGCTTTAAAAAGAAAAAAAAAGGCCATTGGGCAGGCCAGACTCCATTATGGCAGGTGCCCTCAGAGAAAGGGGAAATTTGAAGACTGACGTGCACACCTTCCTTCCTTCCTCTTGCGAGAATACCTCGCAAGTGTGAAGATGGCCATTGACAGGCCAGGGAGATAGGCCTGGAGCAGATAGATCCTCCCCTCAGCTGTGAGGAGTAGCCAGCCCCACCCACAGTTTGACTTGGGATTTCTAGCCTCCAGAACAGTGAGGAAGTACATTTCTGTTGCTTGAGCACCTAGCCTGTGATAGTTTGTTATAGCAGCACTGGCAAACTAATACACCCCTCCACCTGGTATGGAGACATTAGGCCTCTGGATTAAGCCCACACTCTATCCAGTCTTTGGAAGCAAGGAACACGAAGCTCTCTAAAGCAATAAAAATTAAGGGGCTCTGGATTAAAATGTTAAAAAGGACAAGAAAAAAATTTCAAATTAAATCTTGTGATTGGAAATCTTACCATTGTAAATTTCTGGTCCTTGAGAGAAAGGAGCAAGTTTTCCAAAGTCACCTTTTGCATATATATGTGTAGAGAAACTCCTCCTGGGTAAGGTCAGTTCAGAGCTCTTAGATCTCTGTAGGGCACGTTCTGTTGATTCAGTTTAAGTTCACTGGTCGATGTCCTGGATGGACACCAGTGAAGACAGGCCACCCCCAGGGAAAAGCTATAAATCCAGATTTTTTTTCTTTTATCTTCACTTTGGACTTCATTTATTACTGCTATTATTATTTGTAACTTTACCTGTAAAGTAGACTGTTTCCATAAGAAATTAATAACAGAGGAAGATTTATGCCCAAGTTCTAATGCTCACATTTTAATATTAGAAAACATTATAATGTAAGCTCTTAGAACTTTCTCATTGGCTAATTGGCAGGTGACGGGACATGGTCATGGGATCAGAAACATAACAGGGAATGAAACATTAGCACTGGGTCAGAAATGGCTGTGGGATTTGAATAATACACTGCTCTGACCCACCCTGAAGCCTCCTGTGACAAATCTACACAGGCCCCAGAGCTGGGTAGCGTGAGTGAGAGTGGGGTTTGGTATTGGGATGTGGAGAAAGAACAGTCTCAGTTTTCAGACCAGCCACACTGAGACTAAGGCACTCTCTAGATCACTCAGAAGGCATCATTTGAGAAGCCAGGAATGGATTCCATTAGGCGAGACTGTCTTAAAGTGACTTTATTACCGAGAGACAATTAGATTAGACATGCTTCTCTAATCTTCTCCACGAAACAGTGGTAACACTCTTCCCAGAAAGCCAGATCAACTCTGTCACCTGCCTGCATGTGCAGCAGCCATTTAAATTCACAGCCCGTTTTTAAAGAAGGCTTATAAAACACTCAGAATTGCCTGTGGTCGATAAAAGGGGAGATGTGCCACATCTCTGGAACTGCTGTGCCCAAATTGAAGCACAGCTTGAGAAACGACCCCAAGCTCATCTCCTACAAAGTCGGGTGTCCTCCCTGCCCACCCAATCACCGTCTCCTGGCTGTCAGTGTGGGTCTCAATGAGACTCGCTGAGGTCAGCCGAGGCTCAGCTGAACACCAAAAGCTTTCTGTTTGCACCAGAGGACCAAAGGGAGAGTGGCAATCCACCTGGAGTCAATCAACAAGGGACATGGAGCTGTCCCTTCTGCAATCTCCTCCATCTATGGCTCTATTTGAATTGCATATAAAAAATCTTTAGGTATTGGTTTCATGACATGGAGTTGGGTTGGAATATATAGGAAAAAAATGTATATATATATATGTGTGTGTGTGTGTGTGTGTGTGTATATATACATTTGTATACATATATAAAAATGTATATATATGTATATATATACATTTATATACATATATATATGTATAGAGAAAATACAGAGGAAAAAACCTTGAACATGGGTTTAGAATTGTTAAAACTGTGTTTTAACATTGTCTCTCTTTTTGTATATTCATTCATTATGCATTGTCTCTCTTTTTGTATATTTTTGAAATCATCACATTAACCACATTTTAGACTATTAAATTCTTATGCTTATATGAGCACACAGGAAAGCGGGTTTAATAATCACTACTAGTCTCCTTCGGTTACAACTCCTCCCCTTCCTGTTTTCTAACATTTGGGGAGCAGGTGCACCTCTCAGATAATCTTTTTCAGGAGTTACTATGGACACCACGCTTTCAGAGAAGCACAAGAGGAGCACATTCATGCAAGCTGGTCATGGAGTACCTCTTGTCTTCCTTTGGCCTGTGTGTTCTTGAACCCAGGAACACTTCACGCTGGCATCTGGCTTGCTTGTCTAAAGTGCTTGTGACTTGTTATAAATATCCTCTGATTTAGAGGTGACAGGGACCACTCCAGCTCTGAAGATTGCGTCAAACAGTGGAACTCTAGGAAGTGCTGAATCTCAACAGCGGAAACACTGGGACCCAGAGATCCTCGAGGAGTTGCAAGAGGGCTTCATCCCTGTTCGTGTCCTTGGCGTGCTGTACTGAAGCCAGTCGACGTTGTTCCTGTGGCATTACAAAGACCTTCTGCTGACCCACAAATCCTGATATTTCACTGACTGCACCAATACAAAACTTGGCACTGCTTTGTGAGAAACAGCATCACCGAATTATACTTCCTATCACCTAATCTTAGAAATTGTAGGGTTTGGTTTTTTCCACACTGCCCTACATTAGTTTTGATTTTTAAGGAAAATTGCAAAAATCACACAAGTGTGTGTGCGTTGCTGGTGTTGTCAATATGAATCTTGTAATAAAGCTTGTTGAGTCCTATTGCATAGAAACAGTAACTAATCCACTCACTCAAACAAGTTTCTTGAGTTCTCAGCCCAGTCTGGGCAATGTGCTCAGCCCCCAAAGAACCTCCACCCCTGCCTTCCTGGAATTTCTATCTCATGCTAGTGGCCCTTCTGGAAAAGGGAAGAAGGACAAAGAGTGGCCTGGAGAGGCCAGGAAGGGATTAGGGTATTTCGCTCATCTCTCTAGAGAGGGAAAGTCAAGGTCTTCCCGCTCCACAGCTTCCTACTGGGTGTGGCAAACTACTTGAACCAATTATTTTTTAATATCAGATTCATGAACATTTTACGTGTTTTAGGAAGAGTCCACGTAGGCAGTTTGTGTTTCATGCATCCTTCCTGGGAGCCTCTATCCACAGGTTTCTTCCAAGTCTCAAAGTATATTGAAAGGGTTAAGAGCCGCGGCCTTGCCAGTCTATGGATAAAGATGACACACAAATGGTGCAATTTTGGTGCTCTTAGCCACACTTCGTGGGGGAATTCTCGGAGACTGCTGGTGCATTACAGTAGAAGAACATGAGGAGGTCCACTTGGAATGACAGATGGTTCTGCAAGGCAGGCTTTATCATCCATCCTTCCTTGGCATGGCTCAATTTTGTCTGAGATTTACAGTTAATTATTAGAATTATTGATACCCATAGAATATGAAAGAGATTTTGCTTATAAAAGCAGGAGAGTGCTTTCATTTGAAATGATGTATTCTGGGTTTAGTGCAATGCTCCCAGAAGATAATGCTCAGGGTTTAATTTTTTCTTCTTCTTTTTAAGTCTAATACAGAGCATCTACTTAATATTTATTAAACTTACTATCTTCAAATATAGTTTGACATTATCCAAAGCATTTTAAAGACATGCTCAGAGTAAAAAATTATAGTCTTTACAAAATTGAAAAGCAATGCCCTTGTTTTTGATTTTTTTAATATATTCATCATTTTTTGCACATCTTGGTTTCTTCCTTGAGCTATCATGAACAATGGGTCATGAACATTGGCATACAGTTTTTGCTTTTATTAGTGTGATATAATTACACACAATAGGGGGTTCATTGTGACATCTTCACATATTCCCATAATGTAATTTGCTCCAGCTCACCCTCTGCTACATCCCCTTCTGCTTCCCTCTTCCCCCCTCTTTATTCTTCTACTCTTTTGGTCTTCTTTCTATTTATTTACATGTATGCATTTTTGTTGGTGCATTATAATTATACACTATAATTATGCATGAAAATGGGATTTGTTGTGGTATATTTATACATGAACATAACATCACTTGGTCAATCACATACTCCAGTTCTTCCCCTTCCCCTCCTTTCCTTTTCCCCCCTTGACCCCTACCTCCTCTCTACTGATCTCCCTTCTACTTTCATGAGATCTCCCTTTTTAAAATGGCCACAATTTTCTCCTAAAACAAATATTAAATGCATGGTTCATACTTTAAGTTTTTTATAATCTCAACACTCCAAAATATGCAAACTACATTATGCAGGTGTGGAAATATCTGGTTGCTACATAAATAGTATTTCTCACCATTCACAGCTTTGCAGTAAGAAATGCACATATTAGTTTACAAATCTTCCTTTGGAGCCCTCAGAGTATCTTCAAGATACTACTATATTGCTACCAACAAAATTCACAGTGTATAATTGAAAAAAATTAAATATCAGCTGTCTAGCACTGGGTTATAATCCAAAGAATTAGAAAGTATTCACGTGTCCATACAAATATATAAAAGAAGATTACATAAATAAATGAGGGAAAGTACAAAAATTTCTCCTGCAGAGTTCCAAATAATTTATAGAGATGCTCCATTTTCTAGGAGGTGGGGTTTAACTCCCAACTCTTTAAGTGAACACTCTGCATGCCAACTTCCTTCCAAAGAGTACAGTGTGGAAAGGGAGAAAATAATAAAGTAACTTGACCAGGAGACGCCTGACAAACACTACTTCAGCCAGATGCTCAAGGTCAGCACCAACAGTGATAGGCTGATAGCATGAACCCTCACTAAGACCAGATGAAATGGGGCTTCCCTTGTGAGATCTCCCCCAAACCCATAATTCCAGCCTAATCACAAGAAAAACCTCAGACAAACCCCAGTTAAGAGTTTACAAAGTACCCAGTCAATACACCTCAAAACGATAAGTCATCAAAATCAACAAAAAGTCTAAGGAAGTCCACGATCAAGAGGAGCCTGAAGAGTCACAATACTAAGCGTCATTTGGGATCTTGGATGCAACTGAGTGAAAACTAAGGAAATCTGAATCAAGCATAGACTTTAGTTAACAGTCATGCAACAATCTGGGTTCACTGGGTGACAAATCTCACTAATTTAAGATGCTAATAATAAGAGGCTAGGTGCAGGGCATAGGGGAACTGCGTGGCTATAGTTGCAATTTTTCTATAAATCTAAAGCTGTTACAAAAAATAAAGTTTTTTTTTCCTTATTTAAGTGCTTTCAGTAGAAGTAACATAAAACAAGAATTCTGAAGAGATCCTACCTTTCGCTAGCAATTCCTTTTGACAGAATCGGTAAGAGCCTTTCATTTGTCATCAGTATTACCTCCCCTCAGAATCTCTTCCCAAATAAATCATTACTCACTCTGTAATTTTAATTGCAAATAGGATAAAAAGATTTATAATAAATATATGCGTACGTTATCCTTCTAATGCATTTCTAAAATTTTTTAAAACAGAGCTCTACATAGGAATTAATAAATGTTAACCCACCCCAAATTGGATTTCAGGCACTGCTGCCCACCTCGCCAGCCCTGTGGGTGTGCCCTGCTCCTTCACCTCCCAACCCCAGCAGTGCTGAAAGCTGTCAGTGACTTGTCAGGGGCACACATGGTCAGGAAGCAGAGATACTCTGGATCAGAAGCAGAACCCCACAGCTGCAAAATTCTGGCATCGATTCAAATTGCAATATCCAAAATGCATTTTTTTCAGAAGGAACAGAGCAGGTAAGGACTTCCTATCATTAAAAGTCAAAAGAAACCTAACAAGGAAGCAGTAAGAGATCCAAACTGAATGCCTTTGCTGGGATTTCCTGGTGAGAGCTTTTCTATGTACATTTATGAGGCTTTTTTTGCTTGTTTTAAGAATGTCATCTTATCTTTAACTGTGAAATATTAGAAAAAAAAGGAAGATAATGCTGTCTTCCTTGAAAGGCAAACTCCCCATGTGACACTTCACTACTATTTTTAGAATGCTTGCAGGTTGACATGATTTAGTTTAAACCTAACACTAAGACCTTCATAATCTATGTCTAAACCCCACAGAAAGGAATTTTTTATCTCATTCTTTTTCCTGAAGGTAGAAACCACTTTTGATGATCCAAAGGAGTCACGCTCGTGAGAGTTTGGTATCAACTATTCACTCTTAGTAACTTACCTCCTGTCACTTGCTAGCTTGGCTCTGGGTTCTAGAGGTCTGATTTGAGTTTCTCCGTTAGTGAGCATTGTGAAGATGATAATAACTGATCATTAGTACCAGGTATAGGCTTACTTGTTTTCCTTGACATTTCTGTTTGTTTTTACAGCCCCTACACTGTCTGTCCAAAACAGCCATCCTCAGTATGTGCCCTGGGACCCAGAGACAATCATCACAACTTGGAAAACATAGTTTTATTTTTATTTTCTTGTTGTTAGCCATGGATATAGAGAGAGAAAAGAAGAGAATGAAAATCAAAAGACAGAGGGAAGAGAAGTTGGAAAGGGGGTGGGAGGATAGGAAAAGATGAGGGAAATAAGAGGAAAGAAGGGAGAGGAGAATGAGATCAGGGCAGGCAGGGAAGAGGGAAATTATTGCACAAACGTGGCGGGAGGGAACTTCCTGGAAGTTACTCAAACCAAAAGTGACTGTGTTGCTCAGGGAGTGGGTCGACCTCAGATTCAGGGATCAAGGTGCATCATCTACTCATAAATTCATGACTAATGATGATCTTAGGAATTACTGGACCTTCTAAATTCAGTTTTCAAATACTCTACCAGAGTCTCCTCACTTAATTAGCTTCTAGTTGAATGTATGTGGCCATCTTATTTATAGCTTTTTTAGCGTGAAGGTAGGGGGAGAATCACTGTCTTTAAAAATTCATTTTATAATTTAGAGGCCTTGAGAGGCAATAGATGGTGGAATATCAAATAAGATTAATCAGAGATCACATGAAGTCTTTGAACTCCCTTTTATTCAGAGTTTCCAACAATGAACTTGGTCAAAAACCTGTATTTCAAAGGTGCCAAAATTATACATTGGAGAAAAGACAGCCTATTCAACAAACAGTCCTGGGAAAACTGGAAATCCATATGTAACACAAGAAAATTAAACCTCTATCTCTCACCCTGCACAAAACTCAACTCAAAGTGGATCAAAGACTTCAGCACTAAAACAGAGACCTTGTACCTAATAGAAGAAAAAGTAAGCCCAAATCTTCACCATGTCGGCTTAGGAATTGACTTCCTTACCAAGACGGCTGGAGCACAAGAGGTAAAATTAAAAATCAATAAATGGAATGGAGTCAAACTAAAAAGCTTCTTCACAACAAAGAAGAAAATCAACAATTTGAAGAGACAACCTACAGAATGGAAAAAAATCTTTACCACACACACCTCAGACAGAGCACTAATCTCCAAGATATATAAAGACCTCAAAAAACTTAACACCAACAAAGCAAATAACCTAATCAATAAATGGGCTATGGACTGAACAGACACTTCACAGAAGAAGAAATACAGTCAATCAAGAAATATATGAAAAAATGTTCATCATCTCTTGCAATTAGAGAAATGCAAATCAAAACTACTCCAAGATTTAACTCACTCCAGTCGGAATGGCAATTATCAAAAACACAAGCAATAATAAGTGTTAGCGAGGATGTGGGGAAAAGGTACACTCATATATTGTTAATGGGACTACGGTATGGAGATTCCTAAGAAAACTTGGAATGGAACCACCATTTGACCCAGCTATCCCACTCCTTGGTTTATACCCAAAGGACTTAAAAATCAGCATACAAAACACAGTCACATCAATGTTTATAGCAGCTCAGTTCACCATAGCAAAACGATGGAAGCAAACTAGGTTCCCTACAACAGATGAATGGATAAAGAAAATGTGGTGCATATACATAATGGAATATTACTCAGCCTTAAAGAAGAATGAAATTATGGCATTTGCAGGTAAATGGATGGAACTGGAAAAGATCATACTGAAATAAGCCATCATAGTGAAATAAGCCAATCTCAAATAAACAAAGGTAAATGTTTTCTCTGATAAGTGGATGCTGATCCATAGTGGTGGATGGGTAAGGAGAATGAAGGAACTTTGGATTGTAGAGAGGAGAGTGAGAGAAGGGATGGGCAGGTGGGGACAGGAAGGATGGTAGAATGAGACACATTATTACCTTAATACATACATGAAAAAATATTTTTTAAAAACAATATTTATCACTGTCAAAAAAAGCTAATAAAAAATGAATAAAAGTTACAAAAAGGTTACAAAAACAAAAGAGATGGAAAAAATTGTCTTTACCAAATTTACAAATTTCTTGAAGTTAAATGATAAGAGCATGTGAGTTTTCAGATAGCAAGTTCTAGGAATCTAAATTCTAAAGTCTCCATATTATTATAATCATGTCTCTTAAATTTAAATGCCAGATATATTTGTAAGACAAACAATTTTTTAACTGTTCTTGCCAAACTTCAAGGATGCAACTGAAAGACTAGCAATAGACCACTCAGTTATTCTTGGAGGGTATTTTCACTTCATTATTCATCCAAGGAATTCAATGCATTCAGGTTTCTTCACCCTTGTCTTTTGTAATTACCCAATTCCATGCAAGATCAGGCAGGATTTCCTCTAAAACCAGCTTGCTCAGCAGAAGATTTGGCAGCATCACAATAAAACACAAGAGGTCTTGTTCCAATTGAAAATCTCTATGGTAAGACTTTCTCTGTGGGCCCATGAATGCTGTCAAAGTCCAGCCTGTACCCACCAGGAGCTTGATGCTCCTCTCCTTCCAAACACAGGCACTGTGACTGAACCAATGAGACACTCAGTTCCATTTTAGAACAGACCGAGCAACTGGCCAGAGCAAGCCCATGAGTGCACACCAGACCCACACCAACAACACACACGCAACTTCTGATGCTCCAGGTTCCCTGCAGGGTCTTCAGACGAAGGCTGAGCTGCCAGAACAGTAACCAGGGAGAGAGGTTCCACTGATGGCAGCCAGGTGAGATTTACAGAGGTGAGGGTATCACATAACTGAAAAGCTTTTAAAATAAACATGATTGCAAGGTTGTTTAGGTTGTTACAATTTTTAATTGCTATGCTACTTTCATATTTCCTAATTCTCTCAATTTTAGTAATCTGAGCAAATTTTTGAGGCATCCATAGTGAATAGTTGACTTGTTTGACTAATACAGTTTTGTACTTTCAGAAACACAGATGTATATTGAACCCTTAGAGCATTTGATCATCTGTGTTAGTCAGCTTGCTGCTGCTGTGATAAAATACCTGAGAAAACCATTTTAAAGTAGGAAAGATTTATTTTCACTCACGGTTTCAGAGGTATCATCCAACAGCATTGTTTTGGGATCTGCGTTGAGGCAGTGTGCATGGTGGGGCAAAGACACTCACCTCATGACAGCTAGGAAGAAAAAGAGAATTCACTCTTACAGCAAAGTTCCTCCCCTCAAACCCATTAGGCTATGAACCCTGGCATGGATCAATCCATTCATGAGGTTAGAGCCCTCATGACCAAGTCACTTCCCAAAGGCCCCACCTCTGAACCCTGCTATATTAGGGACCAAGCTTTCAACACAGGAGCTTTTGGGGGACATTTAAGATCCAGAGCATATCAACATGTTTCCATGATTAGCTTTTTTTTTTTTTCTCTTTGATGCTTTATTTAGAAGCCTGTATTTTTTTTTAAAAAAAAAAAATTTAGGTCCTTGTACACAAATGGAGTACAACTACCATTTTTCTGGTTGTACATAAAGTAGAATCATACAATTTGCATATTCATACACATACATAGGGTAATGATGTTCGTCTCATTCTATTATCTTTCCTTCCCCACCCCCTCCCCACTCCTCATTTTTTCCTCTATAAAATCCATCCCTTCTCCATTCTTCCCATGCCTCCCCTGACCCCCTCTATGTGTCATCAATACTTCTAACAGATCATTCGGTCTTTGGTTTTTTGGGATTGGCTTATTTCACTTAATCTGATCTTCTCCAATTCCATCCATTTACTTGCAAATGTCATAATTTTATTATTCTTTATGGCTGATCCATGATTAACTTTTAGGAGGCTTTGGGTAACTCTGTGCTCTTTGTATTAACTTTCCTTGGCTTCAAGTTTTGATGATGTTGTTCCCTTCACCATACTCATTTCTATGCTTTCATTAATTTTATCTCACTTTTTCCTCTCCTAGTGTAAGTAGTTTTAGCTTTAATTTAATTGTGCTCTTTATTTTAAGCCACTTCAAATCCTTTGGGACAAGACATCCTACGTGCAAGTGTCTACGTGGATGAGCAAACTATTGCAAATAGGGAGAACAAAGAATATATCAAGTTTGAAATAATCCCTCTTGTAAGCGAGTCTGATCTCCCCTTCTGTCATTTATTCTAGTATTTAGTAACCCTCCGTGAACTGCAAACTCTTTCTTACACAGGCGTAATGTGAGAAAATGCAATTTTTAAAAATGGGATCATCATTTAAGTACATTGAGGACAGACACTCTAAAGTTTAAGGAGGAGCTAGGGAACATTTAAATATGAATCATCCCTTCCTACAAAAACATCTTTACAGCTTCAAATATTTGCATAGATGGCTACATAAAGTTAACACAGCTCTATTGTGGCTGTGCTATTCAGGGATTTTGGTTGCAAACAACATAAATTGATTCTCTCCCAACCTGGCACAGCATTATAATTATGCCCCAAGATCTGCTTTCCCCTTTTTGCTTTCGCAATAGAACCTTCCCTTTCCCGAATTGTATTAAGGCATAAAACATCCCCAGCTTAAGAACATGTCATACCCTCCCTTGTGGCTAAGAGTGATCATGTAACTAAGTTCTCAAAAATCAAATGCAAGAAAAAATTACCTGCAACTTCCTTTAAAAAGAAATTGCTTACCGTCCACCACTCTCTTCCTCCTTCCACAGAGTGAAATGTGGATGTGGGGCCAGTGATGCACCTCTGAATATGAAGATCAGAACTACACCCTACAGGGGTGAACAGCAAGAGAGAAGGAATCCACTCCTGTGCCTGAGGTCCAGGAATAGAGTTCCTGACAGCTCTGAATTATTTATGTATCTCAACTCCTACACAACAGGAAAAAATGTATTTGTGAGACTTTGCTGCAGCATCTTAGTTTATATTCCATGAAAGCTACTAATTTAATCAGAAAATGGACACATTGTTTTTTATTTGTGCTTTGTTTAAGTTGTGCAAATCAAGTAGCTGCTTGGTAAACTACCTAATCTCTAGGACCCCGTGATCAGAAAGTCATAATGGAAGCTCCCTCTGCCAGGATATTTGGTTCCCTCCCTCGATACTAATGTGTGAGTTCATTTTCCACCATACTTCCAGTGATCACTCACCAAACATTTATTAATGTCTGACATCTTACATACACTAACACCACTGAAATCAGAAATCCCATTTCGACTCCACTGTCTTCAACCAGCACCCTGGGCCTGCAGAGACCACCCTGAAAATACTGTTGAGAAATCCAAAGGCTCCCTCCACAAGTGACTTTTGAAAGCCTTAGCAAGGATGTGTCCTCTATGCCTTCCTATAGATTATAGGTGAACGATGCATGAACGACGCACAGTAAATCCATCCCAGCATTTCTCCTTCTTTGTTACATGAAAGAATTTATGACATCTAAAATTAATTTAGAACGGGCCACTCCAGTAGACCAGGCAGACATTTCAATCCACTCCTGCTGTTTTAAGCAGCATATTGAATCCAGAATCTCTCATGCCTTCCAGCTCTTAAAGTGATTTAGCCTGCTCTATATTTTGCCTGTTTGTTCTAGCATCCTTGGAATTCACTTGCACACTTACTGCTCAGATGTTTGCTGATGCTGTTGACACATAGGGAGAAAGAACTGTGCATGTGATTTCTTCAGACTATACTATAGGTATGGAGAACATGAGGGACGGGAGGGGACAAGAAATGGCAAAATGTGAAGTCCTTTTGCAAGACAGGTAAAGAGGACATAGTGTCTTTAAACAAAGCTGGAACCATTTCTTTAAGCAAAAGAAATGGCTTAAAGTAGCTTCCTGTGGACAGCAGCAGTAGCAAGCTAGGGAAGCTCCAGTTTTCCCCCAGGCGGCCATGCATGAAGCCATTCCAAATCCCCAGGATCCTGTTCTTTCTTGAATTAATTCCCTAAGAAATTTGGAAACACTATATTTAATCAATGTCAAGCATTTGACAAATTGTAACCTCTCCACCTTCGCTTTTCAATTCCTGACTTCAGCCATGCAGGTATAAGACACATGAGACTATTTTAGCAGTCATAGAAAGTTGTAAGTATTCAGTTTGTGCTCCAAGGCAAGAATATGACGATTTGAGCTTATTGTTTCTTTCTGAGCTATCCATTGCTATTAGATGTGATCACTCCACCCTGCATTTTTTGAATAATGTATGTCCTTAGAACTCTCAGTGCCCTTCAATGGACACCACAGGTCTCAACAGGCTATAATTTAACAAATCTCATTGCAACTATGTATCATAGGCTACAATAGTCTCATCCTTTAATACACTGGAAGACACTAGATTTTCATTACTTTCATTTCTGTCCAACCCAGATAACAATCTGAGATTCACCCAAAAGTTATAAAGAAATAGAATTACCTTAATAATCTCTATACTATATATGAAAGTTCTTTGTTACAAAGAAATAGAAAAGAACACTGATTTAAGCACGAAAAAGAAAATTTTGTTGGAAAGATATTGAGAAACTTTTATGTGCTTGGTTGCTTTATTTTCCTCAATTCTTCTTCTTTCCTGGTATCACAACCTTAGCCTTGGCAGAGACCCCTCTCAGTGATTTGCAGTTTCTTCCACTGGGGACAGCAGGAATTTCCCACTCCATTAATGTTGGGTTTAACCGTGTGATGTGCTTTGGCCAAATGGATGATGGAAGGTGTGGTAGAGTCGGAGACTTGGAGTATATTTGCTCAGTCTGTCCTGCTTTCATACATTCTTCCTTTATCATCAGAAGGACATGCTCCCAATGGCTGCTGGTCCAAAGAAGATGAGGGCAGATGTGACCAAAGCTGGACATAAACATTTTGAAACCAAGCTCTGCTAAGCTCAGCCTAGAAGGCCTGATCTCCTATAAACTGTGTTCATAAGAGTTTATTGTAAATGCTTATGTTTAATACCAGTGAGCTTTTAATTTGGACAATAAGATTATCCTGCAGAATTTCTGTGGATACAGCTAATGAATACATTATAGAATTACCAAAATACCTAGAAAACCAAGTTTGAGAATATAAAGTGAAAACAAAGCAAACTAGAGATGGCAATATTCCACCATAGAAATAGTCACCATAGAATGCTATGACGGGTGCCATGACTGCCAGGGTCTAGCTTCTGTCCCCCGCTATTCCACCAGGCCCAGGTACACACTGAAAGTCCACTGGCCCTTCTTCCCAGTCACAGTCCCAGGAAATGAACTTGAGAGTTCTCTGCTTTCATTCACCACTATTCCATATTCAAAACCCTTTAATCATCCATTTAAGGTCACACGTCTCCATTCTAACTGCCAAAATATTGGGAGAATATCTGCATCCCTGTGACTCAGACCAATCTTGTGAATCCTGCCATGTACAAAAGGTATTTAAATTCTGGATAACCATAAAATGACAAAAGTCTATTATACATTCTTTGGCCTGAAGGGTAGTGGGAATGCATGGAACCCTCAGTCCTACTGACAAGCCAGACAGTGTCTAAATAATACAGCATCTGCAGTGATAGTGGTATTAACTATGTGCCAAACGCTGCTCTAAGAGCATGATATGCACTTTTATTATGGATATTATGTACCCTGTACAGAAATGATAAAAATGCAGTTTGAGAAGTAACCTGCTCAAATCCACACAGCTCATAAAAGTGGTGAAGCCAAGAGATAAACCAGGCCAGTTAGATGACAGAGCTTGACTCTTCACCACGGTAACACATGACTTCCTGGGCTGAAGAACCACTTCTGGGACCCCACAAGCCCCACATTTAACTAAGACAAGGGAGTTGCTGATTCCACCAGCATCATCTCTATTCAGACCCCGGTCTGAATTCCACAAATAGTTATTATTTTTAATTGCCTTCATGCTATCTTTGAAGCCAGGCTCCTCTTTTTGAGCTCACAGAGGAAATGGGAGGTAATTGGTCTTTCCCAGTCATCTGAAAACCTGTTATTAAACCTTCTTTCTACTTTTCAACCAGAGGCTCACATTTTTCTTTATCTTTTAATGCAGTAAGCTATATTTTTCCTTTATCCTGATTCATTTAATATTTTCATTAGTTAGGGCTCTGAATTTTTTTTTCTTGAGAGAGAAAAAATTTTCCAATTTCCCTAAGTCCTGACAACACACGGAAATTCCTTGAGGTTGGTAGTGTGTTTCTATAGGATTGTTTCTATAGTTATTGTGGCAAATAATCTCTCAAAAGTCTAGCAGCTAGTTGCATTGTGTTTCCCACCATAGCACTGGGGACCTATAGGAAAAGAAATCGTGACAGGAAGGACAGGGGAGGAGACATCCCAGTGGACCAGACCCATGTGCTTGACATCCTCACTTGGCCATGACCTGGCTGTGTGCACGCATGCTATCTACCTATACCAATATTGCACGACAGGTTACAGACGGAAGAACGCTGCATACAACCCAGAGAGTGAAGCCACGTAGGTACTCAGTGGCAGCAGGGATCTCTATTACTTTTGTCACTATTGTGGGGATGGCAAAATAGCTCTGGATCTCCCAGACCTGTGCATTGGAGTCCCTGTCTTATAGTTATTGGATTTTTTTCCTGGATGATTAATAATAAGAATATTCCTAATAAAAAAAAATAGTAACTGCTTATCTCAAGCAGTTAAGTCTCTACTGAAGAATAACAATAACATTTATTCCTGAATTTTTTTTTTCATTGCTGGGAATTGAACCCAGGGCCTTGTGCTTGCAGGGCAAGCACTGTACCAACTGAGCAATATCCCCAGCCCATTATTCCTGAATTTTTAAAATCACTGTCCCAGGGATGTTTCCAGAGTTAGATATGAATGTGAGCATTTTATGTGTTCATGCTGCAGTTCCTGGGTTTCCATCAAGTAACTGACCTGTTTATAACCACCAGCAGCCTACCTAGGATCTACACAGAAAGTCAATCACGGGAATAAAACATTTCCTGTGTTCTCCCATTCACCTTCCTAGTGTCCCCAACCTTCACTGTGGCAGCTTTATCTTGAAGAATTCTTTTTTAATGTGACCATGGAGGCATGTCCCAGGGAAGGCAGAAGTGAGTTTGTAATGCTTGGGGTAGAATCTCTGAAGGGATGTGTTGGTCTGAACTGTTTTCATATATATTATTTTCATTTGTCTTAACACCTGACTCCTAAAACATAGGGTGCCTTCAGGATTTGAAGTTGATGCATTTCCAGCAACCCTATAAATGATCTCCCAGACAACCCATCATATTAAATAAGGGAATTACTGAATAAATAAGGAGCTGGCTGGCTCAAAGTGTTTCAGAGCTGGAGAACATCATGTCATATCACAGCAGTGCAGAAAGTTCACTTCCTGCGAGGTTGCGATTTCTCCTCTTTCAGGTATTACCTTACACCTTGACTGCCAATTCTCAAAGAGACAGGGAATCAGTGATGTCAGTTGCAAGAACTGGGAACTGATTTTTCTTTGAATTCCATGACCCCTCATCAGCTGCATAAGCAGGAAGTGAGATCATTCGTATTCATGGAGACAGACAGGATGACATGCCATAGGCAGAGAGAAAAATGATCACGGCCTGGTAGTACTCAGTCAGAAAGGTTACTCACTGCCTTGAGCCTTTTTATGAGTTGGGAGAATATAAATCTTTAAAATTATAAGAAGCAAAGTGTATTAGGTACCATAGTAAGTAACTATTACTAAAGCATTGGTTAGGACTTGCATGGGGACAAAAAAGAAAATCTTACTATTAAATCAGAAATAAGCCAATGAATTGAAAAACTTCAAGAACAGTCTAGGTGATTTATGCTTAGGACCAAAATAATAATAATAACCAAAGTCAGAATTACAAATAAAGGAAGGTTTTGGGTTTTTTTTTTTTTCCTGAATAACATTTTCACTTTGACACTATGTTTCTATACATTTTCTACTTTCACTTTTTATTCAAAGGGATACACAGTAGAAAAGATGCTCTCAGACCTCATTGTTTTCTTCTGTAATATAGCAGAGCTGGATATGTGTACCAAACAAAATAAACATATTTTCCTCCAACACACATTCTGTTCAGCATCTGGAAAGCATTTGAGGTCACACATCATGATAGTCAGATGAAAGAACTGAAGTGCATTAGAAATGAGGGTGTTCCTCCAAAGGATGGCAAAAGAAAATTTTGAAAATGAATTCTTACCTTCTTTCCTAGATGCATTTTCTGGTTCTTATTGAAGGCCAACAAAATGGACTCAAGAACCAATAGCAGAGCCCAGGCATTGCTGGGCTCCTGCTTCCACAATTGATCAAAATTATTCTTGACGCGAATAGTGTTCAGCACATTTTACTCAGGGTTCTTCAGGACCACCTTCTCAGAGGGCAACTGTGGTACTGCGACCACCATGCGTAATTGCAGCCCCAAATCTGGACAACACAACAGCCCATTTTACTACAGTCAGAAGTATCAGTCAAATGTGTCATTGCACATGAAGCAAGAGAAGGGTAAGTGGGGCTCTCCAGGTCTACCCATCATGGGGCCATTTCTTACACACCATTTCTTACACACTTGCTACCTGAGAGTTTTTGACCATTGCTTGTCCTTAGCTATAATGCCACTAAATTAGAGGAGGAAAAATTGCCTTCTTTTTTTTTTTTTTTAGCAATTTTTTCTATTTAATTTTTTTCCCTAAAATGCTATTCTAGGAATTTCAGAAAATGAGGTGTTGCCTCTACCATGTTTTATTTCATTTTATACTTTTTTCTCCTTTTGTCATTGTTTGTTTTTAATCACGTCCCTTCAGCCAACGGAGGGAACCCAGCCAGTTATGAACTCAGTTCTCTTTTGCATTTTCCAAGACAAGTGAACTGAAGTTCCAAGGTTTCAGAGTCATGTTGATTTTAAGAATTACAGCATAAACACTCTTACTGCTCAGCTTGATAAAAACATTATGCTGTGGAATGATCTTTGGCTAAACTCTACCCAGATAGTGATGAGCAAAAGATCGTAGACAGGATATAGTGGAGGGCACTGAAGATGTCTGAGTCACCGATAAGATGAAGCATGACTGAGCTCTTTGGTGGAAAAGGTCTCCTGTGCACAGAATCACTTGATGGTTGGCCAGTTATGTTGTGCAAGAATTTGTTGGAAAAAAAAACAACTGTGATCATGCGGAAGGGCATATTTTAAACGTACCACACACAATGTACTAAATGTACTAACAATTATCCTAAGAGGTCAGTAGGATTCATAGGCTTCCCAAGGAGTCCATGTAATAAAAATGATTAAGAACGTCTGCGTAAATCATAACAGTTATGTGTCCTACACTCTTCCTTGAGAAGATAACAAAAAAGCTGGTGAGGTCAAGGACATATTTGGAGCAGAAGCCAGTGCAGCTGCATAGGGGGTCATGTTCAAGAGGACCTGGTGCTTGGGGTTAATGTTCTACAATCACTATCTCGAAATTTTCAAAAATTATCTTTGAGTTTTTGTTTTGAAAATGAATTCCACTGAACACAGATTGCACCAGGACCTGGAGATTTGATTCATGCTTTCTCTACTCCCCACCACCTTACAAATTCCCTTCCTCTCTGGGACAGGTTCTCAGCCATCATCTCCCCAACCCTGCACAAAGATGGCTGCCATGATGTAACAGGGTTAGGGCCTGGTCATGAATACAGCCAGCTGGGCAGAGGCACGGGTAAGTCATGGGATGAGGCCCTGATGCATCACAAGTATTCCATCTCCAAGAAAGCAGAACATTTAAATAGCAAGAAGCTCTTGACCGGTCATGAGAATAACTACAGACTACAACAAAAAGTGCTTTTCCTCCCTGCTCATAAACAAAGAAAGCTGCATGAATTTACTCTTTTAGAATAATTTTGTATCTGCAGAAAAATTGTGAAGATGGTACAAAGAGGTTTACACCCAACACCAAGATCTGTAGTAGGGCAGTAGGGATTTGAACTCAAGATTATAGAGTCCCAAGACTCATAGCTATTTAAGTTGATGGAAGCACCATTATTTTTCTTGGTTTGGGGTATGGAAGGATATGTTATAGGCCATTCAGCGAACTCAGCTTCTTCCTCCACCTGCCGTTGTCTAATAACAATCCCCTTTCTTCCACGATTCCTTTGGAAGCTTCATCCCACCTTCCCAAAGTCACTTTAATGACCTCACAGGATACCAATATATGCAGTGGCCAGGTCCCTAAAAATGCAACGAGCAGACCTTAGGTTTAAAGTGAGTATTGGACTGGGAGTGACACTGAATAGCAGAATGTTTGCTTAGCATGTCTGAGGCCACAGCTTGATCCCAATGCCATAAAAACAAATAACTAAAAAATAAATGTGGATATTGGATCTGCTAAACCTACATTTTGCAAGTTCAGAGTTGTAGAACATCTCCTCAGAGAACGAATGTGGCAGATGACTTTTGAAGAGGGGAGAATGAATATTCAGCTCTGGATAAATCCTCACAGAGAAATGGTCCAACAGGTTCTTCCCAACATATTCTCTAGCAGGAAATTTTCCTCTCCATTTCTCTTAAATGTTGGAATTATTTTTATCACTTCCAGCAATAGAGTTGATCAGCACTCCTATGTTTGGACCTAGTCAATATTTATTCAAATTTTAAAAATGAATCCAGACACACCATAATTGACAGCATTTCCCGTGATTTCACCAATCATGGGGAGGAAGAAGGCTGCGGCCCTACCTGGCCTATTCCCCTCAGACCCAAAGCCCCTTAACTCTGTGTCACTGCCCAAGGTGACAACACAGATGAAGCAACTGGATTGAAACACAGCAGCTTGACATGTGTTCTGCATTCAGTGTGGAAGAACTGAAATGAATCCCATTCTAGCTCTAGATTTGTTGGAGGGAGGAGAAAAACAGCCCTAACAGTGGAAAGTGTTCTGCTACCTTAAGGCTCCATTTTTCACCTGTTTCTGTGGTTGAGTAAGGCTGACCTCTCTCATGGTTAGAAAAACAGCCAAGAGAGCTCAAGATGTGAAATTGAGTATTTCTTTGGGGGCAGGGGAACGTTGCTTTGAAGTTTTCCTAGCAATTCATTACCCTCCAGGGCTCTGAAATATCTCATGTTTCTTGATGTACTAAATCTGGAATCCATTACTTTTTTTTTTTTTTTTTTTGGTTTGGTGGAAAATAATTTAACAACAGGTAGTTCTCAAAATTAAAGCCATGTTTGCTAAGACTGAAACACCCGAGAAAAGCAAAGGTGTATAATCAAGTGAGGAGATTCGGTTAAAGACACTCCTGAAATCGTCCAGTTTTTCTTTTCCTTTTTTAATGTTCCCAAGTCCTTCCTTTTCCACGCTTCATACCTATCTTGTGGGGAGAGACATGGCTGAGGTCAGATGAGACATCTGATTTCTGGGAAAGGAAAGGAGACGTCCAATGTGGTGCCCGCGCTTGGTAACCTTGGAGTGAGGAGCAGAGAAAGTCCCATAAGCAAACCCTTTCCTCCCGTTTCCATAGAACTGGTGAGGCTAACGGAGGACACTGCAATGTAAGCGTAGGTCCTGTGTTAGGCTCAGTTCAGTGAGGCAACAGCATGAAGCCACAGACATAATTTATTAAGAAAAAATCCTTACATCTCTCTTCTATGGTTTTTTTCCCCCCAGCGACTCAGAACAAGAAAATGATCTATGCAGTGAGCCCTGTCAAAGAGAACTTGCCAATATTAAAACAGATGCTTGGTCTTACATAAGGATTAAAGATTCATTTGTCTGTGTTAAATTTTCTTCTTGAAAATGTCCCAGAAGTGGCAAGACAATGAGAGAAAGAATGCTAAGTTGTCATCAATGAAACGGGTCATTCCAAACACTTTATAAGGAAAAGGGCTGCCAGATTCAGGGACCAGGAGTGAGGGGTGCAGCTAGACAAGGACCCTCATGGCCAGATCATAGTCCTTGAAAGCAAGTGGCAACTGCAAACCTCTCCTCTTGGGTACAGCAGAGGAAGGAGGCGCAGGCAGGCAGAAGGAGCTTCCTTGAACCCTGACTGCATAAGGCTCTGTCAAGCAGGGGAGGCAGGTATGAATGAGGAACCATCCAGTAAACGGAGTAAGCCCAAGGCCACAAGCCCAGGAGGACAGGTGGGGAAGAGACATGGAATTGGGGACCCTGTAGCAGTTCACCTCTGCCAGGAAGGAGCAAAGGGTAAAGGGCTCACTTACATAAGCTTGAATTCCCACCAGCCTTGGGATAACCTTGGCTCTATCCTGAAATAAATTTTGTAGGACTACTGCTCAAGAATAAATAATGTCAATCAAATCTGAAGCATGATGATACAATCATTAGTATCTTAGACATAATAGTAACACATTGCCCTCATATTTACAAATCAGGCAAGATCCTGGGGATGATGCATCTTTTCACACCTTGCCCTCACAGCGCCACCATAACCTTCATTTGGAGATGAGAAAATCGAAGCATAGAGAGGTTAGATGACCTAATAGGATGAAGTCCAATATCTAAGTGCCCAGAGTCATATCACTAAGAAGGGATGGATGGAATGCAGACCTGGACCATCTGGCCCCAGGGTCCACATTCTTCTCTACTACCCAGGAGGAGGTCAAATTTTTTATCTTAGAACCCTTTCATGCTTCAAAAAATTTTGAGGATTTCACACCACTTTTGACTCTGTGGGCTCTATCTATTAATATTTACCTTATTAGAAATCAAACTAAAGCATTTTTTAATGTTTAATCTTAATAATAATAAATGTACTAAATTTTAAGTAGGAAATTTTAGATGAAATGGAACTCTATCTTATAAACCAAAATTAAAATAGATAAGCAAATAATGAAAAGAATGGTACTGTTTCTTATCTTTTCAATCTTTCCATATTGGTTAGATAGAAGAATGTTGCACTCCAGTACCGGCTTCTGCATTTAATCTGTTGAGATATGTTGTTTTGCTTAAAATATGTAAAGAAAATTTAACTTCGTGCAGATATGTAATTAGAAAAGGAACAGCATTTTAAAATAGCCAGTCCTCTCGACCCATGGGTTCCACATCCAAGGATTCAAGGATTCAGTCAAGCATGGGCAGAAAGTTTTGGGGGGGGGGGAAAAAAAATTTTTATTTTTTCAATTTTTTTGACAATCTCCCCCAAACAATACAGTAAATAACTGTCTACATAGTCCTTATGTTGCATTAGGTATTATAAATAATCTGGAGATGATTTCTGCATTAGTTAGCTTTTCATCACTGTGACAAATGTGCGTGACAAGAACAAAGAGGAAGAAAGCACACTTTGGCTCACGATTTCAGAGTTCCCTGTCTGCGGTCATGTGACACAGTCCCTGTGGACCTGAGGGGAAGCAGAACATCATGGCAGAAAGACTCCGTAGAGGAAAGCTGCTCTGGTCACAGCAGTCAGGAAAGAGAGGCGAGAGCCATGGATAAAAGAAAGGACAGCCCCAGTGACCTAATTCCTCCAGCCACACCCCACCTGCCCACACTGACCACCCAGTAGTCAATTTAAATTAATAATCCACTGATGAAATTACAGCTCTCATAATCATTATACCCACCATCATGGCTGCACTGCCTAACACACAGCTGTTTGGGAGACAATTCAGAACCAAAGCATAACAACTTAAAATACACAGGAGGGGCTGGAAATAGAGCTCAGTGGTAGAGCTTTTGCCTAGTGTGCATGTGGCTCTGGGTCTAATCCCCAGAACTGCAAGTAAGGAAACAAACAGGAGGAGGTGCACAGGTTTTATGTAAATGCCATGGCATCGCATGGAAGGAGCTACAGCACCCAGACATTTGGGTATCCAGAGGGAATCTTGGAACCAATTTGCCTCAGATACCAAGAAACAGCTATATTGTGAATACTCTTCAAATATTACAAAACATAAAATTTATAGTTTCCTAAAAAATAGTTGCAGATAGACTAGGAAACCACAACATGAACTTTTCTTACTGTGATATATGAAAACCCATTGGTCTAACCTGTACTTCGTTTGTTTGTTTTTAACAGTTCATGCCCAGATTTATTAAAGTGAAGTTGGAAGCAGCACTGCACAAGGCAGAGTGGAGTGGGGCAGGGAAGAGAGGCTCGAGGCCCTGAGGTCTGGAGATCAGTGTCTCAGATGCTGAGCTGTGAGGCTTCTCTTCCTCAGACCAACCTGATTGAAGACCTTTTACCCCATTTACCCCCACTGGTTACCTTATGATCAATATTGTACAGTTCCCCCCACTGGTTACCTAATTAGGCAGAACACCTAATTAGACCACTGCCCACTCTCCCTCCATTGCACATTTAAAATACCAAACCTGGGATGGGATTGTCATGCTGATAAGTCCTGAGAGACTGGAGTTGTCATGGCAGTGAGACATGGTAAACCAGGGACAGGACTAACCTGTACTTTGAATGAAGCTTTTGTCCATGCATGGTTTTGTAAAATCACACATTGGTCATTTGGTTCACTGAGTTCTGGATATCTTTATTTTTTTTTTATTTTTTTATTTACTTATTGATTCATTGAACACAAATGGAGTACAGCTATTGTTTTTCTGGTTGTACACAAAGTAGAGTCACCCCATCTGTGCATTCACACATGTACATAGGGCTATGATGTCTGTCACACATACTGTTATTATTCTTACCCCCCACCTCGACCCTATCCCTCCCTTCCCTCTATGCTCTCTACCCTTCCTCCATTCTTGCCATCCTTCCATCCCACTTTATGCATCATCATTCACTTATCAGAGAGACCATTCGGCCCTTGGATTTTGGGGATTGGCTAATCTCACTTAGCATAACGGTCTCCAACATCATCCATTTACCAACAAATGCCATAATTTTATTCTTCTTTATGGCTGAGTAATATTCCATTGTGTATTTATACCACAGTTTCTTTATCCATTCATCTACTGAAGGGCATCTAGATTGGTTCCACAATCTAGCTATTGTGAATTGAGCAGCTATGAACATTGATGTGGCTGCATCACTATAGTAATCTGATTTTAAGTCCTTTGGGTATATCTTTAAAATGTTGACACATTGTGTGTGATTTTGAGAAATCATATCATTAACACACTACTTAACTCATCAGAAAAGTCAGTAAATTGGGGGAAAATATCATACTCAGAATGGTAGATGAAATTTACCCCCAAATTATAATTTTGACTTGGCTCAAATGTTATCATTGGCAACAAATACTGTCAGTGATCTTCCTTGATATGATGATCTCATTTGATTTGTTTTTGAGAAAATATCTGTTGAACACCTAAATCTGAATAACCTTAGTTCTTCTGTAAGATATTCTTTGACGTAAAGATGAGATTCCATGAATAAGGAGTTCATTTTCTTCAAGAAAACCATCATCCATTTGTATTCATTGAAGTGCTTCATGTTTAATTTCCATTTCATTACGCTGCTTATTATAAAGTCATGTACACAAAGGAAAAATGTAATGAGATCAACTGAGATTCTTACAAAAACTAAAAGAGAAATCTTTAACTGTGCATTTGTGGCCATGAAGACTGACTTCTGCTCCCAATTGTCACAGTAAACCGGATTAAAGGCTTCCAGCAATATTTGTGCCACTGCCCGAATGCTATGCTGTCTAGAGTTTTTCTCCACCAGATGAACTGGATCCTCACCTTTAAATCTAGACTCACACAAACTCTCAGGCCATGGTCATAATGTTGACAAGTTCTTTGTCAAAATATAACATGGTGACCTCTAGTCAATTCCCAATAGAATCCTGTTCCCCTCTAAAACCTCATGAACACAGACTTTACTGTCTTCTCTCTGGTCTTTCTGAGTTTCCACTGAAATTACCCATTAAATTCCACTTATAATATTCTAACCTCTCTATCTTGAATCTTTAAACTTTTCCAAACTACTCCCGCAAACCATTTCCAAAGGTCTCTGAACCACTTGATCAGGTTAGTCACAGCAATGACCCTACTCTCAGTACCAATATTTGTGTTAGTTTTTCATGGTTGTGACCATGATACCTGCCAAAAACAACTTTGAGCAGGGAAAGCTTATTTTGGCTCACAATTCTCAAGATTTATTCCATGGTCTTTCAACCCCATTGCTCTGGGCCCTTCACAGCACACCATGTTAGAATGGTGTAGTGAAAGTTCAAGTTCTGACAACTGGAAAACAGAGTCGGGGGGTAGGGGCCACAGGAAGATAAAACTTTCCAGGGCATGCCCCACTGGCTCACCTCCTCTGGTCATGCATCACCTGCCTATAGTTAACACCCATCCATTCAAACTAACATGGACTGTATAAGCTAAAGTTCTCATAATTCAATCATTTCACCTCCAAACATTCCTGCATGAACCCAGGAGCTTTTGGAGAATACCTTGCATCCAAGCCATAACACCATACCTTGAAAACATTGAGACACATTATACTACTATATGAAATTAAAAACAAACAAAGATGGTAGCCCTGATGATCTGTGAATCACCACTGGGATCATTTTCTTCCCTTCTTAAAAAAATAGCACATGTTCACGGCCAAATAGTTCTTTTCTTAGGGTATAGTTATATACAGAGACATTTAAAAAGACAAGAATTCTTACAGATTGTATGTATATTCCCCAATTTCATGTATTGAACCCTTAACCCCCATGTGATGGCTTGTGGAAATGCTCCTTTGAGGTTAGATTCTATAAGATTCTGAGAAGGAATATCATGATGGAATTAATATCTTTAAAAGAAGAAAAATTAGAGACCATGGATCTCCTTCTCTTCCTCCTCCTCCTCCTTCTTCTCTCTGTCTCCATCCCCTATTCTTTCTCTTGCATGTCTGAACATAGTGAAAAGGTGATAATCTGTAAGCCAGGAAGACATTACCCATGAGGACCTGACCATGCTGGCATCCTAATATCAGACTTCCAATCTGAATAACTGCAAGAAAATAAATTTCTATGATTTAAACCACCCAGACTGATACTCAAAAAATGCTTCATCATGAGCAAAATTCCTCTCTAACTATGAACCTATTATGCCAGGCAACTTATATCTTCAGAAAATGAGCATAGGATAGATATATCTATCAGAAAGTAGAAATGGGTCTTGCAGCCCAGTCAGGTCCAAAACCTATCAAGAAAAATTCCATTTGTTCTTCAAGCTTGATAATAGTTCTGTTTGGCTGACCTATTGGGGTAGAAGTCTTACCTCAAGCCTTAGCTCAGCTGGAAGTTCATGTCTCTAAAGCCCTGCTGTTCCAGGATTATGCTCTCAAAGCTCTTGCTTCTCCAAGTCTGTACCAGGATTCCTGGGATCCAGAACTTTGAGCAGAGGCTGTCTAACTTGTGGAAGCCAAGGTGGTGGCCTTGATGGTTTCTGAATCACCATTGATGTAATTTTTCTTTCTTCTTAAAGTACAGCACAATTTCTTGTTCAACTCATCTCTCTCCTTTTGCATTTTACTATAAGAAGTAGTAGTAACCCAACTTCTCCTTCAACATTCAGTGTGGAAATATCCTCAGCTACGGATCCAATTCCTTCTCTTATAAGTTGCAACCTTCACAAAGCACCAGAATGCAAACAACATTCAGTCAAGTACTTTACCATGTAACAACACAAAATGACTTTTCTACAATGTCTGGTAATAATCAGACCTCAACAGAATGGTCATCAACAACCACATTTCTACCACTATTTTGTTCATGGATAATTGATGTATTCTCTAAGAAGATGGAAGCTTTCTTTCCAAGTTTCCTCTTTTGTTTCTGAGCCCTCAATAGAATTACCCTTAACATCCGTATTTCTAACATGTACCTCAAAACTCTTCCAGGCTCCCCCCATTACACACTTCCAAAGCAACTTCCATGTTTTTATTTTTCTTTTACAAAAGCACACCACTTCTGGTACCAATATCTGTCCTACTTAACTCAAGTGTCATGACAAAATATAAACTGGGTGAATCAATCAACAGAAATTTATTTCTCATAGTTCTGGCGACTGGGAGGTCCAAAATCAAGGTTGCCAGCTAACGTAGTTTATAATGAGGAATCTCCTCCTGGCCTGCAGAGAGCTTCCTTCTTGCTGTGTCTCACATGACAAAAATACAGAAAGAGAAGGAAAGCGTTTAGGTGTCTCTTCTCGTACGAACACTAGTCCCACAAAGAGAGCCTCACCTCATGACTTCGTCAATACTACCTTTGCGGGTATGGAGTTCATTATGCCAGTTTTGGAGGGAGGCATGAACACCCATGAGTACAAATCACCTTATCTTTCTCTCCCTAACACACACACATTCATGCATGCACACACATGCACACACACATTCACACAACAAAAATTTAAAAATCAAACAAGCCAATATATTGTATATCTGGTACCATTTCAAATCAATGAGACGAAAAAAACGGATTAAAAAATGGAAGAATGGAGAGTCAACCACTGGTCATACAGAATAAATTAAATGAATCCTCGCTCACAACTTACGCAAACATGAAATGTAATGCAAAGGAAGTTTATATATAGAAAATAATAAGAACAAAGAGCTTGGTGAATTTGGGGGAAGGGTCAGAAAGACTCTCTATGGAAAGAGAAAGAGGGAAGATGCCCGTCTCCCACTTCTAATTCGAGCCAGTGATTCCCATTAATTGAAACCAGAGAATTCCAGAGGGCAAGTGAGCATGGTGATGCCATGCCTCATTAAAGAGCAGTCAGGAAAGTGGATCAGGAAAGGAAATGCACACATCCGGCCCTCCTACTATGTATTAGGAGTTGAATTGGTCCCTCCTCGTTCATGTGCTGAAGTCCTAACACCCAGAAATTATGAATGTGGCTTGATATATCAATATGAATTTTTGGATGCCAGTACTTAAGGACATTCTAGAATAAGGAGTCTTTAACATGACTTGGGTCCTTGTACAAGAGAGGAGATTGGGAGACACACACACACACACACACACACACACACACACACACAGGAAGAGCAGCTGTGGGAAGATTGGAGTGGTGCTGCCGCAGCCAAGGAGCACCAACGATTGCCACCAAACCACCGGAAGCTGAAGAGAGCCGTGGATTCTCCCTCACTGACGTCAGAAGGAACCAACCCTGCCAACACCTCGATTTAGGATTCTTTGATACCTTCTGAGTTTTATACTTCACATATGCATGTCCAAAAGAGGAGAGCCAAGGTTTGTGAGCCAGAAGCCTATACAATTTTGGATACACACTTCATATTAAAAGAATACAGAAACAACATTATTTTGAAATGTTGCAGCATCTCATGGCCCTGTGAACACGTTACTATGGCCTGCCCCAAGCCCATGGAAGAGGCCCTGGACAAGGAAGGACTCTGAGGTTTAAGACTCACTAGCTCCTATATAATGATGAATAAAGTAAGTGAATAATGAGATGACATAAAATTACCTGTCATCTAATATAAATCAATTTTAATGGACTATGTTTTCATAGTAAAATTGGCTTTCCTATTGGATAATAAAATAAGTAAATATTTGAACTAGACAAAATGAAATGCCTGTCAGCTCAAACAACAGGCTTAACTAGCTTCCTCATCTCCATGTCTCCTTCCCACTCCCTAATCATACAGACAGACCATCCCACCAAGACAGACAAACCTTGCCAGTTTTCAGTTATCTGAAGTGTGTGGCTCTTGCACTCTCAATTTTAGAACTGCGTTTTATTAATCTGCACGTGAAAACAAGGAACAGTTCAAAGATTGGCTCAGCTTCCAATGATTTTAATGTGGTCCAGGGCCTCCTAATTCAAACCAAGCCTTCAGTTCCCTGGAACATGTCAGTGGAGACTGAGTACCAGCAGGAGAAGGCGGCTCATTTCTCAGAGGCTGTTCTCTGCCCATGGGAAGCAGGAGTGGGAACCTGTCAAGATTAGATGGTTTTACCCCCAGGGACACACATGTCCTGTGGGTATCAGCCTCACAGAACTGACCCCAGCCAAAGCAGGGATCATTTTCAATTATTGTTTATAATTTCCCAATTCTTTCTTATAACTTGTATGCGTTTCTGTTCCTTTTTAAAATTATACGTTTTTAAGGAAGATTTTTAAAAAAATTTTTAAACTATTATTTTTGAAAAAAACTAATCTTGAAACATAAAAATCTGTTATACAGAAGAAAATATTCAATTGAGCTTCCCATTTTAAAATGCTGCTTATGCCAAGCTACTTGGGATTGTCACTTGCCTAACAGTTTTATCAGAACCAAACCTCTGAAATCAGTATGACATTACCATTCAAGAAAAATCTAGACAGTCTCAGGTATTCTATAGGATGGAGTGCCTTTCTTAGTCCATGCATATGAACTTTAGTCCCAGGACCACCTGGGAAGGCTCTTCATAGCACAGATTGTCAGGCCCCTCCCCAGATTTCTGAGTCAGTAGATCTGGGTTGGACAGTCAATTTGACTTGGTAACAAGTCACCAGGTGGTGATAATACGGCTGGTCCAGGGACCACCACTTCGAAAACCACGGTGACAGGTAGTTTATAACTCTGTTCTCAGGTTCCTAGAGTTATATTTGGGCCATGTGGGTGTGAAGAAATGGAAAGGTGGTCAATGAATTTAAATGTATGCGGACATTCTAAATCATTGCCAAAGTGGCCAGGAGAGGCTGAAAATTCAAAAAATGGATGAAGCTAATAAGACAGAGATGAAGAGACGGTTATTAGAAGGTTATTAGGAGGTTCTCGAAGTGGGCTGGAGAACCTTATCCTCTGCCCTCCTAGCACCGTCCAAAAATTAGTCCACATCTGCCTGTGAGGTATTGGATGAATCTCTCTCTGTCATGCCCCTGAAGAAACAGAGAGACTTGTTACTCAGGACAGAGTGTCTGTCACATAGTTGGGTAGACAGAGGCGTCTCCAAATGCTTGATTAGTAGATGAACGTGTGAAAAAGTGTGCACATGAGCACTGATAGCTGCAGCCACGTGGGGAGACGCTGCCACCACCAACTGGAAAGGCCGGCGGGCGTGGAGACCAGCTCCTGGCAGATGACTCCATAGCTCCTCAGCAGGAGGAGCCCCTTGACCAGGAGGACTTGGTCCGTTCTCCCTGGGGACAATGTGGCATGGGTCTGGGGTGATGTCAGAACCGGAGGTGATGCCTGGACCTGGAAGGAGGACGTGAGGACCCCTGGGTCTCTCAGAAACTTGCAGATAGGATGCTGCATTATGGACGCTAGGCTTGTCCCCAAAGTGACCACAGACTCTAGAGCTTCAGAAAGTCAGTTGTCTTGCCAGGGACAAGGAGGCCTGAGCTCATAACTGGCCAGCTTCCCCAAGCTTGACTGAAGTCATGGGATTCCAAAAAAACAAGAAACAATGAAACAGGAGAAAAGAAGATAAAGAAAAAGAAAGGGGGCTACACCTTCTCTGAAATTGCTGACGTACCATTTTAAGGTTCAAAATAAAATTGAGTTCTTTTTATTGTGTCTTTAGGGAATGTCTCTGCTGACCAACTGGGTTTTAATTTGTTTTATTTTAATGTTTTAGTGGAACATCTCATTTGATTATCTTGCTTATTATCAGAATAATTTGTGTAAAGCCTTATAAATATTTTTCCCTAATTCTATCTCTAATAGATGAAGGTTTCCAGGTGATCTTGATCTTCCGTCCTCCCTTCCTTCCTTCCTTCCCCCGCTTCTCCTCTCCTCTTTCCTCTTCCCTTCTCTTCTCCTTTCCTTTCTCTCTCCCTGCTTCTCTTTTTCTTCCATTCACTACTAAGATACCCAGAACCAAGTATTAAATCTACATCATTTAATAAGTGTCAAAAAGACTCTTGGAATTGATCTTACCAATCAAAAAGACTTTTTGGTATTGATCTTAACCACCAATCCCCCTACCCCCATTTAGTCATCTATTTTGTATGTGGCATAGTGTGTGCATCGCAAGGTACTTCAGATCCTTTGTAAAAAGACTAATTAATTAAATAGATATAAAGAACAAAGTCTGATTTGCACAGTTGCCTCTAAACAAAGTGATCATGGACTCTGAAGCCACAGTGCCTCTGTATGGCATTGCATTTTCTGGGCATCAGACTCCCAGTCTGTGAAAAGGGAGCAGACAAGAGGCCATGAGGTCACTATCAGGACTAAGTCAGTTGAGCTCTGATCAGCATGTGGGGAGTCCTGTGTAAGCACAGCCTATTATTAAAGTCTAACTTTCCTTGTCAGAGTGGACAGAATAAAACCTGCATTTGGAAATGATGTCCATGGAACCCCTCTTTGGGAAGGACAAAGGGCTGATTGAGGATAACAATAACCTTCAGTTCTAAAATTCTTTTGTCATTATCTAGCATATCTCTGAATGTGAGAAAGAAAAGCCTGAGGTCCTGAAAGGTCAGAAGGTTTGCCAGAGTCACCTGCTCCAGGTGGCGGGGTGTGTGAGTGACACATAAGCAGCAGTCTAGCTATAGTAAGAAGCAGGAATCTAGGCTGATGGAACATGGAGTTCCAGACTGGACCGTCCCACCAAACCCAGGGATTGTGGGGAAGTCACTGTCATTCTCCAGATCTCTATCGGGCAGTGGGGGCGATGGGGAGAATGCTAAACCATTTCCAAGGCCTTTTCTAGTTCTCACAATTTGTAATTCTGGTCATTACTGTTCTCTTTGGGCACACGCCTAGTACTAAACTAGAAACATTTGCGACGTGGTAGAAACAGAGCTTCTTAAAGTCAGAACAGAAGATTTAATATTTCCTACACTGACTTGACCCTCCTCTGTACTCTTGCCCAAACTTTCCAATACAGAAATCTCTTTGAAGTCATTGTGACTCTGTTGATTAAGGAATCAGTTCTTCTAATCCCCCAGACTTTGATCCCCAAACAGCCCAAGACAGGCTCAAACAGATGAAATCTCTACCGCAAAGTCACTAATCATGCTTGAACTCAGCTGGCAAAGCCCCACACCACACCAGGCCAGCCACTGCTGCTCACCGAAACTCAGCATGGTGGTCCAAGACCATAGCCATCACTGCTCTAAAACCAAGCCACTAACTCATCCACAAGATATTTATGGGTCCTCTCTAAGGGGCAGGCATTGTGGTAAGCACTTCGGAAACTTAGAATCTAGCCATCTCTCATAAAGTAATTACTCATAGAGTTATGCCAACAAAAGCACCATTCACAACTCTACGAAGAGCATGGAAGAAAGCTCTCATATTGTTGTGCAAGTCGAGTACCACATGGGACTGTTGACCACTCCTCTAAAGGTTGAACGGGTATTCCATATGTTGCAGTTGGGTGTAAGACCAGGGGACCAGGACCAGAGAGTGGGCGCTGCTCCAGGCAGGGGGAGCGATGTGCACAAAGGCCATTGTTGGGAGTATAAGATGAATGGAAGATGACCTGGATACCAAGGAACCGATGATGGCATGGGCTTTGGGTCAAGCTCATTATGGATGGACTTAAGGATAATCCTAGGAAACAGATTTCTCACTCATATGAGTGAGAAGTCTCCCTCTATGGCTCTTTCTGCATTTCATCCAACACATGGAAACAACCGTGTGGTCTTGATTTGTTCCCTCTTACTTTGAAATGCATGAAGTCTTTGCCAGAAAACTCCACCAAGGCTATCCCTAATGGCTCTTTCCAAATGCTCTTCCATTTCCTACTAGAAATGACTTTGATGATGCACTTGCTATCATCATTAACCCAGGACACCACAATCTACTGACAAGTATTTCCACAGATGTTTTTTTCCAGATGGCATCTTCTCCAGCAGAAATGGCTTTGTGTACCACCCACTGTTGTGCATATCTCATGACATGCTGTGTCTTCTAGGAAGAATATTCACCAGGGAAACTAACATCACACTTCTATCTTTTTTTCCAAAAATTAAAGAGCAACAGAAGTAATTCTGAAATGAAACATTTGAATATATACATACATACATTGCATGTAATTTCCATACATAAAATTTCATATGAAATGAATTCCATATTCATTAGCAAGTGAGGGACATCTTGGAAGAAGTGATCACTCCCTAGTCACACAAGCATGAGAAGGCCCCTCTTGACATGGTGACATACAGGGACTACTTCTTCCCTTCTAAAATAAACATGCTTTCTTAGATTATGAAAAGAAGTTGCAGAAGAGAATGTTACACACAGCAAAGTCAGAGCTGTGACATCTCTCCCTGGAATAACTATCTGATTGCAAATTTTAACATCCTTTTTTTATTTTAGTTGGGAAACCTAAGATAAAACGGTAATAAGAAAGGCCTAGAATAAATTATCAGGGTAATTTTCACAAAAATGCTAGTGACAGATACACTAGGTCCTGAAAATTGCAGGGTTTTAAAAATTGAACAATAATTATGATACATTGGCTTACATTTTTAGTGAAGTTATGAAAATTAGCATTATGCCATACAAGGTTTGTTGGAGTAAGGCTACATTTGATGACATGGCAGTACATGAAAAAAACAGATTTATAATAATGAATGAGTCTTGGGAACAACCAAAGATTTAATTGCTCAGATCCAACCATACCTGGGATAGTTTCAGAACGTTTTTCCTTTGTATGTTGTCATCATTTGCAGAGTAGCATTAGGCAGTGTACACAGTTGCTCCCTGCCCCCTGTTCTTGATTCACAACTGAACACATGGGATGAGAACTACAAAGAATGGTAGGTATTAAACAATGACAGTCCCATAATGTAGAGATAATCTCTGCCATGTCATAGAAAGCACTCTCCATAGAAAGAATTAGAAGAGAGGTCTTGAGTCTCAGTCTAGCTTTGTGCAAAGCGGGAGAAATCAGTGCCTGAGTCTCAACACTCTTGTTGGAAAAGTGTTTTAACATGACTCAGTATTTAAACAGGTAGTGTGTAAAGATGTCCAAGATATTATGTGGCTTGCTAGTTCTTTCTTTTTATTCCTTTTTATTTATTTATTTATTTATTTATTTATTTATTTATTTTTTGAACCGGGGATTGAACTCAGAGGTACTCGGCCACTGAGCCACATCCCCAGCCCTATTTTGTATTTTATTTAGAGACAGGGTCCCAGTGAGTTGCTTAGGGCTTCCCTAAGTTACTAAGGCTGTCTTTGAACTCGAGATCCTCCTGCCTCAGCCTCCCGAGTTGCTTGGATTACAGGCGTGTGCCACCGCGCCCAGCTTCTTTTTATTCCTTTAGACAAGGAATGAAACCTTTCACGTGGGCTCCGAGTTATAATTTGCCAATAAGAATGAGGCTGGCTGATACGTGTGGCGTGGAAGAGAGCCAGGTGCATAAATATCTTCCTGACTCACCTGGACTGACTGTACCCTGCGCCAGATGCTGACCTTTGCTCACCTGAGAGGCTGGATAAGACATCAGACACAAGGGTTAGGCTACCTCCCTAGGAGGGATATTTTAGTAAAAAGCTTAACATGTCTAAACTTAATTTCCCTCACCTACAAAATAAGGATAAGAATAATTCCATCCATATGTGGTTTTGTGAGGTATAAAATGATAAAATGACACTAAAAAGTTGAACATCTAATACACCCAGTAATTGTTCATTCTCATTTAAATCTCAACATGATTCCAAACAAATATTCAGATTCCCAGTGTGCATAGAAGAAGAGAAGGACTAATTGTACGTTAAGTGTGTTCTAGGGAAGGGACTGAAAAGAACCATCAAAATGGTCTAGGTGCAGTTTTGACTTTCTAAGAAGAAGCCCTAATAGAAAGGAGACTCTCCTGGGTATCATCCACGGTACCCACTGTCAGGGGTGAGGAGGTGAACCGTTCCCAATGGCTGGCCCAACAACAGCTGGTCACATGGCAGGCACTATGTTCCCCTGGTCTAAGCTGGATGCCAATCTACTGGAAAAGTGTGAGACCCCTCCTCAAAGACCTAGAGGCTATGTGGGAAGGTGGTTACAAAGAGGGGCTGACTCTGGTGTCTCCATGGAGACTGGAGGTAAGTCACAGGCTTTGGGATCAGAGCATCCTGAGTTCAGTCCTAGTTCTGTTTCCAGGTCATTATGGGCTTCTGCCAACTTCCTCCAGCTTCTCAACATCAGCTCTTCATTGTAAGGAGTGAATAATTTCCTACTCTATGGTTATGTCTGGATTAAATGAGATGATACATTTTAAGTGTTAGATACTTGGTATATGCTGAAAGTGCTTGCCTCTACTATTTTGGTTCCCTCAAAACTCTCTTCTCTTTAACTCTCACCCCATTGTCAAATGCAATGGCCTGGCTAGTGCACTGTACTGAGCATGTATGAAATAACCCTTTAATTATCATCTTGTACCTACCTACCTCTCCAGGAAAATATCCAGGGAGGGTCTGCCGAAGTATTATTCTGAGATTCCTTTGAAGTAAATCCTGAGCCTATAAAGAAAGCTTAGAACACATTGCCCATATCCTTAAATAGTTCCTGAGACAGCCACCAATAGGGACTAGATAGATTCTGGTGTCACTTAGAAATGCCTGAAAACAAAGAGACCAACTTTAGCACTTCCAAAATTATTACATTAAAAGGATTTGCAAGGCTCATTAAGTTTTCAAAGAAAAGGAGAAAGACCAAGTTTTCCAAGCCCTCTGATGGAAACCCATTTTGAAGAAAAAGGCAATTTATAAAACAGGAAACTTTAATCATAATCTAGCAAAGTCTGACCTTTAAAGGAAAGAACCGAATAATCAGACTGGAAAATACTTTGCTGTACTCAGTTCTCCCAACTCTGCAGAAGTTCTTGGGTTGCAGGCCAATCGATTGCTGGTATGGGCTTATCTGAAGAGTGGCACTGAAGCTACATTTTACATCCTGGAGAGATGTGCTTTCTCAGGGAGGCAGAGGAATATGATTCTTCAGTGTGGTGCTCAGGGAGACATAACCACATGGCCCTGATCTGCAGACACAGCAACACACCACAATCCCTACATTATTGGCAAATCTCAAATTCTGGCCTTCAAAGGCTTCTCCTTGTGATGTGGAGATTTTAGTTGGATCATTTTGAGATACTTGGAAAATACTGGTTTCCCAAAAAATAACAAGGGCACCATGAGGGGAGTTCTGGGCACTGGCTTGGACTAGAGTTGGCTCAGCCTGGGAAACTTAGCCTCAAGGACTTGGCTGTTGTCACACACAGAAAAGGGCCATCCTGCCCGCCTTGAGCTCTGTTTCTTACATTCTCTCCCTGCTTTCCCCTCACAACCTCATTTCCCCCAGCCGACAACCCAAACCAGCCGTGGCCAGATGCTATTGCAATAAAAGGAAATGAGAGATGAGGAAAGGCAAGTTCAGGGGATTCTATCTCCTTGCAATGCATGTACATTTCAAAACCGTATTAATTTTATTTCACAAAGAATTTTTAAAAATTAAATAAAAATATGCTTCCAAGAAACCAACTTCTGTTCTTGGTAACTCAGGCACAACCCTGGCTGGCTGAGAGAAACTGAGCTCAGATAATGAAATTTCCCCAAAATGACAGGAGTAGGAAAGTATTAAATTTGGAATTGAACAACGTAGTGGAGCCTTGCTCTGCTCCTTTAAGCCAGGACCCCTGAAGCAAAGCTCAACATCATTAATGCCTGCCTTATCATTATGGGCTGAATTGGGACCCTCGTTCCTAGCTTGAAGACCAATCCTCAGTATCTCAGAATTTGAGCTTAGTTCAGAATAAGATTATTGCAGGTAATTTTTCAAAATAAGTCCTTAATCCAGTATAACTAGTGACCTTCTAAAAGAAGGAATTTTGGACACACACACACACACACACACACACAAGAATGCCAACGTCAAAAGAAGGTAGAAACAGGGAAAGCGAAAGATTGCCAGCAAACTACCAGAAGTTAGGAGAAGGCAGGGAACAAATTCTCCCCCACAGTCTCTGCCAATATCTTGGTCTCCATCTTCCAGTCTCCAAAACTATGAGAAAATAAATTTCTGGAATTTAAACCACCCAGTTTGTGGTGCTTTGTTATGCATTTCTAGCAAACTGATACATGTAAATATCTGAGGGAGGGTTACACTTGCCACATTTTACTCATTAAACAAGCATTTATGAGTGCCTCCTCTGCACTGGCCACTGAGATGGGCTCTGTGGATGAGGGATCTGAGCCTGTGATTCCTGCCCTCTTGGGCTATGACTTTCAGTAGAGTAGTCACCATTCATATGTAGCTATTGAGCATGGGATGTTCTGCAGAGTGTAAAATAAATACTAGATATCAAGAACTTAATATAAGAAGATAAAATGTTTTTACTAATATAGTTTATATCTCATTTTTAAGTGATAATATTGTTGATATATTGGATTAAATATAGTATACTATTAAAATTCTTTTCACAGATTTCTATTTTAAAAGAAACTATTCAGTTGCTAGAAAATTTAAAATTATATGTGTGGCTGCTGACATATGGTAATTGGATGTCATTGCCTGGAAGCTGTCAGGCCAGGGGTGGAGAAGACTTGGAAGTAAGGAACAGCTTTAAGTTAGGCCACTGCAGAGGTATCTTCTTGAGTCTATAGGAGTTGGAGAGATGAACCAGAAGCAAAGAGGGGAGAATTATGTGACACGAGCAGGGTGCACTATGGCCAAATCAGGCCCTCTTGGGAAATTGCAAAGAGTTCTTTAGACTACCCAGCAGGTTCCTATGGACACACAAGAGCCAATGGAACCCTGCCCCCAACCCTGCCACCAAACTTCACTATTGAATGCTCTGAAGGCAAGAGCCCTGGCCTAATGCTTCACGTGTCCACTCCTTCATTCTCGTTGCCCCTATGGATTAGGCACCAATTATGTCTACTTTTCAGATGAGGAAACTGAGGTCTGAGATGCTAAAATCCTTGTCCAGAGCAACACAGAGTCAAGTTGTGAACATGAGTCTGTGATAACAGCTTACGAAGAAGCTTGTGTATTATTCTAAAATATGAAACTAAGGATGGAGGGCACAAAGGGAGCGAGGGATGATATTAATTAATTAATCTTGCAGACAAAGCAAAAGTCTGGCATAATCAAATTTGAGTTTCAGAACAATAGAAACTCTAGAGGCCCAGAGAAGTGGTGGGGCTGGAGGTTATGGGCTCACGGTTTTAGAGGTCTCAGTCCATAGAAGGCTGACTCCATTCCTAGCTTGTGGCTCAAGATGAGGCAGAACATCATGGCAGAAGAGTGTGGCTGAGGGAGGCAGCTCACCTAGTGATTTGGAAGCAGAGAGAGAGAGAGACTCTACTCTCCAGATACAAAATGTATACCCCATAGCCATGCCCCCAATTCCCACCTCCTCCAGCCACAACCCATTTGCCTCCAGTTGCCACTCAGTTAATCCCATCAGGGATCAATCAGCTGATTAGGTTAAGGCTATGACCTAATCATTTCTCCTCTAAACCTTCTTGCATTGTCTTGCATGTGAGCTTTTGGGGGACACCTCACATCTAAACCATAACAGATCTCTTACCCAGAAATAGGAGAGTAAAACAGGGAGTTTCCTGTGACTGTCCTTTAAGGAGGCATTTTGCAGACAAAAGACAAAAACTGCAGACTGAAACCAAATTGTGGGTGACACAGGGCTATTTCTTTCTTTCTTAGGAGCTGCTATTGCTTGAGTTCGGCTCATCCCTGCCACAACACGGCCAGGAAAACCTGGTGTCAATGGCAGGATTAAGAGACAAGATGGAAGAAATGAGACTTCTGCCGTGGCGTCCCACCTAGAGGAATGCAGATGATGCCAACCTTGATCTTCCAGGCTTTCTGGCATGGACCAAGAAAGGGTACCCCAGAGGTCCTCCAGAATGCATTCTGTCTTATTTGTTTAATTTTGTCTTATTTCTAACATGTGGATTGTGTCACGCTGTTCTCTTAAGAGCAATAAAGACGAGTATTACCAAGGAAACAATGCTTTGATTCTTAAAAAGTGGTATTTCCCATCCTCGAGCCCTTAGAATGCAATAAATCAGTGCTGACAATTGTTCTCATTCTGAGGTTAGAAGTCAGGCAACCACTGCAGTCAGATCAGATGGCTCTTCTCCAGGATGTGACCTCAGGGTCACTGATGGCCCCACTGAGGTCAGTGGTGGTCCCTCTTTTGGTTTGTGAAGCCTGTGATGAGGTGTCTAGCATTTGACATTCTATGCATCTGAACTTGAATTCCAACTCTGTTGTTGTCTAACAGTGTGACCTTTGCCAAGTGGAGATGCCACTGTCTTACAAAAAAACTGTCCCTAGAGTATTGAAAGAAGAAAAGATTGACAAGTGATCTGGAACCTTTAGGAAAAAATAGTGTCGGTATTAACCAGAAACTCCCCAAATAGACTAAGAACCCAGATATGGCTGCTGTTTTTAATGTGGATTGTGAAAATATCACCTGTGGGCACAAAACACCTCTCTAGATTTGTGGATTGCAAAATAGTTTCTGTTCCTACAGGCTGAATCCTCTCCTCACATACACATTGCTACAGGAGCCTGAGACGTTCTCCAGTACCCACTGAACACCAGACAGGGCACAGCAGGGTGGAATCACCCTCAGAATCTCACTTGTGGCTCAAATAGAATTAACATATGTTCAGACTGGAAGTGGGTCAATACTCTCACAAGTACATTCACAGATCTGAAAAACTGCACAACAGTGAACTTTAAATACAAGCCAGACCACTAAAAATAACTGTCATAATTGACTTACTATATGCCCTTGATTTGTTACTGAGCTTCTTAAGGGAGTATACAACAATTTAATGTCCTAATCATTTAAGCGGGGGTGGGGGGGCTAGTTGTGAAAACTATTAGAGCTCATAATCAGAAAAATAATCGCCATTTCAATTATTTCAACAACTCTTTCTATAAAAAGGGATCATTTTAGAGTTTTGGTTTTATTTTTAGAACCAAACATTTATACCATCTGAAGGAGAAGAGGTATATAAATGACTGATATTTTAAAAGAAGAGAAATTTTACTATTTTCAAGGCTCTGAATTAGCCTGGGATTCCGTTAACCATCTCTTGCTTATTGGAGAACCCACTTTAACAACACACTTTAATAAAAATAGAAGCGTAGCCTGAAATGAGCATTTCAAAGGTCCAATTTTAGTCAAGCTGGCCTCTATTCATGCTGAAAATACACTTTATCTAGTAAATTGCCAAAAGGCTTTCCCCAAAAGTCTATATTTCCTACAGCAACATTATTCATTCTGTTTATTTTCTTAATAAAAATAAACATAAAACTTAACATTTTCAAGGCTAAAACCACAAACTTCTAATTAGTTTGTCTGAAGTAAACAAGATTTCACTGTACCAATGTCTAGAAGTGTGGTACTCAGTTATAGGAAAAGCTACTGCACTCAGCATGGGAAAGGCAGCGAGCTATCAGAGAGGGCTCACTCAGAGGCCCCGTTCCATCTGGGCCCCCAGTGAAGATGCTTCCATACCTGTAATGGCCTCTACATGAAAATAATCCAATCGTGAGCACAGTGACATTTGCTAGATTTGGGTTTTGTGCAAAACTGGAATCAGAACCCCAATGTTTAGATCTGTAATGAGACTGAGGCTTCACTGATCCAAAATTTACATCAAAAAGTTACCATGGAGATTAGCAACTCTGATTCACTACAGTACCATGCTGTTTGGTAGATGGTTGAACTTATTCCCTCTGTCAACCTGAAATTTTGCAACTTTTGACCAACACTTCTCCAGTTCCTAATAAATACCATTTGTCTGTTTCTATAAATGCTTCATTTTTAGTTTCCACATATAAGTAAGGTCATGCAGTATTTGTCTTCCTTGCCTGACTTACTTTACTTAGCACGATACCCTTCAAATTAATTCATATTGTCGCCACTGATAGGATTTTCTTCTTCTTGAAGGCTGAATAGTCTTTTGGATGTATACAGCACATTTTCTTCATCCATTTGCCTGCTGATGGACACTTGGGTTGATACCACATATTGGCTATTGTGAATAATGCTTCAATGAAAAAGAGACTGCCATGTCTATTTGACATACTGATTTCATTTCCTTTGGATACATAACCAAGAGTGGGGCTACTGGATCTTATAGTTCTGCTTTTAGTTGTTTGAAGAACCTCCTGATTATTTTCCATAATGGTTTCGCCAATTCAAATTCCTACCTACCACGTACAAAGCATCCCGTTTTTCTCTACATCCTCACCAACACCTGCTATCTTTTTTTTTTGACAACAGCAATTCTAACAGGTGCGATGACATCTCACTGTGTTTTTAATTTCCTGAAAATTGCCAAGGGAGATTTAAACTCTTTTCACCATAAAAACAATTATGTGAAACAATGCACATGTTAATTATCTTGATTTAGACAATCCACAATATGTGCATATTCTAGACATCATGTTGTATGCTATAAATACATGCAACTTTGTCATTAAAATAATTAATTGCTAAGAAAGAAAAGACTATGCAATGCAGCCTACTCTTGACTCTTCCTCCTAAGTGGATATTTCCCAATGTGTTTCTCTTAAGCTTTGCCCCCAGAGGGCAAAGAATGTTCTGGAAGGGCAACTAAGGCAACATGATGACAGGATTGATATCAAACAGGTCTCATGCAGTATCATGTTTTGTTTACAAATCCTACAAAGTATTCAAATAACTCAAACTTGCCCTAATATGTATACTGTTAGAAAATAGCTGTTAAAAGAAGATATAGATATGGGGGTATTGATAATTATTAGTTAATTTATTATGGGGTAGCGTAGGAAAGCTGCAGTGTCCACAACCTTGTCAAGTTTTTCACCAACAGATCATGAACCAGACGTGCGATTTCAGATTCAGAGTGCATAGGCTCTTGCCTCCTCAAATCCAAGAGAGTCTGAAACACACCAAGAGATTAATAAATATGGATGATAGGAAGGAAGGGAGGCAGCAAGAGGGATGAAGGATGGAAGAAGAAAGAAAGAATGGAAGAAGGAAACAAGTAGAAAAAGCAGAAGAGAGGACAGAAGGAAAAAAGGAGTTTTCTCCAGTATAAGTTTGGGGAAAATCCAACCCAAATCATAACACTTCATGCCGCCAGAATGTAAAAGGGTCCCCTCCCTCCACATTCATTCTCGACTTTTTCAGTGACAGAAATAAACAGGGACAACATTTTGCAAAAGTTCTCTAATCCACAAAATGCAGGTGTCTTGAAATTCATCATCAGGCTGTCTCCTCAGGTAACGTGGGTTCTCCTTCCGTGGTCCAGGCTGCACCTGACATCATGCCTCTGTCTGCAGGTAATTAGGTGAGGGGCGGTGATTTCTTCAATAAGAAGCTACTTGCTCACTTTGAGGAAACTGGGTGAGGGAGTTACTAGGGAACCATCCTTCGCTCCAGGATTCTGCCCTGAAATTTGTGAATCAAGGACACAAAGTGATTGTCCCTTGGGTGTGTGTGTATCCCTCCAACTCGAGGAGCTCCTCCCCAGTGCCTGGTCCTGCCAGAGGAGCTGGGGATAAAACAGGAACAAAAGGGACAAATTCCCCATCTCAAGACCCTTAACACCCAAGAGATTTAAACAGACATTTACATGAGTATGTAAATAAATATGTGGTTGAAAATGGCCTGAATGACACGAAGGGCAATCACAGGAGGCTGCAGAGCCCTGCACTAGAGGGACTTGATGGAGTGCTTCAGCATGTCCCGAGAGACACAAAATAAAACGGAAATCTGATCTAGGAAAAGAGGATTGTGTTCATCGCCAATAGCCAGGGAAATTCCTAATCAAAACTTTTTATTGTTTTCTGTGCTCAAATAAAACTTCTTAGGCCTTGGCTTTTAAAATTGTGTTACGGTCAAAAATACTTCCAAGATAAATAGCAAAGAATGCTTACTTAGAATGGTCTAATATGCTAATTTACAATCAGCTAGGTGGTTGTGAGGGGAATGGAAATGAACGATCGAGACGTCATGGATCTGCTGCAACAGGGTCACAGGTATGGACCCGCCATCGGAAGGATCAAACATACCCCACCTGCTCTGCCTCAGCTAAGTGATTTCGTCTAAGCCTCAGTTTCCTCATGTCTAAAGTAACTGTCACACCTGCCTAGAGGATATTTTTGAGTAGCATAGGAGATAATGCACAGGAATGGGACATAAAAAATACTGATCAGGAAGGGAGAGTAAAAGTAAAAGATAACATAAGCCTGGATCTTCCCTTTGAGAGAAATAACTATTGGCCCCCACCAAAGACTTTATTAGATAAATTGTGTACTTATCTTTCTATTGCTTACCAAAATCATCCCATGCAAAATCTCACACCAATATGATCCGAGTGAATTACATAGCATGTCACATTTAGGACCCTGAAGAAAATATCAGCAAAAGTTTTTTTTTTTTTTGCGATAAATAACCACAAACGTACTTGGGATTCAACTTAACTTTTACTCAGAGAGGAAAACAGCATTGTTCTGAAATATATGCTGTCTGGTTTGTTCTTTCTCTTCCTTTCAGATGTATATTCAAGGACAGTGGAGAGAAAATGAAATTGGGAAAATTTCAGCTGGAAAGAAAAGCCATTTCCATCACAAGAGTTGGGTAGTAATTCTCACTTGAGTTCATCTCTTTAGCAGGCACCCATATTTTCACTTTAAAAGCCTTTATATTTGTTACTGATACCATGAAGGGCATTGCTGAAAACACACAGACTCCAAGGCCACCCGCCTCGCTTGATTGATGGGGCCATTCTGAGAAATCATGGCCTGGAGGAGATGGTTTTTAACCAGTCTCCTCATAAGGAATCACTCAGGGTTTACCTTCCAGGATTTCAGTATGGCTTCTCCAAAGATGTACAGGGGATTTTATAAATAGCAATAATTTGCAAAATGTTCTGGAAGCACTCTTCTGAAATAAATCCACAGCACTAAATAACTGTTTCCAACTAGGTGTGTTATCTCAGTTAAGGGCGGGCTAGCCATAAAAACAAATTGAATATTTAGAAGACAAAGCAAGATGTTTAAGCACAACCAAGGAATGGGTAATTGATGAGCAAGTATAAACATTTTCTTTAGATAGAATTGTCCTACTTACTCAGTTTGATCTATTTTACAATTTGGGTTTCCATTGCTTGAAAAAGAAAACACACATAAAGTATGAAACCCCTCAGATTTATTAACGCAAACATATTTTTATTAAAGAATGAATGCATTTATGCTAAAGAATTGTTTACATATGTGGTAAAGCAACAAGCATATCTTCAGGAGACAAGTCCTCCTTAGTATGAGCCATGCTCACTGTGCATGCCTGAAAACGGGACCCACACACAGGGCGTACATACACACACACAAACACAAACGAGGACACACAATCCACAGACCAAATGCCAACACCAGTGCTCTCTGGATTACATTGGCTTTCATTTAAGGCTTCTAAGGTGCCCAGTGCCCCTACGTTACCAGGAATAAAAGCAGACTTTTGTAAAGGACCGGTATTACTTGGAAAATTACTCATCTGCTCTCAGCCTTAAATGCATGTACTAAATGAACCAACATTTTGCATTTCATTCCATGTTGGCTCTTGGTGGTATTTAAAGATCTGTGAGACTGAGAATTCTCAGCTTTCCTAGGAGAATTTCTCATTAGAAACCATGAACCAATGGGCAATTCTGACTCTAAGACACCAACTTTCAGAAAACAAGATAAGGTTTCCCTTTAGGTTACAGTGGACGTAGGTTCTCTAGACCAGCTGAGTTTATGCAACTCATTCCCTACTTGGGAGCAGTGTTGAGTGAGGAGCAAAGCTTCCTTGTGGTGGCAAATGGGATTTGAAGCTCGCCATGGATGATTCAGAAGACAGGACCATGGACCAAGCAAGGTACCATAAGTCAGGTTTGAAAAGGGACAGCCTCCAGAGAGGGTGTTACATGCAGATGGCTCACTCCCTTTTCCCAGGGAGCGTCTGCTGTAGACTCCTGGTTGGTTTGTTCACTGTTTAACTCATTTGCTTGGTCATTTTCTTCCCTTTTGGTGTCCTGGAGTGTATGCTGAGAATCCATCCCTTCAGGGATGCTGCAAGTGGAGGGAGGATGAACGGTGCAGGAGAAGGGAAGGTATTATTAGTAGTTGCAAGTATTCTAAGAAAATAGATGAAGTGAATACAATAAGAGGGTACTACTTGATATATTTATGTAAATAAAAGCATTATCTGTAACTGCGAATTAACTGCCAACTATCAGGTTGTTAGTTGTAAAGCTTGATAAAGGCTGTGCTGATTCGCATACCGAGGAGAGTCTGAAGCATGCCTTGGAGAGGAGCTCTCGGTCATCCTGACCTGTCCTTCCACCCTGCGGGCTCTGCACCAGCATCGGCACCCTCACTGCCCCCCTCCCAGGGCTCTAGAGGCGCCTCTAACATTCTTGTTGGATTTCATAAGGCAGATTGGAATGGTCCCTCGAATAACAGCCGCAGAGTATTTGCCTGAGAGTGTTAAAAATCGGCAAGAAGATCTCCCACAAGGAGGAGTTGGTGTGAGACAATAAAGAAGAGAGTCTAGAACCTTCCTCCCCATCCAAGCTCCCACCCTCCTCACAGTCACAGCAGCAGCAGATTTCAATGGATCGTAATTACTTTAATGATACATTTCTTTAGATTTAGAATTGCTCTTCGGAATTTAAAAAGCATGGTCAGCCAATAGTGTGGCAGTCTTTTCATCCCAAATTTGAATCGTTGCTCATTCACCTATTATCTTGAACTCTGTGACCAAGGCTGCCTGTGCTGGAGCATCTCAAGTCCATTCAGCCATCGTCAGATTCCAATTCCTGGGAAACCTCTTCGGATGAGCTGTCCCTGTGGATCCGCCCATCGCTCTTCATACTGTGGAAAGTCTTCTTGAAGGCCTCCATCATGGCATGGGCCAGCTTCTTGGCCTCCAGCTTGCTCTCACACTCCACAGCATGGCAGTCCATCTGGTAGGACAGGTCGTCGTTGATCTCCCTGTAAACCCAGGCGAAGATGTTGGGGCTCACGTTGTGGTCGGCGGTGCAGTAGGCGATGCGGGCCACCTGGAAGGTATCCATGTGGACCGTGGCCTCACCTTTGTGATCAAGGTGATGCAGCCACACCTGGAACGGTCGGATTTCCAGGAGAGCGTTGGCTGGGGACACATCTTCTCGCGCCAGTGTGTGCTTCTTCCAGAGCTCGATGACCGGCTTCTCAGTGCAGCCTGATAAAAACTGCATGCCTGCGGTGGAGACTTTCCCCAGATAGGTGACCTGCGGGGGCAAGAGAGGAAGAACAGAGAGAGGTCAGCAGCAGGCTCTGCACTCCAAGGGGGTGATGCTCTCAGTCCCAGCACTACACTGGAGAGGGGCACACTTCTTTCTCAACCCTGGACGAACTGTCATCAGAATTTCTACCTTTTCTCCCTAATAGGTCACTACTTGGCAAATGTATTGAAATTCTTTAAAGAGATGTGGATTTTTAAAATCTAATATCTAGAGAACTATTTCCCTCTCCCTTTCCATCCTATTAAATTAACAATAATTGATTAGGATCTTTGACATAATTTGGCATTTCCTTAAAATCACAAGGTCACTCAAAGTTTCTTTTCCACCATGCACAGGCAGAATTTAACGACAGCAAGGGATCAAAGGATGCTGCATCTGAAAAACAAAAGCTTTATTAAACTTATCTCCCAGCCCGGTTCTCTTTGCACATCTTCCAGGGTTTGATTTCAGTTAGGCTGCAGGCTTCCAGAAAATGCTAGGCATGCAAAACTGTTTTACTTAAGTTACAGCCTGAAGCGTGATTGTTTTCCCTCCTGAGATAATTTTTTAAAATGCAACAAAGCTGAGTTATTTTTCAACCTAAACAGTGTTTGAACTGATGGGCATCTGACTATTTGATATAAATGAAAGATCTATAGATAAGACTAGAATACTGGCTTATCAAATAGTACCAAAACTCAGTAACAATTCTTGGTGATTCAAACACTGTCTTTAAAAAAATCTAATCTAGGATATACCAAGAAGAGATTTGCACTATTTTACTTTTATTCATCAAAATGGATAGAACTGCTACCATTGGGAAATAAGCATTGTGTAAATGCATAAAACCTAAGAATCAGGTAAGAAATAACACACAATATTACTTAATTGGGTTTAAAATCAACCCACATATAAACACTATGAATGTGAGGAGAAGCAAGCAGCCCAGGAAAAGGTCCATGGAAAGGAGAGGTGAGAAGGGACCTCTTATCACAAGGATCTCAAGTCCATCTTTGTGTTTAGTGGGGCTCTAAAGGCTACCAACAAAACATTGTTCAAAAGAGAAGGAAGGTACTAGTGCATCCTTCAGTGCTTTGGTTATCTCTGAAATAAGAGTTAATTGGCTAGTCCCTTCAAAAAGATTTTTAGGAAAAACTTTTTAGGAAAGAGGCAGAGGCGCTGTATATGCTTGAGGTTAATCAGAACCTATGATACCCAAAAGCCACATGCTGTGGCCAATGGAGAGGAGGTGGACGTGAAGGTGTGGTGGGCCAGAAATCAACAGGAAGGAAGTGACTGGGGAGTCTTCACAACACTGTCTTTGAGGCAGAGAGAGTGAGGTTTACGTGGCGGCTCCACTGCTCACCAGGCGGGTGGTTCTGGACAACCGCTAACCTCTGCCCATGCACGGACGCAATGAAGACGCCAGGCAGACCATGGAGAGGGTAGGCTGGGGCGCGGTGCAGTGCCAGGAGAACTCAGCACAGGGCAATGGCGCCCAGGGCCTGTTCCTGGGAAGCCTCAGGGAGGTGAGGATCTCAAGGGATCAGGCCTCCGAAGCTGGTGGAAGTCTATTTCCAAATATGTCTAGGGGGCAAGGAGGGGAGGGGAGAGGAGAGGCAAGTCTGCTGTAGAGGAAGAGGCCCCAGCAGATGGGCCACACGTCAGGCCACAGCATGAGATGGCCCGAGAGCCTCTGACCACCCCTGGAGGGTACAGGCTGGACCCAAGGGACGCATATGCCCAGGTGGATGGGGGGTGTGAGCTCAGACCTGCCTGGTGCCAGGAAGAAAGGGAGAGAGCAAGGCTGACTGATGGCAGAAGCCCAGGCAGGATAAGAGTGTGTGTGCTAGGAGAGGAGATGGCAGGCAAATACAGCAGGATGGGAGCAAGGCTGTGGGGGAAGCAGACACCGGGGTGAAGAGAGAAAGCACCCATCATCCCCAGGAGAGCACCCAGGCCAACAGCCTACGGTCGCCCTGGGCTGGAGTCAAAACATTGAAGACAGATTTGTAAGAAAATGCACAAGACAGGTTTCTTGAATAATAATTGAAAATGTGTTTTCTGTTTGTGGAACTATATGATGCCTTTATTTTTTTTCTAATAGCTTTATTATTTATTTTAATAGAAGTAAAATACACGTCATCTAAAATTCACTATTTTAAAGGGTAGGATCCAGTAATATTTAGGACAAACACACACTGTGCAATTATCAGCTTCCACAAATTGCAAAATATTTTCACCATGCCCAAAGGAGACTCCATACCCATTACTCAACAACCCATGGGCCAGGATGCAGCATCATCATTGCTAATCCCCAAGCAGCTCACAGCCACTAACCTGCTCTCTGTCTTGATCATTTAATATTTTAGATATTTAATATAACCAGAATCATATAATATGTGGCCTTCCACTTAGCTTCTTCTACTTAGCATGTGTTCAAGGTTCCTCTAAGTTGCACAATGTGTCAGTACTTCATTCTCTTCTGTGACACCTTTGCTTGTGATAGTTTAGAAGTACATGAAGCTGGAGAAAGGATTCTGGGAAGGAGGCATCAGGAATCTGTCTCCTACCTTGGCAGCAACTGCACTGGAAGAATCTGTGTGATGTAAGTATTTTGAAACTCTGTGTAGCAGTCTCCTACCCCAGCCCTGTGACAGGAAGCTGTGAACATGTTCCTGGAGCAACCTGAACACTTCTTGCAGGATCCAAAGTAGGCAAAAGGACTCTGCTCTCCAAATATCTGAAATTCATGCTCTGATGGCCGCACCTGTCATGAGGTGCAGATGGCGGGGGTGGAGGGGCACACTTGCTGACCTCCCCACTTCCACGACCCTCCCTCCCTCCCTCCAGCTGAAGAGACTGCCAGGGAATTTAAAGGGCAATGCCCACCCCACTTATTTTTCTCTTTCCCCGCTTTTGGAATCCAGACACTAAAGACCAGGATATTAAAAAATAATTGCATGGATGGGGAAACTTACAAGAGACAACAGATGTCAGGGAACAGGGCAAGGTCGGAAAAGACTTAAGAAGACTTTAAGCTTACACCTCAGGCTGACCCTTGGCAGAGACTGTCCTCAACACCAAAACAAAACACAAGAAATTCACAAACACAACAAACCCTGCAGAAGGCAGAGAATCTGATTTTCCAGTTACCATGTTATTAGATTCAAAAGTCCGATTTTCACACTGCAAACAAAGAAATAGGAATGTATGACCCACAAAATGGGAAAAAACAATCAACAGAAACTCCAACTAAAACAATAGTTTATGGCAGATTTACTGGACAAAAACTTAAATACCACTGTTTTAAAGATGTTCAAAGGACTAAAAAAGATGTGGTAAAGTCAAGAAAGTGATGCACGGACAAACGGAAAAAAACAAAAAGATAGAAACTTAAAATGAACCAAAAAAGAAACTTGTTGATATTGAACTTGGCCATGAGTTCTTGGCAATGACACCAAAGGAACAGGTAACAAGCAAACAACAAAAATAAGACAAATGGAGCTTCATGAAAAATGTTTTAATGCATGAATCAAACAAGTACCAACAGATTAAAAAGGAAATCCACAGAACAAGAGAAATACCTGCAAATTATAAATCTGATAAAGGGCTCATATCCAGAATATATAAACTCCTACAAGTTAATAGTAATAGCAACAAACAAATATGGTTCAAAAATGGGCAAAGGACTTCAGTAGACATTTTTCCAGAGAAGGTACACAAATGGCCAATAAGTTCATGAGAAGATCTTCAACAGTATGAATCATTAGGGAAACAAATCAAAACTACAAAAAGATATGGTTTCACACCCATCAGCATGGCTGCTGTTAAGGCAGAATATATCAAGGGTTGGCAAGGATATGGACAGGTGGGAATCCCTGTGCACCCTGGCCAGGAAGGTACAACAGAAGAGCTCCCGTGGAAACAATGTATCAGAGAGCTTTCACCCCAAATGAAACACCTACACAGACTATTCCTAAGGAGAAAAGGCTTATTCAGCTTAGTATTTTGCAAGTTCAAAGTTGAAGACTGACCAGCAGGGGAATAAGGGTGTCCCACTGGGTTGTCCTCTGAGGTGGTGGCTCATGGCAAGAACATGTATAAGAGCAAGCAGTCATATCTGGAAAGGGGAGCAGGAGAGAGGGGATAGAAGCAGGGTGGCAGCCAGGCTTGGTCCTGTTATAACCTTCTCACTAGAAATATCAAAGGGAAGATGAGAAATACCACATGCTCCTAAAGGTTCCACCTCCCAAAGATTCCACCACCTTCCAACAGGGACCCTGAGGATGCAGTCTCTAGTCACAATGGGTATCTGGGGCAGACCAACCACATGCAAACCACAGCAAACAATATGGCGGGTCAACAAAAAATTAAAAACAGAATTATAAGCAATTCCATTTCTGGGTGGATACCCCAAAGACTTGAAAGCAGGATCTTGAAGAGACATTTTATGCCAAGTTCACAGAAGCATTATACACAATAGCTAAAATGCAGATCAAGGCAACCCAAGTCTCTATCAACACATGAATGAATGAGTAAATAGGGAGTATTATTCAGTTTTGAAAAGGAAGGAAATTCTGACATGTGCTACAACATGGATGAACTTTGAGGATATTATGCTAAGCAGAATAAGCCATTCATTAGAAGACACATGCTATAATCTCATTTATATGAGATATTTAAAATAGTCAAAATTATAAAGACAAAACCTAACTGGTGTGGGGGCGGGCATGGAATATGGAGTTATTGTTTAAGGGTACAGAGTTTCTATTCTGCAGGATGGAAAGGGTCATGGGGATGGATAGTGGTGGTGGCATCTCACTACTATGATTGCATTTAGGGCCCAGTGAAATGTACATTCATGTAACTTTTATGTTGTATGTGTTTTACAACAATAAAAAACTGGAGGAAAAAACAAAAAGGGAAAATTAGTTTCAGTGCCCAAAATGCAAGTATATTCTTCCTTCCTGTTCACAGAAACTAGAAATAACTATGTTCATATTTGATAGAAAAATCCTCTGCAGGGTGGGAACTCCTTTGATCTGCTTTCTAAGTTTGCTCTTTTTCTTATACAAATGAATAAACTCACAAACACAGAGATTTCTTTCAAAAAGCATATGGGAACTTATACTGTAATATAATTAAAGGGTACTTTTAAAAACCTTCATTAGACGTTCTAGATGATACACACCTACAGAAAAAAGTAGCAAAATTTTAGCAACTATGAAATAATACAATCCTCTTTACAAATATTTATGACCTACAAAGATTTTAATGGAAATAAAATTTGATTTTGGACATGCGCTTGAAAGAAGCATGGAGCAGAGATCAGTATACTAAGACAATAGTGAAAGCCACTTAATAAAAACAATTTTAAAGCACTATGGTAACATAATAGATGGATGCAATCTCTTTACACTAAACTTGTTATAAAAGTAACTTATTTTGAGTGATCTACTTTTACCAGTGACATGTGAAAAGCACACAAAAACATCATGTGTTCAAGGTGTCAGATCCCCACTATGGATGCCCACCTCCAAAGCAAACCCCACAGGCACTGAATGGTAATAACTAATACTTGTCTCACATTTGATGTGCTTAAAAAGCACAATGTATCCACTAGATCCACTGACAGCCCTGGGGGTCTGGAGGGAGTGTCTGACACTAATTCATTTTAAAGCCCGGAACCTTAGATACAGACATGAAGGATCTATAAAGCATGCCAGGAAGTGGCATTGGGATGTATAAATGAGACAGCAAAGTGTAGGAATTTCAGCAACATTTTAATAATCTATGAGAGAAATAGCATAGAAGAAAGAGCCTTGAAAGACACCTGTCAACTCCCAGGCCATTTTGCAGTTGGATGATTGCCATTCCATTTGATGCCATTTTTTAGTCATTTTCTCATCATTCCCATCTTTAAAGCCTAAGAGAAAATTTGGTATTACATGAACATCCTAGATGTAGGGAGTCCTCCCAAGGAAGGAACAGGATCCTACCGCCTGGCACATTGGTAAATGACACTCCCTTCTAGGCTAATATACACCCAGGCATTTTTAACAACAAAATTTATTCTTATTTTAAAACTACAGAAACTGAAATTTAGAAATCTTTTAAAGTTATCAGATAAAATGGAGCACACATTTTCCATATACACATGCACATGTACAAACACATTATAAACATTATAAACATGTATAAACATATGTAAAAACTCAACTTGACAACATGTCTTTGTATTTATGTAATCTCATTTATATACATATATGTACAAAAATTACACATATATGTATATATACACACTGTTTTAGCCAGCTTTTTTGTCACTGTGACAAATACTTGCCAAAAACAACTTAAAGAGGAAAGGTTTATTTTGGCTCACAGTTTCAGAGGTTTCAGTCCATGGCCAGCCAGCTCCATTGCTTTGGGCCTGAGATGAGGCAGAACATCATGGCAGAGAGCAGCATGGGAGAGGGAAGTTGCTTAGCTCACGCAGTTCATGGCAGCCAGGAAGCAGAAAGAGAGAGAGAGAGAGAGAGAGAGAGAGAGAGAGAGAGAGAGGTCCTCCAAGGACCCACTGCCCCCAACTAGGTTCTACCTCCTAGCGTTTCCATCACCTCACAATGACCCATTCAGCTCTGAGTCCCTGGATGAATTCGTCTGCTGATGAAGTCAGAGCCCTCATGATCCAAATATGTTCCAAAACCCCCAGCTCTGAACAGGCAGCCCTGGAGACGAAGCTTTCAGCACATGAACCTCTGGGATGCAATCCAGATCCAAAGCATAGCATATACATAAAATATTTGTTTTCTAAAACAAAAAGTGTATAATCTCTGAAAAAAATGAAATAAAAGAAAATAAAACTTCCAATTTAAAAAGCTGCAGTCTTTTGGCATCTTTCCAAAATGTCTTTGTAAACAGAGAAGCATCAAGATGTTCTGCAAATACTAATCCTGAGGGTTCCATCGACTTTATCTTGAAAAGTATAATATTACTAAGCCTGAGAATGGAGGAGAACTCAAAGTTGCCAGGAACCTCACGAGATTATATGAATGCAAAAGAAGGTAATCAGCTTCATATTTATTGAAGAAATACTGCAAAAGAATTATCTGAATAATTGCTCAAAAAATGAAATGAAAAAACTGATTTAAATAGAGTTTAATGCAAGATGGTAAAACGATGTTCTTGGACAGTCTCTTCTTAGAATGGCCCCTTCAAACTTACCCTCCATCATCTACAGTGGCCCAGGTTCTGGAGTCCTGCTATGTATCTGTGCACTTGCCCCAGTACATCATTTACTGGCTGCCAGCCTGCGTACTTCCAAATTCTCCCTACAGTTCTCCAGAGGCTGCCCCTAACCCATAATGTTGACTATAACTCACTAAAAACATCATGATTCAGCCTGTAAAACAAAAAAGAATTTTATACATTTTGCACATCATATGTCCATTAAAATACAGTTTGATAAAAATGTACATTGTGACTTTGAGTTTCAAGGGAAAGAGAGTAAAACATTTTAAGAAAAACTTGTCTCTCTGGGCCTGGCTTATTTCACTTAACATTTTGATCTCCATATCACTGAAAATGATAGGAACGTGGAATTGAAAAAAACTGAGCTCACTGAAGTAGAGAGCAAAAGAGTGGTCACCAGAGGCCAGGGAGGGTGACGGAGGCAGGTGGGGACAGCAGGCCCAAAGTCACAGCCAGACAGTAGAAACAAGCACAGATATTCTATCACACAGAAGGGTGGTCATGGCTAACAATAAGGCATCCCACTGAATTTGCAAAATAAGCAGAACAGAGATTTCTAATGTTCTCATCACAAAGAGTGATACATGTTTGGGATGATGATAACTTAAATACTTAGAGCTGATTATTGCACGACTTATGAAACAGTATGCAGTACCTCATAAAGATGCACAATTAAAGCCTGTCAATTAAAAATTTTTAAATTTAATAGCTTCAAATACCAAAGATTCAGTTACCCTGTGCATGCAACCATGTCCCTTATGTATATTGGACCAAGAAACACATGGGTCCCAATAAACAGAAATCCTATAATATGGCATTATATCAGAAGTCTATATCAACACTGTCAAAGGGATTTGCTCTAGGCATATAGAGGAGTCCCTTCTTTCCACAGGACTCTGCCTTCTCAGGCTCTGCTATGGGCACATTCTCCCTGTGAGTGAGAACACCGGACTTGATATGCACGGCCACTCCAGGGGGCTTCCCACCAACATAGCTGTGCACTGAGGTCAGGTCTGGCTAATGGGAATCCTGTTATCCTTCCCGTCTACGAAAGAGATGTGAATGTTTTCCAGATGAATGACTCCTTTCTAAGCCCCATCCAAACTGCAATCGTCCAGGGCCACAAAGTGACTGGAAACACAAAGTCACAAAATTGGTCACTAAATTTGTGCGAAAGAGTGTACAGAAGTTTTTTCAAACTGTCACCACCCAGGGTGTTGGAACAAAGGGACTTGTAAAATGACAAGAAGAGTCTCCAGGAGGGAGTAATGAGGAGTTGGAAATATGCAATAAATACTAGCATTTTTTTATGGATGTAGAGACAGGCATAGGGCAAGAAAGTTATTACAAATGAACCATTCTGAGAAAAATAAACAGTAAAAATTTCAAGTTTTTCTCATGTGTCATTCAATAGCATAAATCGACATCCCGAAGATGTCTGCAATGTGAACAAATGGGCTTTGCCCAGCCCTGACTGAAGAGATGATGTGAAAATACTCAGGGTGTGACAACACCCAGAGGCCACGGAGGCCAGGGCCCACCAGGGTGTCTGCAGAGGGTGTCTGACCAGGAAAGACCAGTTGCTCTACTGGCTTTTTCGCTGCTGTGACTGGAAAGACCTGACAGGAACTATTTTAAGGAGGAAAAGTTTATTTGGGGGCTCATGGTTTCAGAGGTCCATAGACAGCGGCTCCTTTCCTTGAGGCACGAGGTGAGGCAGAAGGTAGGCATGGAGGAGGAGTGTGGTGGGGGCAAGCGGCTCACATGCTGATCAGGAAACAGATAGAGCTCCACTCACCAGCTGCAAAATACACACGCCAAAGGCACAAAGCCCGCCTCCATACCCTCCTCCTGCAGCCACACCCTGCCTGCCTTTAGTTACCACTCAGTTAGTGCCCATTGGGGAACTGCTTCACTGATTGGGTTAGGATCTCATGACCCAAGCATTTCACCTCTGAATGTCCTTGCATAGTCTCACACATGAGCTTTTGGAGGGAACCTAATATCTAAACCATAGTATCAGTCTCCTCAGAACCTCTCCTTCCAGCATCCCAGCCAGCTCTTCATGAATCACTATTCCCTGCTCATCTGTGGGGAAAAGGCCCTGCTTGCCTCACATTCATCCCTGAGGCGGGGCTGGGACTCTTCCTTTCTCTTGGTGGCCAGTTCCTATTCTGCTTCAGCCTGAAAATCTGGCACTCACCTGACACTGCACTGGGCAATAGGAAGGGAGGCCTAAGGACAAGGACCCTAACCAGGGTATGAGACAGACGGATGACCATGTAAGGATCAAAGCACCAGGTTACCCAGGGATTTTCAGCCTCCAAACTGGACATGACCAGCATCACAAGCCCAGATGTGGTTCAATTTACTTCTGGGTTTCTCAGAAATGGCACATCAAGAACAAAGACTCTCCAGAGATCTTTCTTGGAACGTAAAAGATCTTGCTGTTCTTTTATTGCCTGTAGGAGACCACCTTTTCTTGGCTGTTAGAAAATCATCTGATAGGAACAGAAGATGGAGAAAACTTAATTGGAAATCTTAAGAGCCTTTAGAGAATAAGGCAGAAGATGAGAAAAAGAAGACACAGCACACTTAATTCTGGGCCAAATACCCACGAGAAGCTCTTCTTCCCTCACATCAATTCCCACCTGCACATTTCAGAGAGAAGGGAAATGGGGAGCACAGAGACATCGGGTCCCACTTTGAACCCACTCATTCTTTGCAGGTCACAGAGGAGCAAAGCTCCAGTAGACACTTTGAGGAGTGGGAATCCACGTGCCAATCCCTTGGCAGTACAAAATGCAAACACAGATTTGCTGATTATGAACATGCATTGCTTTAAGCCATGAAGAATGTGTTCAAGGATAAATGCTGTTCACAATGAAATCTATGAAGTTGTTGTTCACAAAGTAATAAATGTGGGAAGTCTAGAAGAGCAGAGAGGGATGATGGAAGGGGAGCTCTCAGAACCAACTCCTGGCTCCTGCAAATTATCAGTACTAACAAGAAGACCAGTTGCCACCATTTGCCCAGGGCTACCATTTATGCCAGGTACAGGGCCAAAAGCTTTATATGGATCATTAATCATCATGACAATTCCACATAAATTATAAATTGGGGGATTGGTGAGAGGGTAAGTAATTTGTCCAAGCCAGTGAGTGGTCAGGAGTTGATCAGACTAACTCATACAAATGGCGAAGGGAGTGATGATCTATGAACTGTTTTCAGCATTTCAAAAGAGCTGAGAAAACTATTTTCTGACAACATCTCTTTTATTGCATATGTATTTTTTTTAGCAAAGTATGAATTCACATTTACATAATGTGATTTGCTGGGGCAGAGAAAATGGTTCAAACGATAGGCCCACGATGGAAAGTGTGTGCCTATCAACAATCACATTGGAAACCAAGTCACTCATTTTCCACTGGGAAGTCAATGGCTGCCCGGGTCCCATCAGTGATAGCAGCTCTTGGATCTATGTCTCCCAACTCTCATGTCTTCTAACTAAGCACATGACTTCCTGATCTACCTTCTGGGATGTGTCATACAGTTAGGTACTATGATGGTGCATTTTATGAGTTATTAGGGCTCATCCATGATGCCCGGTTGTTTGGTCAAACACCAGTATAGGCATTGATGTGAGGATATTTTTAGATGTAATTAACATTTATACAAATAGTGTTTGAATAAAGGACATTAATTCTCATAATGTAGGTGTGTCTTATCCAATCACTTGAAAGCCTTAATATAAGATAGTTTCCACAAAAGGAAGGAATTTGGCTCTAGGCTGTCTTCAGATTCAATACTTCAACATCAACTCTTCCCCAGGTCTCCTGTCTGCAAGATTCTTAAACTTGAAACTTCCCACAATTGCACGAGCCAATTCCTTAATAATTTGTTAGAGTAATTCTCTGTGTGTGTGTCTATATTTCCCTCCCCACCACCATGCCCCCCAAACACATATACACACATATACACATGCACACACGTACATAAATACACGAACACCCTATTAGTTTTGTCTCTCTGGAGAACCATAACTAATAAACATATGTTGAAAGAACAAACTACCCTTGAAAATTAACCACTAATTTGATTGGAGAGAGAAAAAGAAAAAGAAAGAAAACCTCAACTTACAGTCCTGGCTTTTCTGATGTATTTCCACTGCATGACGTTGGGCTCCCTTTGTTGGGTTCTTACTTCACAAGCCACAGCAGTGTAGCTGCCATCTGCACCTCAGGGAGGAGCTGATGACACTACTCCCATACTCTGCTTGGAAGGCCTCGTCACCCCAAGTCTAACACGTGGTCTCTAGGTGGGTACCTATTCAAGCCATGCCCTCATGGAAGGATATAAATGTGGGAGAGGCTTTGAAAATTGATTCACAGGGGATAATGGCTACATCTCAAACCCATTTACATCAATCTGAAAGAAACATCTGCTGAAAGAGACAAATGGAAGCCACAAGCTTTGGGCTGGCAGATCAGTTCTTTAGTCAGTCATTTGACAAATGTTTGCTGAGTACCCACAGGAACAGGCAAAAAAGAGGGAAAAGAACTGATAAAACTCTGTCCCTACAGAGTAGAGTACTGCCAGGCACACAGACAATGCTTACCTCTATGGTTGTGAACTCAACATGGTGTAGGTAAGTCTGCCCTTAAGAAAAGGGCATGCAAATTGCTCTGAGAGCACTTTCAACAAACCTAGTTAACTTCTCTTGGGTTCATAAAGACTGTTCTCCTCACAAGTCCAGCTGGAAGGAAAGATCCCCATTAAGAGTCTGTTCCTTGCAAAGATCCACATTAGCATCAAGCTCTGTCCCATGAAGTCAAGCTCTACACTCACTGTAGCTTGGCTCCCTGAAATGAAGCTGTGGTAGACCAGGTGGCCAAAAGGCACTCACCCAGGACAGTGGTGAGAGCCAGGAAGATGGAAGACACATGGCAGCTTAGCCTCCCAAACGAGATAGGCTGGCAGTGAGAATGCCATGGAAGACCTCACATTCAGCCCTGGTGCCTGGACACGTGGGCATTGGACTCAGCTGACACACCTGCAGCCCCACTCTGGCACATCAAACCAATTCACTTTTGTCATGAAATTCTAAACTTTTAGGCTGCCCAGCATCTATTCCAATTTTCTGTGGCCACTTCTTTCTTTCTTTTGGAGGGTTGATTGGCAAGTTTTCTTAGAGTTGAAACTCGAAGTACTGATCATTATATTGCCACAAATTCCTGATGGGTCTAGAGTGTGTCACCAGCATAGTGGGCTTTTTAGAAGTGGATGGGGCCATCCTTACCAACCTGATGCCACTCGTTTGTTGCAGAGACCATGATTCTAAGGCCCAAAGATTTGAGGACACTTATCTCAATCACTCCGCTCCTCTCTGAAAGAGTAAGATGTGGAGCTTCAGTCCTCCAGGCCAAGGCCAAGGATTTTTCTGCTCCTTCAATCTCTTCATTGCTATCTTTTATTCTTATATTATCTACCTTTTCTCTGGCCATTTCTTCAGGTGTCCACACTGAAACCAAGGCCTAGACAGGGACATGGAAAGGTGGCAGACACTACCAGGGCTTGCTAAACATTCTAACAGGGGTCTGGAGTCAGAGGCAATTAAACTGTCCTTAACCTGAGATGTGTTCGCACAGCCCAGGGACTTAAATTATGCTACTAGCATCAATAATTCAAAGTGGGAGAAATCATATTCCTAAAGAACTTCAAAATGGTGTTTTACAAAGCAAACGATCTCTATTTCACAAAATGATTCCCAAGGGCAAATGTCACACATGCTAGAGTAGCCCCTCTGCTGCTCCTTGCGAGTCATATGCCAATGTACCAAGTTAGCATGTGATAAGGGATTGCTCTTACAGCCTGGCGTGGGTGCAGCAGGACTTTGCACATCCCTCTAAAAAGGCACTCAAGAGCTTCAACAAGACAACTGAGAGGAAGGCTCAGCTTGGAGCAGACCTGGGCATTGTCTCTGGTTGCAATAACCCTAAAGCCTTCTGTGGGTCATCCTCAGGATGTTCAGATGGCCTTGGATTGAAAATTGTTTTTCTTTCCTCCAGACTGAGTGTCAGATCCTTTTTAAGGTCTTGTTTTTGGCATACCCCCTCAGTCTTAATAGGGTGTGGACTCTGCTGTCCTGTGGCTATGCCCCAATGAGACAAGTGGTCACCACTCCCTGGGAGGCTACCTCTTAAAGTCTTCTGCCTACTATCTTCTAGGCCAGGATCCTGTTTTGAATACTACCAACAATGCTAGCAGTGAGCATACCTTTGTCAATATGCATTTATTTCAGTAACTTTTTAAGATTAGGAATATTGAAAATACTTTTTTATTGCTTGGTATTTTCCCTCGAGTATTTGCATAGGTTATGTGTTGAAAGACTCTAAAAAACTTCTTAGTGGAAAACTACTAGGAGGTATATTTTTTCTTTTTATTATGTAAATGGATATCACAGGAAGAAAAAAAAGGTAAGTTTACCAAGAACCAATATTTGGGAATAATTAAGTACTATTTCTTAACTCTAATAAAGGGATGTACATCACTTCAGTCGTTAACACAGTATGTGTCGCATAATTAGGTATTTAAGTGACAGATGTATTTCTGTCAGCCATATTATAACTTTGTACCAATGATGCAGAGGGACTTGAGATTTGCATCCCACCTTGCACTTATCAGGGAATTCCACTGTGTAATTTGTCCTGTCAATTTTCTCTTGGAAGTGTGAAGCCTGGAAATATTGTCATTGTCACTGTCAAAGACAGAAGCAATTTATCTAGAAGGCATTGAAGTGAGCCCCTGAAGACAAAGTCACTTAATAAAAATGACACCAGATTGAAACCCATGTTCCCTCACCTGGTCCCTTGTGGTGAGCTGACGTGGCTGGTCAAAGCTGGTGCTCCTTCACCCACTGGCAGAAGAGTAATTTATTCCATGACAAATCTGATATCTCCCCCTCTGCTTTCTAATCAGCAGAGCATACTGAAAAGGCACAGAAATGCAGCGGAGTGCTCGAGGCCCCAAAGTATTCACAATGAGAAAATTCTCTAAATGATAAATCAATATCAAGCACTCTGCCTGCGAGTCATCCTGATGAATGGATTCCAGGGACAAGCAGTGTGGCAGGTGAAAAATGCCACCAATTTTTCGTCCCTGTAGCATTTTATCAGTTCACTCTCCTTAGGGCACAACTCATCAGGAAGGAACCACAGAAGGTACTGAACATTTAGAAAGAGCAATGTGGTGACGACATTCAGTTGGAGGTAATAAAATACACATATCAATCTATTGGCCATAGTCTAGAGCTCTTGATAGGTGGCCAGTGGAGGTGAAAAGCAAGGGAAGGAGAGGGAGACTGAGGCTAACTGAACCTGGAGCTGCTATGTGTTCCAAAGCAAAAAAAAAAGAGGTCCAGATACCAGCCCGGACATGAATGCTCCTCCCAGCTGATACCCCGAAGCTGGAAGCAGCCAGCTGCCTTTCAGCAGGCTGAGCAGACTGTGGCCCACCCGTGGCAGGAAATACTCATCAGCAATCAAAAGGAATGAACTTATCATACTTGGAACAACTTGGCTGAATCTTCCAAGGATATGTCCAGAGAAAAAAAATCCAGTCTCAAGGTTATATGCTGTATGGTTTCCAGAAGTTAGGGACAGGGGCAAGGGGTGGGCAGGCGGTAACAGAAGGCCACGATGAGGGATGTTGGCTGTAACAGATGTGTTTGGTGGCAGGTGTTGGAAATTCACACAGGCTCAAGTTGTGCAGAACTAAACATCCACACATGTAAATGAGTATGAGTGAAACTGAAGCAGCCGGCTGGGCCTGGTGGAGTGTGTGAACCTGATCTTAAACTGTGTGTCACAAAACGTCACCATTGGAGAAACCTGGGTGAAGTGTATCTGGGATCTCTCTGCACCAGATCTCACATCTGCGTGTGTACTGACAATGACCTCAATAAAAAATTCAACTACTCTAAAGTCATCTCATCCATCTCACTGAGTTATTTTTGTAATAGAAACTACCTTCTACTTGTAATTATATATGTATGTTTTATTTATGATCATCTATATGCACACACACACATACATGTTTGTTTATGCTGTTCTGATCAATGGATGTGCATATCAGTTGGGAGAACACTCAAACCACAGAAATATTTAAAGACATATGGTCTCAGAAAATGATTTCTTTTTTGAAATTTTCAATTATTTATGTCTTGCAGAGGAAATGTGACAGATGAGACATAAATGATTACATAATAGAACTGAAATCTATTCCTTTTCTTTGTGGGGTGGAGATGTGACCCACTTGTTAATGACAGGCCTCCTGCTGTTTGCCAGCAAAGACTTACCTAAGGCATTCTCTCTGCAGGACGTACCTGTTTGCCTAAAATTGATGTGATAAACACACCTGAAATCTGTGGATTTATGTCCCAGGGCTTTAGGAAAATATCTTACGAACTATGTAACCAAGTGTAAATGGAAGCGTTCCCAGAGTCAGTCTCCTCCACAGGAGCAGCACAGCTGCACGGTAAGAGGTAGCTCTGGTGTCCATCGGGCCCAGATCATGTAAGATGCTGCCGGAGAGGCTGAGATGCGGACAGCCCCAGAGCTCACCCAGTTTTGCATGTAACTTCTGATTGTTTATTTCCTTGAAATTAATACTAAAGCTGGGGACAGGGTGAGATTTCTAAGTTGAATATCTAATTCTTTGTGTAATCTCATAGGGTGATATATAAAAGACTTCTGAGCATAAGCTTACAGTGATGCTTTCTGTGGCATCTTATGTGATGGATTTTTATTTGAAATATCTATTTAAGATTAGAGAAATGCAAATTAACACCACATTGAGATGCCTTTCCGACCTATCAGACTGATAAAAATGTAGAAATATAACACAGTGTTTGGCAAGGCTATGGAGAAGCATTCTCAGGTACTGCTGGTTGGACTGCAAATTGGAACAACACTTTTTGAAAGGAATTGTCAATATATAATAGAATTTTGCATGCCTGTTGACTCCACAATGTCATGCCTAGGAATTTAAAGACACCTATATCAACATAAAAGTATATAATCACAAGTTCAGACAATGCAGCATTATTTGTAATTATAAAATCATAGAAAAGCCTTAAATGCTTATACAATAGAGACTGGTTGAATAAATTGCAGCGTATCTGTTGAACATACTATTAACTTGTGTAAAGAGAGGGGTTGGGGAATGAGGAAGAGCTTATGTCTTTATAGGGAATGATTTCCACTTTATTATGTAGGAAAAGCAAAGTTAAAAAATGACTATTTTGTATAAGCAAGGAAAGAAAATAAAAGAATATATTTTTATTAATTTGCTTATTGTTGAAAACAGAAACATGGAAAGGAAAAACAGAAACTGGTTACCCACAGGATATGGATGGGAATGGGGCTGAAATGATGGAGAAGAGAAACTTTTTAAGTGTATCTTTTTATATAGTTGCGACTTTTAGAATCATGGAAACCAAAATGAATATAATCAAGAGAGATAGGCAGAAAAATCCAAATGAAATGAAAGTCAAAGTGTGTAAATCTGACTGTATTATGAACAACAACAAAAATATGTAACTATGGTAAAGAGAGAGAAAAAACCACACTCAACTAACATTTCAACAAGGTATGTAGAGAACACGTTCTCAGGCTAAAGAAAGAAAAACTATACACCAATACTGAACTTTACTTACTAAGTTTGGTTTTCCAAGTGGTGTGGATTTCAATTCTGAATTGACTTGCGTGTACTAAACGAGTGAAAAAGTAGCTTTATTGTCAATGCTGAGAACTAGGTTTCTCACCCCGAGAGGGCGGAGTTGCAAACCTGGCAAGGCAGAAGGCTGGGAAGAACCTTGTGACGTGAGAGCGTAACTGGAGTGACTGAAACCCAACCGTGACTCGCGGTGTATTCAGACAGGCACACATGGGTATCAACACACAGGTGGGTGTGTGTGCACACACACAAACACACACACACTTACATTTCTCAGCTGTGCCCAGCACCCTGTGAACAGTTACATGCCCATAGAATAAGCACACCTGAAACTGAGATACTGGTTTCTAAATATCATTCTCCACTGAAAGGACACCGTCCTCCTTGGAGATAGCTGATTCCAGGGCTGGCACAAGAACAGTATGAGATGATACCGGAACGTCACACTGTGTCAGAAAACAGGAGCAGCTAAAAATGGCAGAAACATGCCCGAAGGACAGAGCCAGCATGAGGGGCTCCTGTTGGTCAAGCGAGGGGACAACTGACCATCAAAATTAATTATGATATTAACAATTACAACCCACATAGTAAGAATCCATGAGTCATTGCTGATAAAGATAAATGAATAAATCAATGGAAGAAAAAGAAATATAGTAGAATGCAAACTAATATCAGTAAAAGAGATGATAAGATTAGGAAATCACAATTTGAGGAATCTCCATACTGCTTTCCAGAATGGTTATACCAATTTGCAGTCCCACCAGCAATGTATGAGTGAATCTTTCCCCCCGCATCTCAACTCCTCAGAAAACTTGGAATGGAACCACCATTTGACCCAGGTATCCCACTCCTTGACATATATACCCAAAGGATTTAAAATCAGCATCCTACTGTGATGCAGCCACATCAATGTTCAGAGCAGCTCAATTCACAATAGCTAAGCTATGAAAACAACCTAGGTGCCCTTCAACAGATGAATGGATAAAGAAAATGTGGTACATATACACAATGGAATATTACTCAGCCATAAAGAAGAATGAAATTATTTCATTTGCCAGTAAATGGATGGAATTAGACTATCCTGCTAAGTGAAATAAGCACATCCCAAAAAACCAAAGACCAATTGTTCTCTCTGATATGTCAATGCTGACTCACAATAGGCAGAGGGTGGTGGGGGAGGAGTGGAAGTTCACAGGATTGGAAAGGGGGAGTGAGGGAAAAAGAAGGGGAGTGAGGGGAAAAAAAAAAGAATGGGAATGGGGAAAGATAGTAGAATGAATGGGACATAACTTTCCTATGTTGATATATGAGTACACAACCCGTGTAACTCCACATCATGTACGACCACAAAAATGGTAAGTTTTACTCCATGTAAAATATATCAAAATACAATCTATTCTCATGCATAACTAAAAAGAACAAATAAAAATATTTGAAAAAAGAAAATCACAACTTGTCAGCCACTGTCATAGTTAATGTTTCAGGCAAGAAACATCAATATATCTAAAAGGAGGGGTGAAATGTTTGATGGGAAACTGGATAGTTACAGAACCTCAAAGCACCTCCCCACAAGACACTCACCAACTACAAGAGGAGCGATACAGCTTTAGTGGAGAAATCTAACCGTCCCCGGGACAACCAGTGACAAAGTTACAGGCACCGGGGAGGATATAGCATCTATTCTATCCCTGCCAATCACCTGAATCCATCCAGGTAGCAAAGGTGGACACAGCTGAATAGAGGGGCACCTCTATTTAGACTTCAAAGAAATAATGAGGAGGAATGAGGGTCTTTCTTCAGATTAAAAGGCACTAATGAGACCAATCACGTGATCCCAGACAGAACCTTGATAATCCTTTATTTCTCTTTTGATAAAAAGTATGTTAGTATACAATTCCAAAATTTTAAGAGGGTCCACAGATTAGATAATAGTATTGTATAGATTTTAATTTTCTGATTTTGATCAGTGTTATGGTTTTGATGGGAGGTGTCCCCCCAAAAGTCATGTGTGAGGCAATGCAAGGTTCGGAGGAGAAATTATTGGGTGATAGCCTTACCCCAATCAGTGAATTAATCCCTGATGGGATTATCTGAGTGGTAACTGGAGGCAGGTGGGGTGTGGTTGGAGGAAGTCCTTCACTGGGGGTGTGGCTATGGGGTATATATTTTGTATCTAGAGAGTGGAGTGTCTCTCTCTCTGCTTCCTGACTTTCACATGAACTGCTTCCCTCTACCACACTCTTCAGCCATGATGTTCTGCCTCACCTTGAGCCCCAAAGAATGGAGCCTGCTGAATATGGATTGAGACCTCTGAAACCATGAGCCCCTATGTAAACTTTTCCTCCCCTAAAATTGTTCTGTTCCAGTTCTTTAGTCACAGGGGCAAAAAAACTGACTAAAATAATCATTGCTCTGTGGTTAAGGGAACATCCTAGTGTCTAGGAATCATGTTATGGTATCGTCTGCAGTTTGCTATGGAACAATGAAAACGTGTGCATGTGTGAATGAGTGAAAGAGGAAGAGATAGAGGTGAACAGTATAAATAATAGAGTAAATAAATACTTGGGAAATAAGGACAAAGGGTACAGATAGAGATATTTTATAATAATATTTCAACATTTTTGAGTCTGAAATTGTTTCATACTAGAAAGTTGTAAAGAAGATCAATGAAGATGTTTGCTCCTGGATCCATGCTAAATCACATGGAAAATAAAGATTTTTTTATGAGCATATGTTGTTGACTAAGCAATATTCATTTATATTCTGAACAGTCAATTTAAGATACATCCAGGCAAAGACCCGTTTGTGGTCAAAATCCACCTCCTTGTGCTATTTCAGTGACGTGACAAATTCTACTCTAACCGTTCTGGTCTGCATGTGTGCGTATGTGTGCATTTGTGTGTGTGTGTGTGTGTGTGTGTGTGTGTGTGTGTGTGTCCAGGGATTTAAATGGAAATATGACAAGCCAAATTATGTTCCATATGCCAAAATAGCAGTTCTTATGAAGGAATGCTTTTTGCAATAATATCTGAAATCACTCATGACCTTTCAATGTCATTTTCTACTCTCTGTTTATGAAGCAGAGCACAATACCTACTGTGAAAGTATTTTTAATGACCAGCCTCACTGTTTTATATTCTTACAACCAACCTGGAACCACAGATTTCCTGCTATTATCTACTGAGCTGGACCGAGGAGATATTGACAATGTAATGATATTGTTGTCTCCATATTAAAACTATCACGTTACAAAAACATTCTTTGTAAGAAAGAAGTGTGATGTCAGTTATTGAGAAACACAGAAGTGAGTACTCAAGATTCCCCGGCTGGTATGTATTGTAGCTTTGAAGGACATTTGGTTAAAGTCACTGACGAGGAAGGTATTCTTAAGAAAAGAAAAAAAAAAACAAACAAGTTTTCTTCTCTAGCATGTTCAGAAAACAAGGCACACAGTAGACTCACAGGAGGGTCTGAGGTCACTTCAGCAAGAGCCTTTATTTGCAGTTCAGATGCGCCGGCTCTGGGGCAGAGGTTTCCCGTCCGTGAAGGATTAAGGGAAAGCCAGAAGCTGCCCCATTATTCCTCCAGAAGCACCTGCTCGGTGGTCCAGAGAGTGATCCGATTTTCTTATTTTAGGCCAGAGTAGCACATTACTTATGAGCCAGCAAGCAGGCCAAGTGTGCATTCGCCATCTGCCAGACAGCTTCAGAACTGCTTCTGTCTGTTTCACAAAGCACGAGCAAGGAGCTGTGGCTGGCCGGCCACAGGGGCCATCAGCCCAGGTGAGCAGAGAGCACAGCCCACAATGCAAGGCACAGACTTGTGACTGACATCAAAAGGAACAGCCCCGAGGCCAGCAGAGGAAGAGCAAGGAAAACTCCCAGCACCTACCCCTGAAGATATTCAAAAGGTGGTTATCTGATTCTTTGGAGCTCTTCCCTATTTCAAGACCACATCTGTGTAAAGCAGGGATACCGAAGCCAGGGCCTGTGATGGAAGCCAGGAAAGCAGATCCCTTCTTACAAAGAACTCTATTTTCATTGTCTCGGAAATGTCTCTCTGCGAAGGTGAACACGTCTCTATATTTTCTGGATTTCTCATAGCCCTTCTGCATCCCAACTTTTTGGACTGAGGTTCCCAATCTTCTGTGTGTGCCTCTGTGGCCTCACCCTCTCCCTGTCACCCAACCACAGGATGCTGAGATGGTTAGTGGGATCACATCCACAAGGACCTCAAGGTCAATGCAGGGTCCTTTGAGAGCACAACTGTGTGCTGATTGGAAGCACCCACCAAGAAAAAGGTGGGATCTGCCACTGCAGTGCCACCTGTCCTGCCCTGCAAATCCCCCCTCATGACCCCCTCTCCATCCAACTTTAAAGGCAGCCCCAAACATCCCTGGATTCTTGCCAGCTCTCAAACTCTTTTAATAGTGTTCAATAGTGAATCTAATGTGTGACACCTTCCAAGAAGCAGACTGGAAAGTCAGACTGGACTTCCTTGCACCACCAAGTGGGTGTGGGAAAATAATGACAGTAAGTCTCTGTGCTCATCAGTTCCCAGGGGCACAGGCCAGCGCATCTTTGCACGCGAAGTGGCCTGACTCTGCACCAATCCCCAGGGTTCTTTCTTTCTGCTTCTTCTAAGTCTCCTCTAGTTTGCCTGGGGCACAAATGACAAGGAATTCATAATTACAGCCCATGTTAGAATGTAAACTAGACTGTAGAGATCTAAATCAGACCAACAGCATAACACACACTGCTCAAGCCCAATAACCATTACATGGGAATGAAATGAATTACTTCTTAAAAAATAGATGGAAGACCAATGGAGGAGGGAAAGGGGATCCAGGGAGGGAAGTGGGTAGTTCTGGGGACTGAAATGGAGAAAATGGTGTTGCATGCATTTAAGAATATGTGAAAATAAACTCCACTATTATGTTTATCTATCATGCAGTAAAAATAAACTTTAAAATGCTAATTTAAAAAATGAATTGACTCTCCTTAACCTCCAACATTTTAAAAGTGTAACAACCTAGTATTATACTTTTCAAATTTTTTACCATTCAGGCTAGTTGCCTATGAACCATTTATTTTCCTCTCTGATGTTGCTCTATTTGTAATGGTGAATGAACAAATAATAATTGACTACTGATAATAATTTCAATTAATCAAACAAGTGACTGCTCTCCTAATAAAATAAAGATGTCATTGAACCTGAAATGCAGCCAACCTCGTATTTAATAATCATTTCAAAACTAGTTTTTCTTACTGATTGTTTAGAAGAAAAGTGGGGAGGTGAGCAGGAAAGGTCAGTGTCTGCTGGTGTCCCTGTTTCAGCCATTCTGTTGATTGGCTCCAGGTCTCTCTACGGCCAGGTCTCTAGGACACAGGCGACAGTGATGTCCTGTTAGGCTTTGCACAAAATCTGAGAACATGCTTGGAAGTCAGGAAGTGAGTGCCGCCTTGGATGCGCTGTCCAAGCAGAAGACAGGAAGGCCAGGAGCTGAGGGTGTGCATGTGCTGATGGGAACCTTCCTCGTGGAATTCAGCTGCAAGAACGAGTTCCAGGAGCGTAGCTCGATGCAGCTCAACTGCACCGTCTCAGGCCAAGATGCCCTGCCTCCCAGCTCTCCCTCCAGGCTCAGCCCTCTCGGCCGTGGCTGTTTCCCAAGGTCTGCTCTGTCATTCTCCAGTGAAGCTCTGTCACCTTACAGCTTTGAGTTTGCAAACCCAGAATCGGCTCCACAGATGGGGACCCTTCTGCGACAGGAAGGCCTCTGCTGCCTGCCTCCAGAGCTGGCAGCCCAGATCACATGTGATGCTGCCCTTCTCTGACCACAGTCATTCTGCTCCTGCTGGTAGCAATCTAACAAGGGGCGAAAGGGGACACAGTGGCTCTCGAGGGCCTCACACATTCCAACCCAGAACTAACTCAACCAGGATGACACTGCAATAGCAACATCTCGTCTTTAACAGACAGTTCAAACGCCAACGAGCAGAAGGAACGCAACACTTTCTCAGCAATCAGACCTTAGTCCTGACACTTCACAAACACACCCCACTGCCTTCCCAGAGAGCCTTCCCTCCGAAGTTCTGTTGTTGCAACTTTAATGAACGCAGAAACTTCAGGTTCCTAAATGAGGGGTGCAGGTGAGTGTGTGTGCATGCATGCATGCATCTATGTGTGTGTGTGCAAGTGTGTTGTGTGCGTGCATGTGTGTGTGTGTGGTGGGGAAGCTAGAAATGCACTTTGCAACACAAGAACAACTGCCTTGATTTTTCCTTTTCTAGAAGTACATAATGGGGAAATTAATAGATTTGGCTGCATCTTAAGGGGAACAAATCTTAATTTCTTCTTCCCGTACTTCAATTTTCTTTTAGAAAATGTATGAAATGAAAACATAACTTAAGCTCTAGATAATGAGAAACTATTCCTAAACCAACTAAATTCATGGCTACCTGCACTCAGTCTTCTAAAACAAATAGGTGATATTTTTATTCTTCAAACTAGAAGCCTAAATTCAAAGAGAGATCCAAGCATAGTTACTCAAGAAAACATCCAATCCCTCTTTTAGATTTTGGTCTAGAAAAAGCATTGCAATTTGATACTATCTTGCTTTCCAAATACACAGAAAATCCCACCAATTTAAACCCTCTGATCTGTAGTCCAGGGTCACTGGACGAAGCCCGTGATAATAAAAGTCATAATCTCCCAGCTTATACATACCCAAGTAGTGTGCAAGATCACCTGTCATCTCCACAGCTGCAAACTAGGTCCCAGTAAGAGACTATCAGTGACTTCCGGTGTTCCCAGGGAAGATCCCCATGGCCCACAGTCTGAGGTCACTGACAGTACCACTGGGTTGTTCCTCCCAGGTCCTGGTTGGCATTTGCTCACCACGTAGGTAAGCCCACCTTCATACCAAGGGCACAGCCCCTGTTCAACCCTTTTGTGTCTGCGACTAAAAGACCAGACAAGAACAAGTTTAGGGGAGGAAAAGTTTGAGCGCTCACAGTTTCAGAGGTCTCAATCCACAGACATCTGGCTCCGCTCCTTGGGACTCAAGGAGAGGCAGAACAACATGGCAGAAGAGTATGGTGGCTGAGAGCATCTCATATGACAGTCAGGACGCTTGCCAGATACAAATATATACCCCAAAGCCACGTCCCCAATGCCCATCTCCTCCACTACACCCCACCAGCCTCAGTCCGCCACTCAATCACCACTCAATTCCATCAGGTGATTGATTCACTGATTAGATAAAGGCTCTCCTAATCAATCATTTCTCCTCTAATCCCTCTCGTATTTTATCACACATGAGCATTTGGGGGACACCTCACATCCGGTCAATAACACAGGGTAAGACCCAAGCTAGGAAAGCGCTTTTCCCAGTCTGGGCTGTGTTTGGTCACCCAGGCCTACACGACCACATTTTGTGCTTACAGTGGTCCAGTTCCTCTCAAGTTGATCTTCCACCTGGCCCTCACTCTCTTCCAGCAAAAGAAATCCAAACCAAGCCAAAAGGTGTGGACAGGAAGTCCAGATCAGCCCTGGAGAGACGACCTACTGGCTCTCCAATCAGATCCAACAAAGCCTCACAATATAGTGGGATCCCGACTTCTACTTTACAAGTAATAGTCTAGTAAGAAGAAAGGAATCAAAACAAAATGAAATGTAAAGAATAAAATTTTACATATATACTTATGAAAACTTTAATTACTTTATAGGTATCCAAAATACTAAAATAATGACCGCAGCCAACATTCACTGGGTGTGTCAGCACGGACTTATGTTCCTAATGTACAGATTCATTAAACCCTTCCAGGAGTCTTGACAGCCAAGTACTGTTTTCATCACCAGTGTAAAAAGAAGGAACTGAGGCACAGAGAGGTTAAGTTACTTGTCTGAGGACACACAGGCAGGCTGGGATCAAATTTCTTAACTACTTCTTATTTATCTCTTAGAATTGAAATGGAGTCTACATTCAGAAACTCTCCCTGCTGGCTCAAGGTCCCAGAGGTTTAAATGGCGTGGCTTAAAAACTCTGTTTTACATCTTGGTGCAGGATCTCAACCAGAGATGGTACAAACACAAGAGAATAAAAACACTAGATATTTAAAAAAATACCCCCTTAT